>CM043118.1:13464409-13969244 GCA_023701765.1 Hylyphantes graminicola
CTGAGGTCATACCTTTCTAATAAAAAAAGGTACGGAAGGTCGGACGGACATCGACCGCATGTCAATACCTACTTTTTTTTTTTAATTCTTCGAATTAAAAATAAAAAGAAAAGTAGGCTAAAAATGGAATTTGCATGCTATTTTTAGTTATTTAAATTTTAAATAAACTTCTAATTTAAATTTTTTAATGAAATTTGGAATGTACACTCTTAAAACAAAAGAGTGAAATCCACTCCAGTTGGAGAAGTGCATTTTTGACACCCTAAAGGCATGCATATTTTCTCAGACTGAGTTAAAATCACTCGTTTGGAGTGATCCTGTCGGAGGTTTAACACACAAAGGATCCACTCCAAAAGGAGAAGTGCATTTTCCAGTCTGGAGGAGTGAAGTCCACTCAGACTGAGGTAAATTGGGAGTGTTTGTTTCAAGAGTGTAGCCTAAACTGATTTTTTGCTTCAAAATGACGTATCCCACTTGTTTGTAGGACATGCGGTTCGTTCTGTGAAAGTGGGTGACAGACAGACAGACGGACAGACAGACAGACGGACTGAACGATTATAAAACCTTCCACTTTTTACGTTATAAAAGTAGTGTGGAAACTAAAAAAAGTTGTAATTGATCTAAGTATATGTACAAATTAATCCATTATATGATAATATAACTTATGTTTCTGTTCCCACTCGTTATCTATAATAATAAAAGACAAAAGAAAGTCTGTCTGTGTGTCGTATCACGTATGTCTGTGGAATTGTGGATCGTAAAAGACCTATTTAGACTGCTCCAAAAAATTCGAAATTTTTAATATAGATTCCGTTTAATACCAACTTGTGCACTTTAGGCTTAGTTTTTTGCCTACTTTTTTTTTTTTTTTAATTCGAAGAATTAAAAAAAAATGAACAAGAAGTTCTATAAGAACTAAAATAGCCTACTTTCCTGTTACTTAAATACTTACTAAAATTCTTATCTTGAAAAACTAGGTTCGTTACAGTAAGTGACATCAGCAACCGTTTCTACATTAAATTCACATACATTAGAATAAATTTCACTAAACACAGCATCCAGCTATAATTTCAACTTCTTAAAGCCAATTATTTTCTATCGCCAATAAAATAAATATTATTTATCGTCCGCATGATGATTTGCAGTTATAAATAAATATTTAATTATTAGTAGAACAAAAACCATAAAACTACTCCAAAATGCACATAAAATGGGACATGTAAATTAACAAGTAGGTTTGTAACAGAATCTTTCACTTAACCCGCTTCAACACAACAGTAGTGTTGAACAGGTAAAAAAGTGCCAAACACAGCATTAATTCTGTATTAAACATTTATGAGCTAAATTCGGCAAGTTTCATTTATTTTATTTCGAAAATTAAATAATTATTTCTTAAATCGTTTGCAAAAATTTATATTTCAAGGAATAAATATGTAATACTTCTTGCTTTTAAATATAATGAAAACATTGCATACCAACATACAGAATCTCGAAGTGAAATATATTTGACGTCATTTCAAACTGATCGATGTCGCAAAAATAAATTTATTTAAATTTATTGTCTAAAAGAATTAAAGTTTCTTGAGCGATTGTTGTGATGGCAATGGTGATTTAATTCTAATAAAAATGGCTTCCTATGCTTTTTACAGAGACATAACATAGAGTGGACTGCGCATTGGCAAACCTAAAGTGTCCTAAACATCTAACTTACACAGTCACATGACTGTGTCGCGTTTGGCTCGCATCTATGGCGAGTTTACCATTTGGCGAGTTTTTCCACAACGACCTGAACACAGAGGCCGACAATCTAATGTTATGATAAAGAAGCTTGGAAAGGAGCAAGGATGAATCGCTAGTATTTTAAGATCCTCTTAATAGATATCAGATTATTTCTTTGATTTTGTGAGTCTATTTAAGATTACTTGAACAATTGAATGTGGACTCTTTATTAAAAATTAATTTAAAAGAACATTAGTAAGTTTATGTAGAGTGTTGCTGTAATATAAGTTGGTAATTGACATGGTGAACATTTTCTGCCGTCTCTATAACTTTCGTTCTAACGGTCCGATTAAAAAAAAAATCAATTTTTTTTTTAAATATTGCTTCTTCCTTTATTTCACCTGGAATAAATCAACTTTCTAAAACACATCAATATATTCCAAATTCAGCAAATGTTCTACTTTTTAAATATAAATAACTCAAACACGATTGCAAAAACAGGTTTCGTTTTGACCAAATTGTAAAAAAATATTCTACTTCTAAGCTGTCTAATGTTCATTCAGACCATTAATTTAATTGACTTGGCCCAAAATATTTATTATAATTAGAGTTCTAACAACGTTGATTTAATCATGGATATGATTCTTCAGTATAAAAGAGCTTTTAGAATAAATTCCTTCGATAGAAATTATAGTTTATGAAGAACACACAATTACTAAAAGTATGCAGAACTAAATAAATTTTACCCGTGAAGTGTGACTAATCCTTTTTTATACCCCTCTTTACAATTAGGAATTCACAAGCATTTGGCATCTTGCACAAAACGTTACTGAATTAAGAGTACAACATTCACGATTCATGCTCAGAGATTAAAAGAATGTAATTAAATATTTATTATAAAAGCCAAAAGAGAAAAATACCAACAATGCTCAAAAAATCGTCTGCAAAAACATTAAAAAAAATTCAAGCTGCCGTGATTGGTAGAAACCCACGTGACTTGGGTAATGATGGTAGTCTCCACTTCGGTTTGCTAGCTGATATTCAGGTCTGGCGACAATTTGGAATAGTTCGTAACGAAACGGTAGCGTTAAGTTGCCATATGTAGCAACCTTTCCCCTCTTGGCGATTTATGATGTTTAGGACATAATGCTAATCTGCAAGGAATGGCGGTTTTCCAGAAAAAACCGGTTTTCCATTTTCCATCGGTTTTTCCCTTAAAAAACCGGTTTTCGGTTCCAAAGGGCCTCATACAAAAAAAAACCGGTTTTCAGTCAAAACCGGGACCACCGGTTTTTTGAAAACCGGTTTTGGTTTTCCATCCCTAAGCTGCTTTACTATTAATGCGCAGTCCACTCTATGTTATGTCTCTGGCTTTTTAGCCTACTTTTCTTTTTTTTTAATTCGAAGAATTAAAAAAAAATAAAAAAGTAGGTATTGACATGCGGTCGATGTCCGTCCGTCCGTCCGTCCGTCTGTCTGTCTGTCCGTCTGTCCGTTCGTCCGTCCGTCTGTCCGTACCCCCCTTCCAAAATCGGTTCTATCCATCCGATCTTAAAAATTCTTTTTTTGTTAGAAAGCTATGACCTCAGAGACCCGACTTTCATACTTTTTGTCCGTCTGTCTGTTCGAACGGACGGACATAAATCTACTATTTGTCGACGAATTTCCCATTGAATTAGCATTGAAATTCAATTTCGAGTCATTTAAATCGCTGAATTTAACTACAAATGCTACGGAAAAGTGATATACGTCAAAAAATTCAGCGTATCCAAATGAGAATATATTGAAAATTTCAGAAAAGAATTCGATTTCTAAGTACTTCAATTACTTAAAAAACTTTAACATTTAATGCTCATTTAAAAAGCATAGGAAGCCATTTTATTAGAAATAAATCACCATTGCCATGGCAACAATCGCTTGAGAAACTTTAATTCTTTTAGACAATGAATTAAAATAAATTTATTTTTGCGACATCGATCAGTTTGAAATGACGTCAAATATATTTCACTTCAAGATTCTGTATGTAGGTAAGTAATGTTTTCATTCTATTCAAAAGAGAAAAATATTACATATTTATTCTTTGAAATATAATTTTTTGCAAACGATTTAAGTAATAATTATTTAATTCTCGAAATAAAATAAATGAAACTAGCTGAAATTAGCTGGTAAATGTTTAATATAGAATTAATGCTGTGTTTGGCGCCTTTTTACCTGTTAAACACAACTGTTGTTTGGAAGCAGGTTAAGTGACAGATTCTGTTACAAACCTACTTGTTTATTTACATTTATTATTTTAAGTGCATTTTGGAATAGTTTTATGGGTTTTTTTCTACGAAAAAGTAAATATTTATTTATAACTGCAAATAAATCACGCGGACGATAAGTAATATTTATTATTGGTGATAGAAAATAAATGAAAATAATGGTTTTACGAAGTTGAAATTATAGCTAGATGCTGTGGTTAGTGAAATTTATTCTTTTGTATATAAATTTAATGTAGAAACGGTTGTTGATGTCACTTACTGTAACGATCCAAGTTTTTTCAAGATAAGAATTTTAGTAAGTATTTAAGTAACAGGAAAGTAGGCTATTTTAGTTCTTTTAGAACTTCTTGTTAAATGAGCATTTAACTTTGCAGTTTTTTAAATAATTGAAGTACTTAGAATTCGAATTCTTTTCTGAAATTTTCAATGTATTCTCGTTTCGATGCGCTGAATTTTTTGACGGATCTCACTTGTCCGTAGCATTTCTAGTTAAATTCAGCGATTTAAATGACTCGAAATTGAATTTCAATGCTAGTTCAATGGGAAATTCGTCGACAAATAGTAGATTTATGTCCGTCCGATCATACAGACAGACGGACAAAAAGTATGAAAGTTGGGTCTCTGAGGTCATAGCTTTCCACCAAAAAAGAATTTTTAAGATCGGATGGATAGAACCGATTTTGGAAGGGGGGTACGGACGGACGGACGGACAGACGGACAGACAGACGGACGGACGGACATCGACCGCATGTCAATACCTACTTTTTTACTTTTTTATTTTTTTTAATTCTTCGAATTAAAAAAAAAAGAAAAGTAGGCTAAAAAGTAGGTATTGACATGCTGTCGATGTCCGTCCGTCCGTCTGTCCGTAACCCCCTTCCAAAATCAGTTCTATCAATCCGATCTTAAAAATTCTTTTTTTATTAGAAAGGTATAACCTCAGACACCCAACTTTCATACTTTTTGTCCGTCTGTCAGTACGATCGGGCGGACATAAATCTACTATTTGCCGACGAATTTCCCATTGAAATAGCATTAAAATTCAATTTCGAGTCATTGAAATCGCTGAATTTAACTACAAATGCTACGGAAAAGTGATATACGACAAAAAATTCAGTGTATCTAAATGAGAATACATTGAAAATTTCAGAAAAGAATTCGAATTCTAAGTACTTCAATTATTTAAAAAACTTCAAAATTTAATGTTCATTTAAAAAGCATAGGAAGCCATTTTTATTAGAATTAAATCACCATTGCCATCGCAATAATCGCTCGAGAAACTTTCTTTCTTTTTGACAATAAATTAAAATAAATTTATTTTTGTTACATCGATCAGTTTGAAATAACGTCAAATATACTTTCACTTCGAGATAAATTGTATGTTGGTATGCAATGTTTTCATTCTATTCAAAAGCAAAAACTATTATATATTTATTCTTTGAAATATAAATTTCTGCAAACGATTTAGGAAGAAATATTTGATTTTCGAAATAAAATAAATGAAACTAGCCGAATTTTGCGGGTAAATGTTTAATATAGAATTAATGCTATGCTTGGCGCCTTTTTGCCTGTTAAACACAAATGTTGTGTGGGTTGAGTGCATAGAGATCTTAATAAAAGTATTAGAGTGGAGATCACGTGACCTATCTATGCTAACGACGGGACGAGCCTGGGGGCCGCCATCTTGAGTCCGAGACCAACTTTTTAAAGTGGAAAACGCTTAGAAAAAAATAAATTTAATTCTAAAATATTAAAAAAATACCATAAAAATACTAGCTGCATTTTGGAATATTTTTAGTGACTTTAAAAGAACTTTTAACGCTTTTCTAGTATTTTTATAATATTTGTTTTGTAATCATCATTTTGTTTCATTTGTACTTAGAATTAAATTTTATTTTTCACGTATTCTTCTTCTTAATGTGACGGCGATGGCTGCAAGTTGCCAGTGTCGCCATCACATAAAGAAAAAGAATGCTAGGCAAAAAGTAAAATTTAATTCTAAAATTAATAATTTCTAATTAAAATTGAGGTGAGAATTTAGGTATAAGTCTTTGTTTGTACATATTTATACAATATAAAGTCAGTTTCTTGGTCATTTTTTCAATTTTGACCTCAAAATTTGGCACGCAAGCCTAATCCCAATGTGTTCAAATATCTTTATGTTTAATATAATTTATTTTAGTTTTGGCTAAAGTTTCATAAATTTTAAAACTTGTTTTATAATAAATAAATCTTGTAGAATTACATATAAACAATTATACTTATATATTGAGTAGTTAAAAAATTACATCAAAGATCAAACTATGCTTTGTAGTACAGCTGTGGAAATAAAAAAGTACCCACTTGAGGTTATTTCATCCGTTAGTCACCCTATAGAATCGGACCTTTTTGCGATTGTGTACAATTAACATTCTGAGTTAATTGCACGATACAAAATTTGCATAAGGGGCTGTCTTCTATTAAAAATATTGCGATCTTTGAAATTTCCAATAGCAACGCCCAATTTTAATAACTTAGAAATGTTAAGCACTCTTGAAAACCCTTAAATCTAAGTTTTTGTTACATTTGGATGAATATTTGACGAGTTATTCAATCGAATCACTTGTGGACCTTTTGAGGACCATCTCTAAAATGACAAGCAAGCATGCATGCAAAGCCGTCTTTATTTATCAATTACACACGTAATCTTATACACAGTCCCCTAAAGGGTAATTATAAAGTATTTTGTGATTTACTCAGCAAATTATGAATAAACATTTTTAAAAATTTTGATTTCGCTTAATCTTTTTGTCTTACATTTATTTCTTTAAAAATATTAAGGTGTTTCTATTCATATTTTTTTTAAAAATTTATATAATAATTATTTAAAAATATAAAAATTGTTTTAAATACCCCAATATTGAATGCATTTTGTTTGGGTTATTATAATTTGTTTTCAGTAAAAAATTCGTTTCATTATCTTATTTATTTATAGATCGGGATAGTTTTTTATGTGCAACTCATTTAACATTATGGGACCTAAACTTTGCACGTCTCTAACTCCTCTAATAATGCTTAAAAACTTACAAAATTTGGCATTTCGTATTAACATAGGTCAGAGATTTGAAATATGGATCCAAAAAGGGGTGTTGCTTTTGGAAATTTTAAAGTTAGTAACATTTTTAATATGAAGATGGCCCCTTATGCAAATTTTGTGTCATGCAATTAACTCAGAATGTTAATTGTTCACAATCTCAAAAAAGTCCGATTCTATAGGGTGACTAACGGAGGAAATAACCTCAAGTGGGTACTTTTTTATTTCCACAGCTGTACCTTCTTTGCACATTTTTAAGACTCCTATGACCCCTTCAAAACGTTCTTTGAAAGATTCTTCAAAAACTAGTCCTTTAGTGTTATAATCGCCAAAATTTTAAAAAATCTCGATTTTTTCGCTGTTTATTCTATTTTTGACAAGTTGCGTTCGGCGCTCGAGGTCGAAAACTTGGATTATTCATTATAGCCAACATCATAAACAAATGTGCAAAAAAATCAGAAGTACAGGACTTCACGCATACTACCCCATGCTTTCAGGCGACAAAGTTACTGGACTATTGAGCATATAGTTTATAAAATTTATTACATACTAATGATAAAATACTTTAATAAAACAACATAAATATACAAAAAATATTTAGTATAACGGCTTTAAAAAAGAATACTAATTCGTAGGAACAATTTTTTAGGGCATTCGTTTTCTGAATTTAATCCTTGTTCATTAGTAGTTATCTGAGCGGACACAGACAACTTTACGACTTCTGATTGGTGATAAATTAATCTACCAACCCACCAATCAGCGGTCTTAGAGCTGTTCAGTGTCCACGCAGACAAGTACATTGGAATAGATCCTAAGTTAGATTTGCATTGTTTAATACTGCAACAGATACTTGCTTCATGTTTGTTTTTGATATTGAACTTCATTATCACTGCTTTCCGTGCAAATTTCATGTACATAAATAAACATAATTGAAGAGTGCAGATGAAGAACCCTTTGATTGCACACAAATCTTCCCGTAATCAGATCTGCTTGGCGGACGTTAGCGACATGAAACAGGTTTCTCCCTTGCTTCTTCTCTCACTGTGCAAACATGAGACTCGTGTTTGGCGTGAATCAGGGTTGCCGCGAAAGAAAAAACCAAGTAAAAAACTTGCATCAGTTTTGACGATGACTATCGTTGTGAAAGAGGCCGGATTCAAACAGATTCCTATGCAATGAAGGTGTTTTTCGCCCGTACTCTTAAATTATTAATGAGGTATCCAAAAAGGCTTTTGGCAATCCGTTTTCGAATTCCAAAAAGCACCCAAATCATTGTAAGTCTTTGGTTTGGAAGTATCAACATTGTTGAGGGCTTCGCAAATGCGGCACAAATGCAATGATGGCGAACCAAAGTACCCGTGTTCGTTGACAACTTTAAAATCCTTCTTCCACTCAAAATAGGAATTGTACGCGGTGTCATTTTGCATAAGGAAATTCAAATATTTCGCCAACTTTATAGGACTCTCGAAATCCCCGGTGTGTATAAACGAATTCGGTGGACACAACTTTTGGTAATCTGACTTAGGGGCCCCCATGACTACGGGGACGGTTTCTTTGCTGTAGGCATTCCACCACAGTTTTTCCGTGACGTACTCTCTGCAGTTCGAATTCTCGAATGCCAAGTAGAATTTGTAATCACCGATGAGAGGACAGTCCCTCATGAAATGTCCCGGACACTTATGAGTACCGCAACCACCATACACGTCCACTTCAAGATGCTTCTGCAATTCTTTGACATACTCCCATCGGTGGTTTCTTCCACCACAGTTGCTTCCCAAAATGGCGACGCCTCTGTGCTTCAAGCTCGCATAGTTCTTGAGCCTCCGAGTCCTTTTCTCTGAGTCACTCAGTGGCACAGTTCTACCATAAGGCACCGGTACATCAGAATCAGCCCGGTAGGTCATGCTCCAATTGAACAGACCATTATAGTCCTTCATTTCGTATTTCCTTGTTGTCAGGAACGTGTGATGGGGCGACTCGTCGGTAAAGAATATCCAAATTTGGTTTCGTGGGTGGTGAGACGGTAAAGACGCTGGTCCCGACGTTTGATGTAAATGGAACAAAACGGCATCACTCTGATTTACCATGGAGGCGTCAGTGGTCAGTCGACAATTCTTAACACTACAAAATTCATACGGGTCTCTAACAGTTCTGCCATAAGACCTGAGAAACCGTCTCTTCATGCGTTCTCCGTGCTTCCATACATGGATGGTAAAAGTGTTATTTTGAAAAGCTGTATTTATTGTGACACCCGGCAACTTTTTTTCTTCCTGGAAATATTGGCTGTTTCGAATTACTCTACCTTTGGTCGTAGTTTCTACAACTAACGTCGCCCCGTGGGCTACTGAGGAATCTTTGATCTTGAGGACACTAGTTTCTTCTTGCTGCAGATCGTTTACATTTTTGATGATGACAGCAACGTCTTGATCCAAGACGTCACTTTCTCGAGGTAGATCCTTCCTTATGACACTGTCTTGGTGTAAGACGTTAGACTGCACATCAAGAGCTGACTCATCTTTGGACTTCAAAGGTTTCCTCCAGTTATCACTCCGGATGACACTTCCTTGTTGGAAAACGTAAGACGAGGATTCCGGAGATGAGTAGACGAGAATGAAGACGAGCATGACGACGGGTAGAGTGACGAGGAACCAAACATTTCGGTGGAGGATGCGCAGCGGCAGACGAGGGAGACAATTGCGCACATCGTGATGCATGCCTATAGTTGTATCAGTTCATCTTCTTATAGATGCTATCGCTGGATGCTTAGAATCCCCCTGAAAGTAAAAATTAAACACATACTTAATGACATGTTGACATTAAAATAATGTAAATTTATTAAAAATAAATACTCATATGTCATATACTCATACGTATAGGTGAAGACGGCATAAATTGTATCCCATAAAATATATTTCTATAAAGTTACGCAGATAGTATTTATAACTTTAAACTACCATCTAAAGTGTTTAACTTTGGCTCTAGACCGTAACTTTGGCCCAAGCATAAAACGTATACCGACTTTCTTCTTATATATTTTTTTACTCATAGCCCAAGATAAAACTTCCACTAATTTATAAGATCTCGATGGGATTAAATTCAGTATCCTGTAAGAATCCGAATTAGTAAATTTAAAATAGTTCTCTCTACTTCTACGAAAACCAGACCATCATCATTGCCTTGGTCCAGGAGTTAGGTCCATTATTTTAGAGGGTGTGGGGGGGGGGGCAAAAAAATTGGTTTTAACCTTATACTATACATTTTGCTTGCCATTCAACAATTTCGTATCATTTTAATTTCCCAAAGTAATTAAAAGTAGTGTTGTTTATGCTTACCTAAACAATTAATCACTATGATAGATTGATATTATTAAATTAGATGATTGGCCCAACTTTAAAAGGTATTTTATTCAACAATGTATTTTTTTTAAATATCAGTCCGAAAAGGTTTGGTTTGGTTTTGAATTATCGTCGCACTAGAGCTACAAGAGGGTTATTGGCGACGGGCGTCGTATTTTAGAACCACAGTCAAGTGACGAGCCGACACCTGAATATGCACCCAACGTAACCGTAAGGGCGTTACCGCAACCGTAAGTCGCACGCACCTCTAGAAATTTGAAGGGTGTTTAACGTGCACTCCCTTACACGGGGTATTATTCGTCGGTCATTTTTTGGCTGCACGGACCATTTACAGGCCGGCTGTTATTTTTGGCGAACTTATGTTATTTTGGCGATTTAAAAGATATGAAAATTAAGAACTGGAAGGCGAAGACCAAAGACAGGCGGCTTTGGAGTCGTATTGTAGGAGAGGCCATGGTCCAGCATGGACTGTAGTGCCGGGGAGTCAGTCAGTTATTTCGGCGATGACCGGTCCGAAACCTAGGATCTTTCGCATGCTATGCGAGTGCCTAACCTACTGGGCTTCCCAGCCCCAGACGAAAAGGAACCCAAATATATCCGGGCCTTAGCCCAACATGTCACGGTCAGGCCCTGACGACAACGAAAATGAAATTGTTAAAACAGGTTTCTAAAAAAAAAAAGCAAGAAATGTTTTTTATAAAAAAAAATATATACTAGAATTCCGAATGCAATATCATTTCACAACAAATTGCATATACTTAACATGAAAACAATAAGCATGTTTCAAAAGATTTTCAAATGCGTCTCTTGAACAGGTAAGTCGTAAGCAAAGTTATTGCCACCACTATTTAGTTGAACAATGATGTTTGAGCCAAATGGAAACACAAAGGGAAGTTCGGCTTTTGTCAAAAGCAGCTAAAGTATTAAACTACAATATTTAATGGATCCCATTCTTTCGGGAGTTTCTTTTGAAAGAGAAAAAATATATAGTTGTTTTAATGCTTATCTAATTAAAGTGTCAGATTTCTATAAAATATGTTTTCGTCATTTTTTTAATAGTTCTGTTACCGAAAAAAGTTTCACAATTAGATTCCTTTTTTAATTTCAAACTTTATTCAATGGGAATATTTCTTAATATGTCAAGCTCTTTATATTGCGATTTTTTTGGTTGTTTTGTTTTCTTTGACAAAGTATTGAAACAAGCAAATTTGTTTTTTTTACAACGTCCCGCGCTCCAAACTGCGATTTCATTGGTTGTTTTGTTTTCTTAGATAAAGTGTTGAAACAAGCCCATTAAATTTTACATTTATAATTATATACTATTTATAAAATATTCTTAATATGCACCGTTCGTTTTAGAAAGTGAAAAGAAATTGTTTCCGCACGCATAGAAGATATTTCGCCAAAAGATTTTTAACTAGAATATCCCAGAAGTTTTTTCATCTAATATGGATGGACATGTTCAACGTCTTGAGTGACAACAGTTTCATGGGAATGAAAATCATGTTTCGATTGGCTAATCAATGCAGTAGGCGGAGCCTACAGTGTAAACCACTAAATACCGAAACCCACAAATGAAAGCCAATAATCATTTACGTCATGTGAAACGGCATGTGTGGCGGTCGAACAATTATTTCGATAAAATGATATTCCTATCATATACAGGGTGGTTATAAAATAACGCTCACTATTCGGAGTGGTCTGTAGCTTGAATGAATAATCCGAATGCGTCAAAAATTGAGACACTTATCAAGAAAGGGGGAAAAATGGAATCATAAAAAAGGTTGAATCACAAAAAAACAAACTCTTTTCTTGACCAGGGTTCTAAGACTTCTAAGGGGGGGTTACGAGGGGTCGGCCAATTACGGCCAACACAGCTAGTTACGCCTCGTAATTTAGTACCCTGGTCAAGAGACGAGTTTCTTTTTTTCAAAAAGAATGGAATCATAAAAAAAAAGAAACTCGTCTCTTGACCAAGGTTCTAAATTACGAGGCATAGCCAATTATGGCTAATTCCAACAACACATCCAATTACGCATCGTAATTTAGAACCCTAGTCAAGTGACGAGTTTTTTTTTTATGATTCAATTCTTTCTCCCCCTTCTTGATTAGTAAGTGTCTCAAAGTTTTTTGCATTTGGATTATTCATAAAGCTACAGACCACTCCGAATAGAGGGCGCTTTTTCATAACCACCCTGTACTTACGCAATAGGGTGGGCCGAAAAAAACTTTATTTCGGATCGCTATAGTGCGGAAAAAATTCCCATTGGTAAAGACATGAAAAATTCACCAATTATTATTTTTTATTAATTTATCTTCCGTTCGCGCAATGCCATCAAAATTGGAAATTTTTTTAAAAAAGAAACGACTTTTTTAATATATTTTTAAACACGATATAAGTTTTTAGTTGCGTTTCTATTCATAAATTAACCTACTATGTACTTAAAATCAAAATATATGCACTTATCATACATTTGCGTCAGATCTTTCGGCCACGCAACGTAGTACAAAATGAGGAAAATTCTTATTTTTTGCAATAAGTGACAGGTCTGACACAAACGTATAAGTGCATATATATTGATTTTACGTACTTTTAGTAGTTAAGTCATGAGAACGCAACTAAAAACATCTATCGTGTATTAAAAAATATATATAAAATTTCGTGTTTTGACAGTTTTTTCCAACTTTGATGGCAATTCGCGAACGGAAGATAAAGTTATATAAAATTAATAATTAGTGCATTATGCATGTCTTTACCAATGGCAACTTTCCTGCACTATAGCGATATAAAATAAAGGTTTTTTCGGCCCACCCTATTACGCAACTCTTCTTTTTACTTTGTTTTTGGAACACACTAAAATATTTTTTAAAAAAACCATCAAATATCCATTCGGTTGTAATTACGCGAACATTGCATGTTACTAATGATAAGTAATGATGATTCGTGGAATTTCATGTATAGTAGTAACATTTGAACTGCACGTTTTCTTATTGCGTGGACATTTTATTTTTTAAATTTGGGTTGGTTTTGCATAATGTATTTTACTTTTTCATTTGGTTCCTTTATAAAACGTGTCATAAATTAAACTTAATAGTAAAAAAAAAGGTCACAAGAAACTTAACAATAGTTATAAGTTAAAAAAAGTCATAACTAATCAGAAAAAAAATACGATTTTCTTGGAGAATCACCCAAGCTGGTGTTTCCCTTTAATTTCGGTGCAATCAGTGATTGAACTGAAGTGTAATTTGAATCCATTTTTTTTCGTGCTTCGAAAAAAAAAAGAACTATTAACCCATTAATTCCTCTTTTTTAATTCCATTATAACTTTCCTTACCGAATTATAAAATTATTAACTTTTTGTCTTCATTCGCCTTATAGGGTAGACTAACCAGTGAATGAACGTTTAAGGTGCTGCGTTCGCCAGTGAATAAACACCAGGACATAATGACCAGGACAACCAAACATATGCCAGATAGCTTCCTACTGGATAGGAGGAAGTCAGTGTTACCAATCCATCTGTGGAATGATTTTCAATCCTTAGTTTTTAATTATATTTACCAAATGTTCATTCACTGGGGCCTGTTCACACACTGGTCAGTCTACCCTATTACGTTTATTTTGAATAACTTAAGCAGAAAGCTTATTTTCTCATAATAAATTTTCCTGCCAATCGTCATTAATGGGTTAAATGGCGAATAGGGTGGGCCGAAAAAAACTTTTTTATTTTATTTCGGATCGCTATAGTGCGGAAAAGTTGCCATTGGTAAAGACATGAAAAATGCACGAATTACTATTTTTTTATTACCATATCTTCCGTTCGCGCAATGCCTTCAAAGTTGGCGAAAAGATTCTAAAAACCGTATTTTTTATAATATTTTTTAAAACATGGCAGATGTTTTTAATTACGTTCCTATATCATGAATTAACTACTAAAAGTATGTATAACATATACTATAGAACTTATTAATAATAAATGCTATAATATATAGTATAATAAGTTATACATTTGTGTCAGATCTTCCGACCACTCAACGTAGTATAAAATAAGAAAAATTCGTATTTTTCGCTAAATTTCAAAGTTTTAACTTTTTGTAAATTTTAATCATACAACATGATATAGGAAAGCAATTAAAATCATATATCGGGTTTAAAAAAATTATGAAATATTACGGTTTTTGACAATTTTTGCCAACTTTGATGGCATTGCGCGAACGGAAGATATAGTCATAAAAAAATAATAATTAGTGCATTTTTCATGTCTTTACCAATGGCAACTTTTCCGCACTATAGCGATCCGAAATAAAATAAAAAGTTTTTTTCGGCCCACCCTAATGGCGAAGGAAGAATATTAAAAAAAAAAAACAAATAACCCATTTTATTGCTCTTCTAATTTAGTTACACGAAACTGGCCTCTTCTTTTTTTAAAAGAACGTGCAATTGACCGGATAATATTACGTCCACTTCGGCGCCATTTTTTTATAGTTCTTTTTCCCCTCTGTTCAGTTCCATAAACAACGATAATGAGCGATGACGAGAAACACTAACTTCCTCGTTTCAAAGGAATTCGAGGAGATAAATATTTTATCGCTCGAACAGTCTGAAACTGAGACCGGTGTCGGGAAACGAAGAACAAAGTAAAAAATGTTCTTTCGAACAACAAGAATGGAAAATAGACCGAATATTTGTCGAAAGAACTAAAATAGACTACTTTCCTGTTTCTTACAAACTGAAATTCTTTCGGAAAACCAGTAGTTTCGTAACAGTCTCAAGAACCACAAGATTTATACAAATTAGAAAAAAAAATAATCAAACACAACATTCAGTGTAATTTAAACTTTCAAAAGCTAAAATTGGCTATGTCCATTAATTTTCTTTCACACAAATTAAATTAATATTCTTTATCGTTTGCTTCATTTATTTGCAGTTAGAAGAATATGAAGAGCTTAGTGGAAGAAAGTGCTTCGTGACATTTTTGAAAAATTTTCAATTTTTGCAAATGAATATTATTACTATATTCGTTAACAATAACTAATTTCCCTTTTCCATCAAAATTAAGTTTAATACACTTTTTACGCTTTACAAGTTCCGATTTCACTAGATCTGAAGGGCAAACGAAAAACTTCATAGCTCATTTTCACCTTTTGTCACGCATGTTCTTCCACTAAGCTCTTCAATTGTGTAAAATTGCTTGGGTCAAATCCTAGAATCCATTACGGAAACATTTAATATTTTTACAAACGGTTTTAGGTGATTTACGAGTCTCTCTAATCCCAATTTTTGAAATTGATTAGAATATATATTTTTTTAATTTCTAATAAATAAATTTACACAAAATATTCAAAGCAATTTCAAAATGCGAGATTATCGAGATCAGTATAAGCCAGCTACATTTATCAGATAAAAAAAAACTTTTGTAAAAAAAAAATATTCAACACACATTCGCAAGACAATTACCGCCACAATTTTATTAAAAAGTGACTAGTTTCTTGTATCATTGTAAAGAACGAATGGAGTAGATTTTGTAAAATTAATTTGTTTTGTGAAAATCACATATTTAGTTTTTTTTAGTAATTTTTTGAAGTCAGAACTTAATGCGTGCTCCATTTTTTACTTGCTTCAAAAAATTATTAAAAAGACTAAATATGTGATTTTCACAAAACAAATTAATGTTACGAAATCTACTCCTTGCGTTCTTTACAATGATACCAAAAACTAGTAACATTTTATTAAAATTGTGGCGGCAATTGACTTGCGAATGTTTTCCATAGGAATAACATTACGATTTTCAAGATGTGGAATTTCAAAGAGAGTCCTCTTAATTTATGAGGATAATAACAAAACTTTCCGGAAAGTATAGAGAAAGTTTGTTTTGCGTGAAACAACATCCATGTTTATGACAACTCTCTCGAGGGACGATGCCCTGAATCTGTTAAGGAAGACAATAGAAGAAAAGAATATCATCTCGCTTCTATTTGCAGGAATAGAATTTGTTGAGCGTAAAAATAGAGCAAATTGTTCTTATCCTGTGATAGTGCACGGAATTTGTGAATTATCAAAGAGAGTGTTGACTTTATGAGATATAGAAATGGAAATAAAACTTTTATTATTTATGAGAAATATAAAAGGTATAAAAATTATAACCTCATAAATGGCATTATTATTAGATCCAATTTTTTAAATTAGAGAAAGACCCTTTAATACCTTCATAGAGTGGTACAAAATTTTTCATAAAAACGACATTTCAAATAAGTTTTCATTTGTATTTATTCATCCAATTGACGAAGAATCGCTGCTGTAACTAAATGTAGGGCTTGAATGAATTATTGTTCTTTTGTTAAATTTCCTGAAATATTTGGTTCTTGCTTATTATCGAATTTTACACACTGAGTAACATTAATGAATTTTGAGACGAGACCTCCCTCCCCCCTTCCCTCCACACACACTTTTTCCCCACTCTTATCGTAAGATGCCAACATTTCAAGTTAAATTTCTATTTCATAATACTCATAAAATCCAGAGATTTATCGATCTGCTTTTATTTAAAGATATTAATGCGCGTGAAATATTTTTGGACAAATGATATTTTTTTCACACAGTTATAAAAAATAGTATATGCGTCGCTTGTGAAAAGTAAGCTTTAAAAACACGTGGCATTATTTCACTCGCTCGTGAAATAAAATAAACTCGTTTTGTGTGAAAATAATAACTATTTACGTTCTAGAGCGACAAAATAAATTTGACTGGTGAAAAAATTCTTTATTTGAGCGTGATATTTTATTCGGCGGTTTTGTGGATCGGTGTAAAATTCTTCATTTTAACGTGATTCTTTATTTGGCGTCTTATTTCCAATGCCAATCTAAGAAAAACTTCTTGCACGTTATTTTAATTACTTATATAAATAATCACGCCCAAATCATTCACGTCATCATCAATTTACTTTCTGCCTGATTAATTTTCAATGCCAATTTAATACTTATTTTGCACGTTTTTATAAAAAATAGTGTATGACAATAAGTTCAAAATAGAATTTTTGAAACTCGTGAATTTGTTTAAATAGTTTTAAAAAAAGTCTTACTTTTCAAACTAGTTGCATAAATAACTATTATTTTCCGATTGGATTAACGAAAAACAATTTGGTTTGCAAACTTGGGGTTAATCGAACCCATTCGCCCTTAAGGCAAGTGCATACTGCTATGAAGTAATGTACGAATTAAATATTAAAAAAAAAGCAACCCTATAAACTTTGTGTAACAAAACACACGTAACCCAGAGTTGACTAATCTTCAGTTACTGTCACCGGCGGTAGGGTTAACAGGCGGATTCAGTCTCGCTCCACTGGATCGTGAAATTGGCACGATTTGGCGATAATCTTTCGCGCTTTTCTTATATCCAAAAAAAGCTGTGTCCACACTGCGATTTTTGACACTTTTCCAGTAAACGTCGACCATAGGACGCATGAAAAACCAAAAATACCTTTTGTAAAAAAAATTATGTTTTTTTTAAACATTTTTTTGTCGTTTGTATACTTTATCCTAATAAATTGAATCGTGATTTAAATTTTTAGTAATTTCAACACCGAGTATATGACGCATGCGTCACCGAAAAAAATTTGCATTATTTTTTTCCCCTACTGATCTTAACGCAATTTTGTTGCTTGTACAGTTATATGTTATTAAATTGAATTATGAGTTGTTGTTGTTGCTGTTTTGTGCCTCCAGGCCATAGCCTGGAAGGCAAGAGAGGGTGTAGTTGCATCCGTTGGCACAAGCCCTTGAGCACCCCGTAAGGGTGGATGTCAGACTTCTATTGAATGATGAATTATGATTTAAATCTCATTTTAGTGATTTCTCTACAAAAAATGGACTTTTTAAACATGACAATTCAAAAATTTAAAAATAAAATATTAAAATGACGAGGAATAGTACTTTAAAGTACTCTAATCGCAATAGGTGTACTACCACATAATCCTTACACTATTTTAGGTGGGTTTCTTTAGCTTTGGAAATATGTACGGTTTTTTGTACATACAATGATTTTATATATAATACGTGATTTTAGATTTATAATAGTACAAACATTCTTATAATTTTTATTTCAAGCATGTGTTGATATCTGTCGACGAACTACTCATTTAATTAGAACTGAAATTTAATTTTTAACCTTTTAAATTGCTGCTGTCACATAAACAAGAGCATGAGAAACTTAAAAAATTCATACCATATTTGCATTTCTACTTGTGAGTAACTTTTTACTACATATATTAAAATATTAATTTTTCGCATGTGTAAAACACATTTTATAAAAACAGAATTACAGATCACGCAGAATTATAAAAATATTATAAACTATTGGGAGTTCACTAGTTACAAAAAGTTATAGTTCAGTTAGTTGATAACTTATTTTTTTTCCTTCAAAGTTTTCCAAACGTTTAGAATTGGTTAGAAAGTCACTAGATCAACTTATGTAATAAATTTATCTACGGCAGAGATACCCATAAAAAATAATCACCATCAAATTGTGTCGTCAATAGCCCGCTCCTGCTAACGGGTAAAATAATGTCTTTCCCCATGAATAAATTAATAACGATATGTTTACATTTTTATCATCATTATAAGTTCAATTTTATACAAGAACTTACCTATCCAAGAACAACTGAAAACCATACACCATCGTTTAGTGTAAGCAGTCAAACGCAGAAACAGTCAAATGAAGAATAATGCATTACAGCATGGCATAACTATGAAACTTTTCAATTGAGATAAATGAATGGAATACAGAGTTACAGCATTTGGCGCTTAGTTCTGTCGCCATATTACTTTATTCGCCAAGGTAGATCACAACAAACCGCCTCTCTATTTAGGGCGAGTGAAATCATGGTGAGAAGATGAGTAAAAATAATAAATAATGATTTGCTTGAAAAAATTAATATCCACTGGAAGGTCGCCAAAAATGAAATTTTAAGGCGACACATTTCATATTCAAAAGTCGACAATTAAAATTATAAGAAATGATAATTTGAGCTGCTGTAAATTGCGATGGTAGAAGATCTGTATCAATGCCACAATTTTTTTTTAATTCCTTAGTTTTTGACAAATCGAATATTTTTTCGAAGATATTTTATGAAATATAGGAATAATGAATTTTTTTATGAAATGTATGAGATGAATTTCCGACACAAACATATACAGAGCCACGCATTAATAATTTAGAAGATGGCAATTCGTTAGGTTAGGTTTGAATTATCGTCGCACTAGAACTACACGAGGGTTATTGACGAAGGGTGTCGTATTTTAGAACCACAGTCACGTGACGAGACGACACCTGAATAGGCACCCACTGCATCTGTTAAGGGTGACATCGTACGCAGCTTTAGGACTTTGAAGGATATTTAACGTGCACTCCCTTACACGGGGTATTATTCGTCGGACATTTTTGGCTACACGGGCCGTTTATAGGTCGGCAGCTATTTGGCGATGCCCGGACCCGAACCTGGGACCTTCCGCATGCTAAGCGAGTGCTTAACCGACTGGGCTCCCCAGCCCCCAAGATGGCAATTTGAAAGACTAATTTAATGTTGGTTGGGTTTGAGTAGCTGATGGCTTTTTGGTTAGTCTAGAGGCACGCTTATGTACTAGTCCCGTAACCTATTTCATAGTAAACTTTCAATTTGAATTGACTCTAACTCTGTCAACACAAGCCTTGTAATTCAGAACCCCTTATTCAAAGTTGAAAGACTTTATTTTATTCGAAAATCTTAACCAATTTTTTTTTCCAATTTTAATTGTTTTTGTTAGTCAGACTTTTTTACAATAACAATTCAATTGAAATAAAAAGCCCAATGATTTGAATTATTGACCCTTGGTTTCTTTCAACAAAACGCATGCGCCATCGAAAATATTGCATGCCTCTCGTTTTATGCACTGTAGTGACGTGCATATTTATTTCTTATTATTAATTTTCGTATGAATTTTTGTTGTGCAAACTGAACTGAAGAGAGTGAAAAAGAATTCGGGCGTTCGTTTTGGCGACGCGTTTTGTCAGAACTAAAAAAATTTAACTGCTAGAAACAACTTTGTGAAAGCTTCTGAATTTCTACGTGTAGTGTCTGGTATTTTGTGTTGTCTTGAATTAAAAGATTCTCGTCGAAAAGAGAGTTACAATGCAAATTACTACAGCACGGTGCTCTATCTCAACAACGCATGCGCGAAGATGCGTGAGTCAGGAACGCAAGTGTGGTCATTTCCTTTTAAAAAATTCAAGAGAATTGAGCCAAGACGTTATTCCCATTATTCTATTAACGGGTCATGGAAATACGTGTCAAATATTCCTTGAACCGTGTGGAGGTCAAGACCTTTTTAACTAGAACGTGAAACGTAGAGGAGAAAAAAACAGACGAAAATCGCAGATTCCAATATGAATACATTGAAAAAGTATTCATGAGATGAATCTGCTTGTCCTTTGCCTGCATATAATGGACAAATATATGCATAAATTTTACAAATAAGAATGTTTAAGGGGTCATAGGAGTCTTAAAAATGTGCAAAGAAGGTACTACAAAGCATAGTTTGATCTTTCATGTAATTTTTTAACTACTCAATATATAAGTATACTTTTTTGATATGTAATTCTACAAGATTTATTTAATATAAAACAAATTTTAAAATGTATGAAACTTTAGCCAAAACTAAAATAACTAATAACATTTTAAAATTTTATTTAATTTTTAATATTTTAAAATTTTGATTTAAAAAAATTTTAAAAATATATTTAATATAATAATATATTTAAATATAAATAATATATTTAAAAATAATATTTTTAAAAATAATTTATAATAAATAAATCTTGTAGAATTACATATAGAAAAAATATACTTATATATTGAGTTGTTAAAAAAATACATGAAAGATCAAACTATACTTTGCAGTACCTTCTTTGCACATTTTTAAGACTCCTATGACCCCTTAATATTGGTGACAGACGCGCGCGTATGAAATGTTATGCAGATAAATTATCAAATGTTGCTTGCAATCAGCTAAAATCAAGAAACCAGAAAAGCTAAATCATTATACTTGATATCAAATCGGCCAAATCATGTTTCTTTTGACGCAGACATAATAATCTAAATAATCTTGTTGACATAAACAGGCTAATAGATTTAAGGTAGGCGAATACCCAAAATTCTAAAATTTTTACTATTACTTTAATCTTTTCCAAATTTGGCATAGTGATTTCAAATATGATGAGCAATGCTTTTTAGGCAATTTTTTTATTTAAATATAATTAATTTATTTTAAACGGTGTTTTTCACCTAAAAATAGGGGTTTGCGCCAACACTTCTAGTATAAAAAGTTTTACATTAATTTACCTGAAATTTTTTACAGATTCTATTTCAATATATATCTGTGCCATGAACCTCTAACATCTGGTGTAAATATACAACTTTTTTTTAAAAAAATGTCCAAGTGTAAGTTATTTGAAAAAAATCCTTTTTTGTGGTTAATTTATGAAATTTTTCTGGATAACTTCTTTTCTTGTAATTTGTATGTAACTCTAGAGGGTCATTGCATGTATCAGTTCAAAACGGAGAATTGTTGTTTATAGGAGGAAAATTCAATGTGGTAGACTTGTTAGCGTAAACCTCTTTTTTTAGTAAAAAAACGCCGTTTAAAATTAATTATATTTAAATTTTAAAAAAATGCCTGAATAGCATTGCTCATTATATTTGAAATCACCACGCCAAATTTGGATAAGATTAAAGTAATAGTAAAAATTTTAGAATTTTGGAGAATTTTGGGTATTCGCCTACCTTAAGAAGAGTTCTAAATCAGCTGTTACCTTATTATTTATTTTTGTAATCAATTTTAAAGAAAAAATTCCACAAAAATCTCAAACCATATTTTCTTCTTCAGTAATAAGCGCTTCCGATTTGGACATTTGAAGAGGGAGTTGATGAGTGCAACCAGCCCAGTTGGTAAGGGGTTTGGCTCTCAATCTATAGCGGTCTCAGAAGACTTGGGATCAAATAAGGTCTTCGGACTCAGCCTTTGTGTCAACAGATAGTGTGCAGCGGAAAATCCAATTAAAATACATGTAGTTAAGGGAATTTAGGTTTGAATTATCGTAGCACTAGAGCTACACGAGGGCTATTGGCGACGGGCGTCGTAATTTAGAACCCCAGTCAAGTGATGAGCCGACACCCGAGTAGGCACCCAACGCAACCGTTAAAAGCGACATCGTACGCAACGTTAGGACTTCTGATGTTATTTAACGTGCACTCCCTCTACACGGAGTATTATTCGTCGGAAATTTTTGTCTGCATAAGGACCGTTTATAGGTCGGCGATGCCCGAACCTGGGACCTTTCGCATGCTAGGCGAATGCCTCGGGGCTCCTTAGCCCCTGTAGTTAAGGGAGGACTGGTGCATATTAAATTTGTTCTAGTCTTGTTGAGACACCCCTGTCTGCCTATTTTTAATAGTGAGGCGTTTGTAATAGAGCAACAATCAAATCATGCCATAGGATATAAACCGCTTTCCGAATTCAATATCCAAATCGCAGTATGGCATACATTATACATTCCGAAATTAAATTAAGAATTTACCCCTCTGAAGGATAAAGACGCATAAACCCGTCCCCCAGGCAGTCAGATTTTCTAGCAACATACAGGGTGGTTATAAAATAACGCTCCCTATTCGGAGTGGTTTGTAGCTTGAATGAATAATCCAAATGCATCAAAAATTGAGACGCTTCCCAATCAAGAAGGGGGGGGGGGGGAAGAATGGTATCATAAAAAAGACAAAATCCTAAAAAATAATCATAAAAAAGAATCTTTAAAAAAAAAAACTCGTCTTTTGACCAGAATCTAAATTACGAAACGTCGTCAATTATGGCTAATTACGGCCGACACATCCAATTACGCCTCGTAATTTAGAACCCTGGTCAAGTGACGAGTTTGTTTTTTATGATTCCATTCTTTTTCCCCCTTCTTGATTAGTAAGTGTCTAAGTTTTTTGCATTTGGACTATTCATTCAAGCTACAGACCACTCCGAATAGGGAGCGTTATTTTATAACCACCCTGTACATAATTTTTAAAAGTTCATAAAATTACTCAGGTAAACAATTTCATGTTTGGGAGATAAATTAATAAGTTTCTGCTACAGAAATACGATAATTTTTTTTATAGATATCAAAATTTCAGTGAAAACTTTAAAGTTCTGAAGTGAAAACAGAAAACCGATTCAGACTTCTCCAATTTCCGTATCTCCAGAGGGTTACACTTTATGCTTTCATTGAATCTTCTTTAATAATAAAGGAGAACTGTGTCAAGCACTAATGCTTTTTAATTTTGGCACCCAGTTAACAGCTCATGCAGCAAGGTGAAGAGAAAGAATTTATCATTAAGAATTATTAATGGCGTTTATAGACCATTCGCGGAAACCTGAGAGGCATAACAAAGGGTTGCCAAATTATAGCCGCGAACACACTCTACAGTTATCTTTCGCTGAATTGGCAAGATATCTAATTTCTGTGCTGTTTTCTTTTGAACACTTGGACTTTTGAATATTAATTTCACGTTCCTTAAAAAATAATAGCGAGCGCTATTGCGTCCTTAAAGAGGAATGAGCCGGTCTGATATATTTTTATAAAATAAGTTATTTATTAATCTATAATGATAAAGAAAGAGTATGTGTCTGATGTCTGTGGATCGTGAAAGACCTACTTACACTACCCTCAGAAATTCGAAATTTTTTACAAAGATTCCCTTTAATACCAACGTGTGCACCTGAGGATTCTTTTTTCATATTTGTTCTATTTTTAAAGAAAATTAGAATTTTCTGAAAAAAAGTACACCACTTTTGCTCCAATTCGATAACTTTTTTTCTCTTTCCAGTTGCCATCGACTGAAAAAATTAAAATAACTTTTACGAAAATAATTAAAATTGATTTTTTTTATTTTATTTTGCTGCCATTGCCTTCAGATACTAATTTCACAATTTGAAAAAATAATTGTCACGTTTCAAGTGACGTAATACCGGTCAGTCTCCATTCTAGGATTTTATCACTTGTTTATTTGATAATTTCCTCATTGGTTCTATTGACTGCATGTTTGAGTATTTCATTAATAAATGCGTAGTTAAGCTATTACTGACGGTTGTTTAAGGTCATCGCACTAGAGCTGCACATTAGTGTTTTATGTCTTCATTTTTTTTCCAAATACTTTGCCAAACATTCCCAATTATAAAAAAAGAGCCACATGAGCAAAAAAAAAAAAATCGAAACTGGTTGTTTGTGAGAAAGTCATCGCACTAGAGCTGATTGGGTGTGTTTGTAGCTGTATCTTTGCCTCACCAAATAAGTAAAAATGCGCCCAATGAGCAAAAAGGATTTTGTGCGGGAAATTACGATGTCATTTTCCCGTGAACTTTATAGTATATTTAAGATTTTGAATTTTAAGGTAATATAAGTAACGGGATTCTATACTCGAGCGGGAACAATAAATATTAGCTTATTGTCCTAACAGATTAAATAGTACATATTCTAGGATCGATTTGAATTTCTTTTAGTCCGTGCGAAGAACGGGTATTCATTTGCTAGTAATTAATAATTAAAAAAATAAAAATATTAATTAATAAAAAAATAGAATTTAAATTAAAAAAGATTAAAATATTAATTTTTTAAAAATAATATTTAAATTTTAAAATATTAATCATTAAAAAATTATTTTATAAGAATTTAGTGCGAATATGAAATAAATAAGAACATCTAAAAGAACTAAAATCGCCAACTTTCCCAGTTACTTAAATACGTACTAAAGTTCTTATCTTGAAAAAACTAGGTTCGTTACAGTAAGTAACATCAACAACCATTTCTATATTAAATTCATATACATTAGAATAAATTTCACTAAACACAGCTTCCAGCTATAATTTCAACTTCTTAAAGCCAATTATTTTCATTATTTTTCTTTCGACAATAAAATAAATATTACTTATCGATTTTTTAAAATAAATATTACTTCAAGATTTATTTGCAGTTATAAATAAATATTTAATTATTCGTAGAACAAAAACCATAAAACTACTCCAAAATACACTTAAAATAGGAAATGTAAATTAACAAGTAGGTTTGTAACAAAATCTGTCTCTTAACCCGCTTTCACATAACTGTTGGGTTCACCAGTTAGAGGCACCACACCACATCATAATTCTATATTAAACATGTACCCGCTAAATTCGGCTAGTTTCATTTATTTTATTTCGAAAATTAAATAATTATTACTTAAATCGTTTGCGAAAATTTATATTTCAAAGAATAAATATTTAATATTTCTCACTTTAAAATAGAATGAAAGCATTTCATACCAACATACAAGGAATCTCGTAGTGAAATATATTTGACGTCATTTCAAACTGAACGATGTCGCAAAAATATATTTTAATTTATTGTCTAAATGAATTAAAGTTTCCCGAGCGATTGTTGCAATGGCAATGGTGATTTAATTCTTATGAAAATGGCTTCCTATGCTTTTTAAATGAGCATTAAATTCTGAAGTTCTTTAAATAATTGAAATGCTTAGTATTCGAATTATTTTCTGAAATTTTCAATGTATTCTCACTTCGATACGTTGAATTTTTTGACGTATCTCACTTGTCCGTAGCATTTGTACTTTGCAACAGTGATTTAATTGGCTCGAAATTGAATTTCAATACTAATTCAATGGAAAATTCGTCTACAAATAGTAGATTTATGTCCGTTCGATCGTACAGACAGACGGACAAAAACTATGAAAGTTGTGTCTGACGTTATACTTTTCTAATAAAAAAGAATTTTTAATATCGGATTGATAGAACCGATTTTGGAAGGGGGGTACGGACAGACGGACGGACAGACGGACAGACATCAACAGCATGTCAATACCTACTTTTTCATTTTTTTTAATTCTTCGAATTAAAAAAAAAGAAATGTAGACTAAAAAATTATATGCATTCAATAATCTTAAAAATTAATTATAGAGCTGAATTACGAGCCATTTATAAGTGCTTTTAAGTTTGACAAAAAAAAAAATCTTTGAATTGAAATAGAACTATCCAAAAAAATTATAGTAGTTTAGTAATTACAAAACTATCAATGTTTTTTTTTTCCAAAAAGCTACATCCATTGACGAATAAAAAAGCTTTTAACTAATCACACACAATTATCGAGAAAGTGTGCGAGAGCGCACGGATTTACTCTATCTCTATGGTTTTGTCTTGACAACATATCCACATTAAAAAGTTATTTAAAAGTTAAACTGGCATTTACCATAATTACAATAATATTTATATTATATACTTAACACGCACCGGTCATTTGAATAAAAAAGACCTTGTAAAACTGCATTAGCTATGCAGGAAACGTCATTAAATAAAATATTCAAAAATCAGCACGAAAGGTAAGCTTGAATTCGAAAAAAAAAAAGTGTTGCATCACAGATATTGCTGCGAAGGTTGTCTTCTATAGAGAGAGAAAAAAACGTAAATAATATTGACTTATAGATAATTAAGAAATAATGTTCAATCCAGGTTTAAGCAAATTTACTTTTAATATCGAATGCTTAATATGAAATGGTTTCAACCGGTTGAAGCAAATTCATTATTAATTTCAAATGCTTAATATGAAATGGTTTCAACCGGTTGAAGCAAATTCATTATTAATTTCAAATGCTTAATATGAAATTATTTAAAACGGTTTAAGCAAATTCATTGTTGACAGAGCCTCCAAGGGTTTTTTTTTTCATTATCACTTTCAAATGCTTAATATGAAATGGTTTAAACCGGTTTCACTAATTCATTTCTTTCAAATACGTAATATAAAAATATTGCGATGTAGTGGAATATACTAAATGCATATATTTTTTCAGAATAGCCTTCTATACGTTTTGTACGGAGGGCGCTGATTCTGAAAAAAGGGTTTCTAAAAGTTGGTGCGTCTGTCTTTCTGAAATCACTCTACACTCGAAATAAAAAAAAGTAAAAAAACTATGTAGGTAGACTAACCAGTGAATGAACGTGTAAGGCGCTGCGTTCGCCAGTGTATGAACACCAAGATATAATGACCAGGACAAACAACCATATGTCATATAGCTTCCTACACTCTTAAAACAAACACTCCTAATTTAACTCAGTCTGAGTGGATTTCACTCCTCCAGACTGGAAAATGCACTTCTCCTTTTCGAGTGGATCCTTTGTGTGTTAAACCTCCGACAGGATCACTCCAAACGAGTGATATTAACTCAGTCTGAGTAAATATGCATGCCTTTACGGTGTCGAAAATGCACTTCTCCAACTGGAGTGGATTTCACTCTTTTGTTTTAAGAGTGTACTACATGGGAGGAAGTCGGTGTTGCCAATCCATCTAGTGGAATGATTTTAAATAATTATTTTTTTAATTATATTTACCAAATGTTCATTCACTGGGGCCTGTTCACTCACTGGTCAGTCTACCCTACTTCAAATTTGGTACACAAGTTCTCCGTACCTCAAACGTCATAATGTTTTTTAGAAAATCACGCATGCTCAAATGGTCCCTTATAGGTTTAATCTTTTATTCTAGTTTTATTGTTATTCATTTGTTGTTGTTTTAAAGTTATTGTTTAACCGACTATTTACACTTCTAGTCAGTTAAATAACTAAATTAATATCATATAAAAACAATAATTTTAAGCCTACTTTTTTTCTTTTTTTTTTATTCGAAAGAATTTTTTAAAAAATGAAAAAGTAGGTTGTGACATGTGGTCGATGATGTCCATCTGTCCGCACGGACCTTCCACAATCGGTTCTATCCCTCCGATCTTAAAAATTCTTTTTTGTTAGAAAGGTATGACCTCAGAGACCCAACTTTCATATTTTTTGTCCGTCTGTCTGTTCAATAGGACGGATATAAAATTACTATTTGTCGATGAATTTTCCATTGGATTAGTATTGAAATTCAATTTCGAGTCATTTAAATTGCTGTTGCGTTGCCAACTCAACAGTGACATGAGAAACTTTATTCATTTAAAAATATTATTTGAAGCAAAATTTATTTTGATCATAAATCGGTTTAGAATGACGTCAGGAATGTGATTATTTGATTGTTTAATATTTGTTTACATAATTTAGTGGCGAGACATATTTTTTACGCGTAATCCTAATAAGTTTTTATTTGATTTTTTTAAAGTGCATATTAGAGTAGTTTCATGGGGTTTTTTTTGTTATAATTATTCGTAGAACTACAAAAAAATCAATCAGACGATAAATAATATTAATTTTATTTGTGATAGAAAATAAATGAAAATCGTTTATTTTGGCTTTAAGAAGTTAAAATTATAGCTGGAAGCCGTGTTTAGTGGAATTTATTCTAATCTGTATACATTTTATGTAGAAACGGTTGTAAATGACTCTTACTGTTACGAACCTACTTGTTTCAGGATAAGAATTTTAGTAAGTATTTATGTAATAGGAAAGTAGGCTATTTTAGTTCTTTTAGAACTTCTTGTTTATTTAATAGTTTAGTTTGTCGATTTGTTTAACTTGAAGTGTTAAGTCAGAATAAATGGAGGAACACCCCATTTCAATCTATCACCAATGCAGAACTGATGTAATAAAAAGGTTTAAAAGATAAATTCTACATCAAAAACCACATAGATTATATTCAACCAAAATTGCACACATCAGATGAAACTTCATACTAAAATTCCACACCATTAGCCAAAACAGACTGTAATTCAATCATTTATTTTTAAAATTCCGCCAACGTATACCATTTTAGCTTTACACATGGCGGGTTTCTGAGATAAACGTATCGATTGACATTCTTTTTTGTGGTTCACCGCATTTCTGGGTTCGCCTGGTATCGAACCCAATCGCGTGTGGCCGGTCAAGGGCAATGATGCCATCTTGCCCAACTAAATAAACCTTTAAAAAATCGTAATTGGTGATTAACTTAAGTATTTTTTTCTGCGGTTTTACAGGGAAGTTTCGTTATAGAACGTGCTTGTATGTGGTCATTTTTTTTTTCCAGAAATATCAAATTTGTTAATGACGTCAGGATGGTTCGAGTTTAAGGTGAACGTTTCAGGATGGTTCTTTCTAGGCTCTGAACAGAGATTTATCCCACCCACGAGACGCCTCGTAATTCTGAGCAGTGGTCAAATGATGAGGTTTGCTTTTTGAGTAAATAATTTGAATGGTCATTTTCAGAATGAGATTTCACTATAAAGAAACGAAAACAAAATGCCTAGTAATATAGAATATGTACGTAAAATCTAACTGAAGTCTACAGCTTGCAGAAATGAAAGTTAAAGCAACCAAATGGGTGCCTAAAACTGCCAACAAAATTACTTTTGGTATATAACTAAGAACAACAGTTTTCATTAAACGTGTTCTTTTAATAAAATTAATTACTTAAGTAGAAACAGACTGTTGCACACTAAATATTCCTAACCTCTTAAGACCCCATCAAAATTCTACACGTATACTTTTAATCTAAACATACTTTTCATAATAATATATATACTAAAAAAAGTATGTTTTGCAAAGCAATTGACAATTGTTTAAAAAAATTATGTTTAACAGTCACTGAGCAGGCACGCCTTAAGCTCCAAAAATACAATTTTTTTGGGCTATAAATGCAAAAAGGGTATCACTTATTACTTTTTTGTTGTTAATAGTTTATTTTAACATTGTTTTTAATGAAAAATGCAACTTTTTTTAAAGTTTAAAAAAAGAGCTAGTTTAAAGTTATTTTTAAGAACTCTACACTCTTAAAACGAACGAGCGATTTTAACTCCGTCTGAGTTAATTTCACTCCTCCAGTCTGGAAAATGCACTTCTCCGAAAGGAGTGGATACTTTGTGTGTTAAACCTCCGACAAGATCACTCCAAACGAGTGATTTTAATTCAGTCAGAGTTAATATTCACTCCTTTCCAGTGTCGAGAATGCACTTCTCCAATTGGAGCGGATTTCGCTCTTTTGTTTTAAGAGTGTAATATCGTACTGATCCTCGTTCAACTTCATGTCTTCATTGAAATAAATAAATGACCGATACCTGTAATCAAAAGCCGAAAAGTGAGTTTCAGATCTTCTTCTATCGAACCAGGTCAATTTCGAGACTAATTAACACATTAATTGTTTGTCGGGTTTTTTTTTAATTTACCCGAATGCGGTGACCCCAGGTCGCAAGAGGTTAAGGACATAGAGATATATGAAGTGCAAAACATAATAAGTGTAGAATACATAATACAACTCCAGACATGAAACATTAAAATTTTCGAAATCTGAATTGTATGCTAATAAAATGTTAGAATATAGAATTGCGTTTAATCTGTATTGTGTTGCGGGCTGCATCTCGAATAAATAAAATGTCAAAATAAACGCGAAAAAATTTCTCTCTATCTTTAAAAAAAATCAAAAAGTAATTTAAAACAAAAATGTGAATCAGAAAATAGTGATCTTTTTAACAATGGTAGGAATAAATAGTTATAAATTAAAATTTTAGTATTTAAGTAAACATTTTTTTTCGAGTAACTGTCCATTCAAATATTTTTTTTAAAAATTATTTTAACCAAACAAAAATGAGTTCATCAGTTCGATGAAGAAGCCCTGATCATGCACCAAAAAGTATTAAAAAAATTAATCCAAATTTATATTGTACTTTTACTTTGACTTAACTTTTACTTTTACTTACTTAATTTACTTTTACTTTTATTTATGTAATATAAAGTAATCAGCTTAAAATATCCACCCAAGCAATAAAAATGGCAAATTTCTAAAATGACACTCGGGCAATCTTCATATAAGAAAAAGAGTCAATTCATAGACTTCAGGATAGAAACTCAAAATATTTGTGCATTAATCAATAATAAGAAAATCAATGTTTACCTACCAAATGAAATTAACTACGACGCATTATTTTAATTATTAGAAGGAAAAATATTAACGTACCTTTTATGAATAGAAAATCCCTTTCTCAAGTGTCACATATCCAACTATACTAAGTCATACATTTTGCACCAATTCTTTAAATTTTACGAGGAAAAAAACCCCTCAAATTTAAGATCGATTTCTTGCTACAGCCCCGCTATTTACAGTGATTGTTGAAAAGTATATTCATCAAAATTTATTTTTTCCTAATCTAAAAGTGGGAATTTTAAGCTTATTCTATTAGACACATTTTTGGAAAATCTTGACTGACGTTAGCGGGAGAAGATTGGATCAATGCGATGCGATCATGAAAGTTGAATACATTGAAAACGACTATTCTCAGCTTCGGAAGCGACACTTTCGTAATTGGCGCGAGTATCGATCGCCAACTGGCTGGTTTTAGATAAGCTTCGCCAAGCATCCGATTTCGTTGGTCGGTCAAAAAATCGACGAACTAGAGCGTTGACTTGTTTGTCCCGATGAAGCGCCCAATGTTTGCTTTGGTTGAAATAACTTGCACTAAACCAAAACCGAGCTTAAGTTTGCAGCAGAGAAATGTACTAGGCGGGGGAATCTGCGTAAACAACGCTGCTGGCGCCGAAACTTCGAATGCTCCTATTGGCTGCTCTTCTGACCCTGATATTCGTGCGCCCTGTTACGTCAAAATCGAAGGAAAAAAATTATTAAAATAACACTCGAACTGAAGCTAAAGTAATAAAAATAATAAATTTATGTCTTGAAACAACAAATAAATTTGTTTATTGAGTGGGAAATACCTTTTTGTATTCGATTCTCGCACTCAAAAATGAGAACTATTTTCCCTTTATCTCGTAGAACATTTGTATACTGCAAACTTAAGGTCGGTTTAGGTATAGGACTACTCGAATTAATAAGGCCACTACACCTCACCACAGTATAAGTATGCAGTATAGAAATGTTCAACGGGAAAAAGGGTAAATAGTTCTAACTACCGAGAGCGAGAATCGAATAAAAAAGGTTTTTCACCATGCAATAAATAACTTTATTCGTTATTTCAAGACATATTTTTATTATTTTTATTTGTTTTTGCTTCAGTTAGAGTGTATTATCAATTATTTTTTCCTCGATTTTGACGTAACAGGGCGAACGAATATCAGGGCGGACGTTATCGCGTAGGAGCGACCAATCAGAGGGGTAGAATTCCGTTTGTTTACGCGCGATTCCTCCGCGTAGAACATTTTAATGCTTCAAACTTAAGGTGTGTTTTTGTGTTAGTTTGGAAATTTAAACGGTGGCCAAGTGACGATGCCGGCACCTGAACTGGAAACCAACGCAATAGTGACATAGTACCCTGCGTGCGTCGTTAGGACCTTAAATCTAGTCGACGAACTTAATGTGCTCCAGTTCCACATACACGGTAGTAGGTGAAAAATGGGGGGGGGAGCTGAATCCCGGGGTCGGGGTCAGCTCTGACCCCCAATTTTGGCTCCCCTCTGACCCCCAATTTTGGCTCCCCTCTGACCCTCAATTTTGGCTCCCCTCTGACCCCCAATTTTGGCTCCCCTCTGACCCTCAATTTTGGCTCCCCTCTGACCCTCAATTTAGGCTCCCCTCTGACCCCCGATTTTGGCTCCCCTCTGACCCCCAATTTTGGCTCCCCTCTGATCCCCAATTTTTGCTCCCCGTAGGGTGGAGTTGAGTTGTTTACGTTGTCATAGCAACGGATAGGGATTATGGAGCACCATCTAGCGTAGGGTGGAGTTGAGTTGTTTACGTTGTCATAGCAACGGATAGGGATTATGGAGCGCCATCTAGCGTTGATTAATTTTAATATATATTTCTATGAAAAATATGGTTTATATGTTGTCATTGAGATTATGGGAAATCCTGATCTTAAGTGGTGGTGCCATCTAGTGTTGAGATTATAAATGATTTTAATATGTATTTCTGCGAGAAAATAATAGTTTTATGCGTCGAACTTTAAAAGTGATTCAGTAACATTTATTGGAAGACTATTAAATATATGTGTTAAAATATTATTTAACATAGTTAATAAATATTTATGGTAAAGGATATTTAATGTTATACATTATTTAAAACTATTTTTCTACTAAAGATCAAGTAATTTTTTTTTTCTGTCATTGAAACCATTATGTTCTAATCATTCTCGTATGAATACAAAGTAATTGGTTCTAATTAAAATTCTGTTTCAGAATGTGTATAGTAAATATAATACTAACATTTATTTTTACTAAAGATTCAGAAAATAGTTAAATTTTGATATTTTAAATTATACAATACTAACATTTATTTTTACTAAAGATTCAGAAAATAGTTAAATTTTGATATTTTAAATTATATAATTCATTTTTATTAAAGATTCCGAAAACACTTAAATTTATACTTAAATTATATAATACTAACATTTATTTTTACTAAAGATTCTGAAATAATTGAATTTATTATTGTGTTCAACATAATTCTTATATCAAAAATAATGAGATAATATTTTCAAAGAAATTTGTTTATTAAAGCTAGTAAAATAAGTGGGGTTTTGAACCCTCGATCTCTGACAAAAGATATTCACGGTCGAGAAATCTACGCTTTTGACGTCTCGGCCATGAATATCTATCACTATGGAGAGAATATAAGGTAGTATACAAGTTATTTCTTCTGCTATTGATGCGTGACTAGTTGTTAATAAATACGCTATTTGTAAAGAACAGTTAGTATGATTGAGAATATTTTTTTATTACAATAGTAAGGATAGTTTTATATGACGTAGGCTATTATAGTCTTAAAATATAACTTTTCGTCAAGTACAAATAATAAATATTACTTTATTTTTCTTCAACTGTAAATATGATATTTAAGTTTCATAATTTCAAAACTTAAGGGTTTTTTTTTTTACTTTTTATAGTAAAAGTTTATTTTAAATGAATTTACAGTTTCAAAGTTTATTTTAATTTATTTTTTTTATCTTATTTTCAAAAGCATCAATAAAAACACAATTTTTTAAAGACATGACTATTTATTAACACCAAATTCATATATACATGGAATAAATACTAGCATAACATTTCTTCTGAAGGTGCAAACTAATATTTTTCATCATGTAACACAGAAATATATTCTTTTTCCAAATCTATAGTAGGGTCGTTTACAACTGTTTCAACAACATTTTCACATTTTCAACAAGTCTTTCAATACAGTAGATGATGTCGTTATGATCAATCAGTTCATTTATAGCATTTTTGAGGCCAGAGTGACCACTTCGAAGAAATACTTGAAGGTCTTGACACTTTCCCACACACGGATGCATGTATAATGTTTGAAACGTGCTTAAACTTCTTTTTTTCACGAAATTATTAAGCTTCTTTTTGAGAGAGGAACGAATTCGCTTTGAAGAGACATTATCTTATCCCCCTCACGGTTCCTTTTCAGCGATTTCTTTTCATGGCATTGTACATGTAATTTCAGTTTATCCAACCTATTTGAAGGTTGCATTACAAAGGGAACACTTATGCCCTACATTTCCATGGATAGTTATTTCATGACGAAGTAAATTCCTACGATGCTTAAATTTTTTATTGCATATCGAAAATATATTGGGTTTAACAGACTCTAAGTTTTCTAAATCATTAGTTGATAGAAAATCCATTGAATCTGAAGTCTCCATTACTTCAATTTTAAGAACGAAAAGAGTAGGCTACAATGTCTGCAGTGAATGAACATATAAGGACGAGTTCCCCTTTTAAAGTTAGATGAGAACATGATTACTCAATATGCTTGCGTAAAAAAAACTTTATATTCATATGCATGACGTACAAAAAAATAGTCCGGAAAAAACCTGTTGATTTTAGCTAATCTATAGTAAAATAGTTTTAGTTTTATGACATTAAAGATTCTTTACTATAAATAAACTAGGGTAAACTAAGCTGAACATACAATTCCAAAAACCTATTCACAATTTGATGTATGTTATAACTTAACTACAAGTATGATTTCACAAAAACTTTGAATTCATACGTAAATGGTTTAAAGAAAATAGTCTGAAAAAATCCCTTAGCTGACAACAGGGTAAAGTTTGTATCTAATCAGTGAATTAACTACAATTATAATTACTTTTAAGCAATTCTTATGAGTAGGTGAAACAGTATCCTCCCGTAAAAACTTTGTATTCATGAGGTATAAAAAAATAGTTCGATAAGAGAGAAAAAAAAAACATCTAGTGTTAGCGGATAATGTTCTTATGTATAAAAAGTAACTATTTCACAAATTGAAGTAGGCGTTTTATTACGTTTAAATGTATTTCAAATGGATCGTAATATTTTAATTGTTTAGTCTGTATCTAACATGGTAAAAAAAAATTAGTACTCTCAGTAAAAATGCTTAATAATTCTTATATTTACTTTATTAACTTAAAAATATATATTTAAAACGTTCAACTATTATTTAAATGATTTACTTATGACTTAAAACTATACTTTTACAATACTTTAGCTAAAATATTTCGACAAAAGTTCTAGAGTTAAAAGATTATCAAGACGATAGTAATAGTTTTGTTTAATGTTTCTTATATTTAGTGCTAAAACTTAGATTTTTTCCCCCTGCTGTTTAATGTTAATTTCATATTTAAATGTATTAAAAGTATAATTTTAACCTATATTTTACATCCACAATGTAAATTTTAAGGTCTACATAAGTATGTAATGGTATTAAGATATAAATATTTTTCCTTAAACTAGTTAAATTATTTTAAAGTGGAATGTTTTTTTTTCTTAAATTATTGATCAAAAATTTAGTATACTCTTTTCAAATCGCGTTTTTTCTATGATCCAGATTATAAACCTTATAGAAAATCTTACAAATTTCTAATTAATTTATGGGAAGATGCCCGAATATTTCAACCGAAGCTTAAAACATTTGCGTAACGCATTTCTTAACTAAAATAGTTTATTCAAAATAGTTAACGAATAAATTTTAATTGATTTATGAAACGCAAAACTTATTATTTGTTAAGACGCAGCATTAACAATTCTACTATACAGATATGTATATTCCAAGAAATCTTAATTTTTGTACTTATAAGGACTGCAGACGATAAGATTAGGGTATCCTACAATGATCTAATTACACAGTAGTTTACAGAAAATAGTTCGAGGTAATAACACAGGTACAGGGACCCATTATCAATAAACAGGATCTACTTTAGGAAAGGTTTTGATAAGATTAGACTGATTTCATATATTACCAGCAAAATTGATTATATTTTAGTTCTGACTAACTGAAGATTTTTTCTCTTATTATATGAGTTCTCAATTTATTATTTTTTTCTTCTTTGTAATTGTATTAACTAACAAAAGTGAACCCTTTAATAACTTTCATTGAAATATTCTAAAAATTAGTACAAGTTAAACATATATTCAATTTAATTACGTCTTATATTTTAAAAAAAGTTTGAAATAGACGCGAATAAATATTTGAAAGTGAGGTTCGAATCCGTTTTCCATAGCAAAAGATATTCATACAAGTTCAAAAAATAGATTAATCTAAAAAATATTCTAAATTACTTTTTCTTTTGGTCGATTTTATTAAAATAAACGTTAATGTATGCTCTAATTTTTTTCTAAGACTTAACATATACATTTTATGAAAATTTCAAGTAATTTCTTATCAAATATTAACCTTATATTAAAGAATGCTAAAATCGCTAGAGTATTTATGTGAGTTCTACAATTATCAATAATCGCCTGCATAAATTTTAAAAAATATTAACTTTTTTTATTAATAAAATAGAAAAGTGTTAAAACTATTTCGTATGGTTTTACATATTTTCTCAAATGAAAGAATGTCATAAACATTTAAAACCTAATAAATATTATAAACTTAAAAATTTATATTCTTACTTTTTTAGTGGGGAAGCTGTCTTCATATCGAAACACATGTCCCAACCACCTAATGCGGGACGCCTTTACCACCCTTAAAATGTCAGGTTCGCCATACTTTTTGTATATTTCATGGTTGTAGGCAATTCTCCAAACACCGTCTTTTCCTTATCTTATTCGTCTCGTCTATTATCATAAGTCTCACAAATGAATGAGGGAAGAAATGACGCTTAGCACAATCGGAATAAGAATGTTGAGGAACCCTCCATTATGTAAAATAATTTAAAATAATTCTAACGATATAGGATATAGTTATAATTTTTAATAAATATTTTAGCTTTGTAGACAATTATTCAAAAATTATAGGATTCGATTTCGAATCTTAAGATTCAACAAACTAAAATGATAACATTCGTCGCAGATCTTAGTAATTATAAGATTGTAACTTAAGTATGAAATCACCTTAGGGGTGAACTGCGGGAAAGAAGATAAGAAGTTGCGATGGTTAACAAAATGAGTAATACCTTGTTTTTATTAGTTCGAATTCCAGATAAATATTTTAACTAGATAAATATTTTACAATTCTAAGTCATTATCAGCTATCCATTTTCATTTAAATTAAGTTTTTAAGTATAAAATGTATTGATAGAGAGTGTAAAATTGCTGATTATCTGAAAACTATCATTTTATGAACTAATACTGTGAATAAAACTTAGTTTTAAATCCATTTATTCAATAAATTTATTTAAGTAAAAAACCGGTTACTCGAATCTAGTTTTATTTTTATTTGATGACTTTCTCATAGATATAGGTTTTATGTAATATCAACTATTACTCAAAATATTCAAGAATACTCATGGTTTAATGCAAAATGGCACACCAAAATAAACCTCAGTTTAAATCCATTTATTAAATAAAATCGAGTTACTCTAATGTAGTTTGTTTTATATTTGGTTACATTATCACTGGTTATATATAATGTTAACTAATACTCAAAATAATCAGGAATACCTCCGGTTTAATGTAAAAATAACACACCTATGTAGATTATAGACTTATATATATAAATTTACTTGATGGTTAAACAACAAATTTGTAAGAAATTGAGTAGTTTTATCCATTATTTTTGTTTGAAACTCTAAAAAGTTTGATATCTTCTTTGAAATAATAAAAATAGTAGTATGGAAACGTGTAAAAAAAACTATTTTATCGTCTTCTAGTATAACATTAATGATATGAATATATCTGAAATACATAATGAATTTTATAGTTATATATTAGTTGAACCCACATGTTTCATTATATATGACTAAGTCTCAAGTTTTAAAAATATGTAGTTTAAGGTTTTGAAAGGACTACATAGGATATCTATTATCTAAATCACAGGGCTTACAAACCGGTTATTAGATTACATTGTATAGGTAGATAATGTGTGATTCACTAACACATATAAATCTATTTATCTCTGTTCATATAATTTTCTAAGGAGTTTGTACTGATGAATTAAATGACATTTTTCAATCAAGTGTTTTGAACCAAAATAAAGTAACTTCTTTATCTCAGTTTATTTAGCGTTAGCTTAAATATTGTATAATTTTCATGACATTAATATCCTTAACTATAAACTGGTACCATCAACTAACTACATGGTAGTAACATGTAATTCTTAAAAAAAAAAAAAAAAAACTTTACCAATTTTCAATATGTGTTCCATTCTGATTAACAAACAAATATTTACCATTTGATAATTGAATATAGGAAAGTATCAAAATAAATGCATGTTTAACTAAAGGACTAACATACATATCCGCTACAATTCCCTAAATTTATGACTGAAACTAAAAAATCTTTACAGAAAAAGTCAAGTGCTTTTTACAATTCCTAAAAAAAAAATACAAACAACTAAAATATACTTACATATTCGAAAAATGCCTAAAAATGAACTAACCTACAAGATTCTTAATAACAAATAAAAAAAATTAACTTTAATTTACATCATTATTTATTCTTATAAGTCATTTTTCCAATTCAGTTCTTGATAAATTAATAGTTTGACGTTAAAATTATTCGATATTTGTAAGTTTCTATTAGGTAATTATGATTAATGTTTGGAAATTATAGTAACAAAAAAACCCCCACATAATTACAATTGTCAAAATAGGGGTAATTCTTATGAAAAAGCAAAAAGGATTTTAAAAAACAAGTAAATTTAGCTTAATATTATGCTGCATGATATATTAATTCTTCTTTTTATTATCGTACGATAAACTATATCCTTGCTGAAAAAATTTATATTCATACGTGAAAGGTTTGAAAAAAAATAGCTAGAAAATATCCTTAATTTTATTTGATAACATTCTAAAATTCCCTTAAATAGTTAAGAATTATCGAAGTATATTATTTTATGACATAATAGAGACTAATTTTAGGAGAAAAAATATCAAACCTCATTTTAATTTATTCAACTCATGATTCAAACTCATAACGATCACTATTCTAAATCCTTATGAAACAGTTTTTTTTTATACTTTGAGACTTTACGAAATAACACAAATTACATTAATATTCTAAAAATTTATGCAAGTTTCATTATTTTACTATGGTGTGAGAAGGAAAAAAAATTAAAGTGTCTTTTTTTTAACATAATTAATATCTGATGAAATAGTTCAATATTATTCAAGTCATACATAATTTCTTGTTAATCGGTAAATAGTATATAATTATGATCACTGATTGAATATTAAGAAAGTAAATACAAATTATGTCTGGTTTCAGGTAAATAAATGACGTAATCAAAATTAACTAGTTGTACTAGTTCTTCATTTTCAAATATCGAGAACAAATATTTGAAGAAATTTTATTATCTCATATAATCTATACAATTTTAAAAACTTATCATATCTAATTCTAATTCTTGAGGATATCAAATGTAAAATATTTATTTGATTTTATTATTACAGGATTAATTATATTATATTAAAATACGTAATGTATACTAATAGAGTCTTTACTAGCTAAAAATAAACGTGCATTGACTATCTATACGAGTCCCTCGAGAAAGAAATCTCTTATCTTACCACTCTTATCAGAGGTTGAATCATCCTTCAAACAATACAAACCTTTCGAGTATTCCAGCAAATTTCCTGAACGTCCTTTATAATAATTAAAATTTATTGAATCATACATTTTTATTATTTTTTTCTTTAAATTAGTGTAATAAATAATTAAAAATACTTACAAAGATAATTATTATCATTTTCTTACCTACACTTCGATTAACAAGAAAGTAGTTCAAACTTTTAAACTAATTTTTTTTTACCTATTTCGAACAAAAAGGAATACATATCCTTGTCGTAAACAATAGTTATTAATCAAATGAAAATTTATAAAAATGTTAGTGTGAAATTCATAAAATGAGACTTGAGTTTATTTATATACATAAAAAATAGACAAAATAATCTTCATTAAATTCTTCAAAACAATCATGTCAAACATGTGAAACTGAGTCTGTGTTGGGATGTTGATCAATGAATAATAGGAATATGAATTTTTGTAGCATCGTGGTAAAATCCGTCAACTAATAATGCATGTTCTACTACATGTATGAAAAAAATAACTAGGTCCAACCTCATTACAGTCGAAACATTTCAAACTGGTTAGAAAATATATATACAGGGTGAGGCAAACAAAACCGGCCCCGAGATGGAGATTAGAATACGACAGAAATGTTGCCAAGTCTAAAACCAATACAAAAACAGGCTTACTTACTGAAGCTATTGATCGCTTCAATATTAAGCCCAAGCAAACGCTTAGCGACTTATTTGCCGGCAACTACGCTACGCTTTTAAGGGGTCATAGGAGTCTTTTAAAATCTATGAAACTTTAGCCAAAACTAAAATAAATTATATTAAACATAAAGCTATTTGAACACATTGTGATTAGGCTTGCGCGGCAAATTTTGAGGTCAAAATTGAAAAAATGACCAAGAAAATGACTTTATATTGTACAAATATGTACAAACTAGGACTTATACCTAAATTCTCAGTTCAGTTTTAATTAGAAATTATTTTCAGAACTTTTTTCTAAAAAAATTAATAAATTTTTTTTAAATTTTGATTTTAAATTTTTTTAAAAATAATTTCTAATTAAAATTGAGATGAGAATTTAGGTATAAGTCTTTGTTTGTACATATTTGTACAATATAAAGTCATTTTCTTGGTCATTTTTTCAATTTTGACCTGAAAATTTGCCGCGCACGCCTAATCCCAATGTGTTAAAATAGCTTTATGTTTAATATCATTTATTTTATTTTTGGCTAAAGTTTCATAAATTTTAAAATTTGTTTCATATTAAATAAATCTTATAGAATTACATATAAAAAAATTATACTTATATATTGAGTAGTTAAAAAATTACATGAAAGATCAAACTATGCTTTGTAGTACCTTCTTTGCACATTTTTAAGACTCCTATGACCCCTTAAAAGCTAGTTGAAATGGAATATAAACAAGGTTAGTAGAGCTGATCAAGATTTAGTGATTATTTGATTGTTTTGGTCGTTATTTATCCTAGAGAATTGGACCTTTTTGTATTTGGTAATACAAAACATTCTAAATTGATTGCAAGACCCTAAATTTGCATTATGAGACGTCTTCATACAATACGAACTAAGATCTGAACTCGCCACTAGTCTATGAGTAGCTCTAATGTGAAGCTAATCCGATCCAACCAATGCAAAAACAGGTTTCAGGCGGCTTCAAGAGTTTTTCTCGCCAAGCATTTTAACGTATTCCCATCTCTAGCTCGGGGCCGGTTTTGTTTGCCTCACCCTGTATTTCTTCCATACGTTACGATTTTTGATGTTAAATTTTTTTTAATGGATTTTTTTTAATGGATGATTGGATAGAAAATGTGATATTGCTCATATCTTCGATATGAGCAGCAATATCTACTCAATCATTCATTAAAAAAATCCATTAAAAAAAATTTAACATCAAAAATCGTAACGTATGGAAGAAATATATATATATATATATATATTTTCTAACCAGCTTGAAATGTTTCGACTGTAATGAGGTTGGACCTAGTTATTTTTTTCATACATGTAGTAGAACATGCATTATTAGTTGACGGATTTTACCACGATGCTACAAAAATTCATATTCCTATTATTCATTGATCTACATCCCAACACAGACTCAGTTTCACATGTTTGACATGATTGTTTTGAAGAATTTAATGAAGATTATTTTGTCTATTTTTTATGTATATAAATAAACTCAAGTCTCATTTTATGAATTTCACACTAACATTTTTATAAATTTTCATTTGATTAATAACTATTGTTTACGACAAGGATATGTATTCCTTTTTGTTCGAAATAGGTAAAAAAAATTAGTTTAAAAGTTTGAACTACTTTCTTGTTAATCGAAGTGTAGGTAAGAAAATGATAATAATTATCTTTGTAAGTATTTTTAATTATTTATTACACTAATTTAAAGAAAAAAATAATAAAAATGTATGATTCAATAAATTTTAATTATTATAAAGGACGTTCAGGAAATTTGCTGGAATACTCGAAAGGTTTGTATTGTTTGAAGGATGATTCAACCTCTGATAAGAGTGGTAAGATAAGAGATTTCTTTCTCGAGGGACTCGTATAGATAGTCAATGCACGTTTATTTTTAGCTAGTAAAGACTCTATTAGTATACATTACGTATTTTAATATAATATAATTAATCCTGTAATAATAAAATCAAATAAATATTTTACATTTGATATCCTCAAGAATTAGAATTAGATATGATAAGTTTTTAAAATTGTATAGATTATATGAGATAATAAAATTTCTTCAAATATTTGTTCTCGATATTTGAAAATGAAGAACTAGTACAACTAGTTAATTTTGATTACGTCATTTATTTACCTGAAACCAGACATAATTTGTATTTACTTTCTTAATATTCAATCAGTGATCATAATTATATACTATTTACCGATTAACAAGAAATTATGTATGACTTGAATAATATTGAACTATTTCATCAGATATTAATTATGTTAAAAAAAGACACTTTAATTTTTTTTTTCCTTCTCACACCATAGTAAAATAATGAAACTTGCATAAATTTTTAGAATATTAATGTAATTTGTGTTATTTCGTAAAGTCTCAAAGTATAAAATAAAAACTGTTTCATAAGGATTTAGAATAGTGATCGTTATGAGTTTGAATCATGAGTTGAATAAATTAAAATGAGGTTTGATATTTTTTCTCCTAAAATTAGTCTCTATTATGTCATAAAATAATATACTTCGATAATTCTTAACTATTTAAGGGAATTTTAGAATGTTATCAAATAAAATTAAGGATATTTTCGAGCTATTTTTTTTTCAAACCTTTCACGTATGAATATAAATTTTTTCAGCAAGGATATAGTTTATCGTACGATAATAAAAAGAAGAATTAATATATCATGCAGCATAATATTAAGCTAAATTTACTTGTTTTTTAAAATCCTTTTTGCTTTTTCATAAGAATTACCCCTATTTTGACAATTGTAATTATGTGGGGTTTTTTTTTGTTACTATAATTTCCAAACATTAATCATAATTACCTAATAGAAACTTACAAATATCGAATAATTTTAACGTCAAACTATTAATTTATCAAGAACTGAATTGGAAAAATGACTTATAAGAATAAATAATGATGTAAATTTAAGTTAATTTTTTTTTATTTGTTATTAAGAATCTTGTAGGTTAGTTCATTTTTAGGCATTTTTAGCCTACTTTTCTTTTTTTTTTAATTCGAAGAATTAAAAAAAATAAAAAAGTAGGTATTGACATGCGGTCGATGTCCGTCCGTCCGTCCGTCTGTCTGTCCGTCTGTCCGTCCGTCTGTCCGTACCCCCCTTCCAAAATCGGTTCTATCCATCCGATCTTAAAAATTCTTTTTTTGTTAGAAAGCTATGACCTCAGAGACCCGACTTTCATACTTTTTGTCCGTCTGTCTGTAAGAACGGACGGACATAAATCTACTATTTGTCGACGAATTTCCCATTGAATTAGCATTGAAATTCAATTTCGAGTCATTTAAATCGCTGAATTTAACTACAAATGCTACGGAAAAGTGATATACGTCAAAAAATTCAGTGTATCCAAATGAGAATATATTCAAAATTTCAGAAAAGAATTCGAATTCTAAGTACTTCAATTACTTAAAAAACTTTAACATTTAATGCTCATTTAAAAAGCATAGGAAGCCATTTTATTAGAAATAAATCACCATTGCCATGGCAACAATCGCTTGAGAAACTTTAATTCTTTTAGACAATGAATTAAAATAAATTTATTTTTGCGACATCGATCAGTTTGAAATGACGTCAAATATATTTCACTTCAAGATTCTGTATGTAGGTAAGCAATGTTTTCATTCTATTCAAAAGAGAAAAATATTACATATTTATTTTTTGAAATATAATTTTTTGCAAACGATTTAAGTAATAATTATTTAATTCTCGAAATAAAATAAATGAAACTAGCTGAATTTAGCTGGTAAATGTTTAATATAGAATTAATGCTGTGTTTGGCGCCTTTTTAACTGTTAAACACAACTGTTGCTTGGAAGCAGGTTAAGTGACAGATTCTGTTACAAACCTACTTGTTTATTTACATTTATTATTTTAAGTGCATTTTGGAATAGTTTTATGGGTTTTTTTCTACGAAAAATTAAATATTTATTTATAACTGCAAATAAATCATGCGGACGATAAGTAATATTTATTTTATTGGTGATAGAAAATAAATGAAAATTATGGCTTTACGAAGTTGAAATTATAGCTAGATGCTGCGGTTAGTGAAATTTATTCTTTTGCATATAAATTTAATGTAGAAACGGTTGTTGATGTCACTTACTGTAACGATCCTAGTTTTTTCAAGATAAGAATTTTAGTAAGTATTTAAGTAACAGGAAAGTAGGCTATTTTAGTTCTTTTAGAACTTCTTGTTCGAATATGTAAGTATATTTTAGTTGTTTGTATTTTTTTTTTTTAGGAATTGTAAAAAGCACTTGACTTTTTCTTTAAAGATTTTTTAGTTTCAGTCATAAATTTAGGGAATTGTAGCGGATATGTATGTTAGTCCTTTAGTTAAACATGCATTTGTTTTGATACTTTCCTATATTCAATTATCAAATGGTAAATATTTGTTTGTTAATCAGAATGGAACACATATTGAAAATTGGTAAAGTTTTTTTTTTTTTTTTAAGAATTACATGTTACTACCATGTAGTTAGTTGATGGTACCAGTTTATAGTTAAGGATATTAATGTCATGAAAATTATACAATATTTAAGCTAACGCTAAATAAACTGAGATAAAGAAGTTACTTTATTTTGGTTCAAAACACTTGATTGAAAAATGTCATTTAATTCATCAGTACAAACTCCTTAGAAAATTATATGAACAGAGATAAATAGATTTATATGTGTTAGTGAATCACACATTATCTACCTATACAATGTAATCTAATAACCGGTTTGTAAGCCCTGTGATTTAGATAATAGATATCCTATGTAGTCCTTTCAAAACCTTAAACTACATATTTTTAAAACTTGAGACTTAGTCATATATAATGAAACATGTGGGTTCAACTAATATATAACTATAAAATTCATTATGTATTTCAGATATATTCATATCATTAATGTTATACTAGAAGACGATAAAATAGTTTTTTTACACGTTTCCATACTACTATTTTTATTATTTCAAAGAAGATATCAAACTTTTTAGAGTTTCAAACAAAAATAATGGATAAAACTACTCAATTTCTTACAAATTTGTTGTTTAACCATCAAGTAGAGGCCCTCGCCAGATAAGACGGTGAAAAATGCCCCCATTCCAATCGGGCTAATTTTTTTTCTGAAAATACCTCATAGTATGGACAACTTCTCAGCCAAGTTTCAGCTCAAAAATATGAGGCATTTTTGAGTAAAAAATTAAAGTTTTTTTTCTTTTTAAATTGATTATTCCCTGAATATATTTGATAAATCCAAAAAACTACTCATGAGTTTTTTAGATATCATTGAGTAGTATTCTCAGAAAATTCCGCTCATAAATCTGATCGAGCGATCATTCTTAAAAATGCAATTTTATTTTTCAAAAAAAAATTTCATGCCAAAATCGTTTGGTCACAACTTAGGATTTTGTCTCTACATATTTCTCTATTATCAATCTATAATATATATTTTTTTCAGATTTTTAAAATTATTGGACGATAGTTTAAAAAAATAATTCTTAAAACCTGATTTTTTTGCTCTAAAATCCATAGATTTAGAAATAGCATGCCCACCGATTGCGCAATCCCGTACAACGCAATGATGCGTGATGAATCCACATTTCGTCGTTTTCGCAATGCATCACGGGATACTAATTCACAAAAATGGTTTTTCCGAAGAGTTACATACAATAAAAACTGCATTTTTAACTTGCTTCTTTTGTGAATATATACCTCATGCCTTACAGAAATTATCAATACGCATGCAGCTATAAAATTATGCTAGCGAAACTTGTAAAAAGTTTTAATTAGTTAATATTGAATATATATCTTTTATTAGTCGAATTATCTCATGGTGCCATCTGGTGGCGTATGGCATGCCATGTGCAAGAGCTTGCGAACTGCCTTATGGGATAATGGTTAACAAATGGCTTCACCTTTCCCCCTAGAGGCAGATCTGCTACTTTCTAAATCTATGCTAAATTCTTTAGTCCGAAAGAAATTCTCCCAGATTGAATTTCCCCGCCTTTGTTAGGAGTGCCATCTGCCGAGTAAGTAGTGCGAAAAGTCAGGTTTTAAGAATATTTTATTTTTTTAAAACTATCGTCCAATAATTTTAAAAATCTGAAAAAAATATATATTATAGATTGATAATAGAGGAATATGTAGAGACAAAATCCTAAGTTGTGACCAAACGATTTTGGCATGAAATTTTTTTTTGAAAAATAAAAATGCATTTTTAAGAATGATCGCTCGATCAGATTTATGAGCGGATTTTTCTGAGAATACTACTCAATAATATCTAAAAACTCATGAGTAGTTTTTTGGATTTATCAAATATATTCAGGGAATAATCAATTTAAAAAGAAAAAAAACTTTAATTTTTTACTCAAAAATGCGTCACATTTTTGAGCTGAAACTTGGCTGAGAAGTTGTCCATACTATGAGGTATTTTCAGAAAAAAAATTAGCCCGATTGGAATGGGGGCATTTTTCACCGTCTTATCTGGCGAGGGCCTTTATATATATAAGTCTATAATCTACATAGGTGTGTTATTTTTACATTAAACCGGAGGTATTCCTGAATATTTTGAGTATTAGTTAACATTATATATAATCAGTGATAATGTAACCAAATATAAAACAAACTACATTAGAGTAACCCGATTTTATTTAATAAATGGATTTAAACTGAGGTTTATTTTGGTGTGCCATTTTGCATTAAACCATGAGTATTCTTGAATATTTTGAGTAATAGTTGATATTACATAAAACCTATATCTATGAGAAAGTCATCAAATAAAAATAAAACTAGATTCGAGTAACCGGTTTTTTACTTAAATAAATTTATTGAATAAATGGATTTAAAACTAAGTTTTGTTCACAGTATTAGTTCATAAAATGATAGTTTTCAGATAATCAGCAATTTTACACTCTCTATCAATACATTTTATACTTAAAAACTTAATTTAAATGAAAATGGATAGCTGATAATGACTTAGAATTGTAAAATATTTATCTAGTTAAAATATTTATCTGGAATTTGAACTAATAAAAACAAGGTATTACTCATTTTGTTAACAATCGCAACTTCTTATCTTCTTTCCCGCAGTTCACCCCTAAGGTGATTTCATACTTAAGTTACAATCTTATAATTACTAAGATCTGCGACGAATGTTATCATTTTAGTTTGTTGAATCTTAAGATTCGAAATCGAATCCTATTATTTTTGAATAATTGTCTACAAAGCTAAAATATTTATTAAAAATTATAACTATATCCTATATCGTTAGAATTATTTTAAATTATTTTACATAATGGAGGGTTCCTCAACATTCTTATTCCGATTGTGCTAAGCGTCATTACTTCCCTCATTCATTTGTGAGACTTATGATAATAGACGAGACGAATAAGATAAGGAAAAGACGGTGTTTGGAGAATTGCCTACAACCATGAAATATACAAAAAGTATGGCGAACCTGACATTTTAAGGGTGGTAAAGGCGTCCCGCATTAGGTGGTTGGGACATGTGTTTCGATATGAAGACAGCTTCCCCACTAAAAAAGTAAGAATATAAATTTTTAAGTTTATAATATTTATTAGGTTTTAAATGTTTATGACATTCTTTCATTTGAGAAAATATGTAAAACCATACGAAATAGTTTTAACACTTTTCTATTTTATTAATAAAAAAAGTTAATATTTTTTAAAATTTATGCAGGCGATTATTGATAATTGTAGAACTCACATAAATACTCTAGCGATTTTAGCATTCTTTAATATAAGGTTAATATTTGATAAGAAATTACTTGAAATTTTCATAAAATGTATATGTTAAGTCTTAGAAAAAAATTAGAGCATACATTAACGTTTATTTTAATAAAATCGACCAAAAGAAAAAGTAATTTAGAATATTTTTTAGATTAATCTATTTTTAGAACTTGTATGAATATCTTTTGCTATGGAAAACGGATTCGAACCTCACTTTCAAATATTTATTCGCGTCTATTTCAAACTTTTTTTTAAATATAAGACGTAATTAAATTGAATATATGTTTAACTTGTACTAATTTTTAGAATATTTCAATGAAAGTTATTAAAGGGTTCACTTTTGTTAGTTAATACAATTACAAAGAAGAAAAAAATAATAAATTGAGAACTCATATAATAAGAGAAAAAATCTTCAGTTAGTCAGAACTAAAATATAATCAATTTTGCTGGTAATATATGAAATCAGTCTAATCTTATCAAAACCTTTCCTAAAGTAGATCCTGTTTATTGATAATGGGGTCCCTGTACCTGTGTTATTACCTCGAACTATTTTCTTTAAACTACTGTGTAATTAGATCATTGTAGGATACCCTAATCTTATCGTCTGCAGTCCTTATAAGTACAAAAATTAAGATTTCTTGGAATATACATATCTGTATAGTAGAATTGTTAATGCTGCGTCTTAACAAATAATAAGTTTTGCGTTTCATAAATCAATTAAAATTTATTCGTTAACTATTTTGAATAAACTATTTTAGTTAAGAAATGCGTTACGCAAATGTTTTAGGCTTCGGTTGAAATATTCGGGCATCTTCCCATAAATTAATTAGAAATTTGTAAGATTTTCTATAAGGTTTATAATCTGGATCATAGAAAAAACGCGATTTGAAAAGAGTATACTAAATTTTTGATCAATAATTTAAGAAAAAAAAACATTCCACTTTAAAATAATTTAACTAGTTTAAGGAAAAATATTTATATCTTAATACCATTACATACTTATGTAGACCTTAAAATTTACATTGTGGATGTAAAATATAGGTTAAAATTATACTTTTAATACATTTAAATATGAAATTAACATTAAACAGCAGGGGGAAAAAATCTAAGTTTTAGCACTAAATATAAGAAACATTAAACAAAACTATTACTATCGTCTTGATAATCTTTTAACTCTAGAACTTTTGTCGAAATATTTTAGCTAAAGTATTGTAAAAGTATAGTTTTAAGTCATAAGTAAATCATTTAAATAATAGTTGAACGTTTTAAATATATATTTTTAAGTTAATAAAGTAAATATAAGAATTATTAAGCATTTTTACTGAGAGTACTAATTTTTTTTTACCATGTTAGATATAGACTAAACCATGTTAGATATAGACTAGTGTGTGGGAAAGTGTCAAGACCTTCAAGTATTTCTTCGAAGTGGTCACTCTGGCCTCAAAAATGCTATAAATGAACTGATTGATCATAACGACATCATCTACTGTATTGAAAGACTTGTTGAAAATGTGAAAATGTTGTTGAAACAGTTGTAAACGACCCTACTATAGATTTGGAAAAAGAATATATTTCTGTGTTACATGATGAAAAATATTAGTTTGCACCTTCAGAAGAAATGTTATGCTAGTATTTATTCCATGTATATATGAATTTGGTGTTAATAAATAGTCATGTCTTTAAAAAATTGTGTTATTATTGATGCTTTTGAAAATAAGATAAAAAAAATAAATTAAAATAAACTTTGAAACTGTAAATTCATTTAAAATAAACTTTTACTATAAAAAGTAAAAAAAAACCCTTAAGTTTTGAAATTATGAAACTTAAATATCATATTTACAGTTGAAGAAAAATAAAGTAATATTTATTATTTGTACTTGACGAAAAGTTATATTTTAAGACTATAATAGCCTACGTCATATAAAACTATCCTTACTATTGTAATAAAAAAATATTCTCAATCATACTAACTGTTCTTTACAAATAGCGTATTTATTAACAACTAGTCACGCATCAATAGCAGAAGAAATAACTTGTATACTACCTTATATTCTCTCCATAGTGATAGATATTCATGGCCGAGACGTCAAAAGCGTAGATTTCTCGACCGTGAATATCTTTTGTCAGAGATCGAGGGTTCAAAACCCCACTTATTTTACTAGCTTTAATAAACAAATTTCTTTGAAAATATTATCTCATTATTTTTGATATAAGAATTATGTTGAACACAATAATAAATTCAATTATTTCAGAATCTTTAGTAAAAATAAATGTTAGTATTATATAATTTAAGTATAAATTTAAGTGTTTTCGGAATCTTTAATAAAAATGAATTATATAATTTAAAATATCAAAATTTAACTATTTTCTGAATCTTTAGTAAAAATAAATGTTAGTATTGTATAATTTAAAATTTCCAAATTTAACTATTTTCTGAATCTTTAGTAAAAATAAATGTTAGTATTATAATTACTATACACATTCTGAAACAGAATTTTAATAAGAACCAATTACTTTGTATTCATACGAGAATGATTAGAACATAATGGTTTCAATGACAGAAAAAAAAATTACTTGATCTTTAGTAGAAAAATAGTTTTAAATAATGTATAACATTAAATATCCTTTACCATAAATATTTATTAACTATGTTAAATAATATTTTAACACATATATTTAATAGTCTTCCAATAAATGTTACTGAATCACTTTTAAAGTTCGACGCATAAAACTATTATCTTCTCGCAGAAATACATATTAAAATCATTTATAATCTCAACACTAGATGGCACCACCACTTAAGATCAGGATTTCCCATAATCTCAATGACAACATATAAACCATATTTTTCATAGAAATATATAAAATTAATCAACGCTAGATGGCGCTCCATAATCCCTATCCGTTGCTATGACAACGTAAACAACTCAACTCCACCCTACGCTAGATGGTGCTCCATAATCCCTATCCGTTGCTATGACAACGTAAACAACTCAACTCCACCCTACGGGGAGCAAAAATTGGGGATCAGAGGGGAGCCAAAATTGGGGGTCAGAGGGGAGCCAAAATCGGGGGTCAGAGGGGAGCCTAAATTGAGGGTCAGAGGGGAGCCAAAATTGAGGGTCAGAGGGGAGCCAAAATTGGGGGTCAGAGGGGAGCCAAAATTGAGGGTCAAAGGGGAGCCAAAATTGGGGGTCAGAGGGGAGCCAAAATTGGGGGTCAGAGCTGACCCCGACCCCGGGATTCAGCTCCCCCCCATTTTTCACCTACTCACGGTCTAACTTCTTGGCGATATTTTTTTTTGAAACGTTTATAGAGTTGTTTGAGTCAGGAAAACACCGGCAAAAATAACTTCGTGGTATTATGTCAAATCACACTGGCCACCACACACGGCTTCGAAATCAAAACTGTCGAGCAAAACAATACCCCCCCCCCCCCCCAGCTATGCCCGAACCCAACTAATCAAAACTTTTAATTTTAGGGGCCTGGGTGGCCTATTGGGTTTGATAGAAGCCCATTACGCTAACAGACTGAGCCCTGTACCGGGTGCGGATGTCGATTCTCGCCTTCGCACTGGGTGTACTTTTTCCCTCTGTGTCAGTAAACAAGTAGGTTTGTTACAGAATCTGTCCCTTAAACCTCTTTTACTTGAGCAACATTTGTGCTCAACAGGAAACATGTTATTTATACACCTCATTCGCCAAACAGGGCCTCTAGCTAATAATTTAGTTTTAATTCAAACTTTTAAACGGCAAAATTATTTGTTTTCAATTTAAAAAATCTTCGTGTTACAGAATTCAATCGAGAATTTTTTCTAAATAAATCTTCTAATCTTCTAATTTTTTCAAAATTCCAAGAATTAAGAAAGTTGTAATTTTTTGGGAACCAAAAAGATAAGCCTAACTTTTTCTCATTTAAAGTTTAAGGGAAATTGAGTATTTTTTAACGGATATAACCAAAATGGCCAACCTAGGCCGATACAACTACTAATTTTTTTTAATGGAATATATTATGTATTAGTACTAATGACGTAGTATTACAATTTGGTATAAGTGCGCTGTTGTTAATAAATCTCCTTCCACTGAAATTGATTTTTTTTTCTTTTCAAACTCAGAGGAGAATAATATTAGTTCAAATATAGGAATTTGTGCAATAGGATTGTGTATATGAAAGAATATGAACCAGCGATAAGATTTTTTTAAATTAAGTAATAATACTACATTTCAAATATTAACTCAAACATTTGTAAATCACTTCGTATTATTGAAAAATGTAAGTCTCTTCTCCTTTCAAACTTAATTGATATTTATAATAAATAAAAAAAACGAATTAAAATTCGAAAGGAGGAAGAGGGGGGAGGGGGGGGGATGGGGATCTGACCCTACCTTCCCCCTCGTGATTGCGCGCCTGGTACCACATATTATTTGGCCCAATCTTTAATATTTGGACCAAATAAAGTATAGGGTATAGTCCAGTGAATAGAGACTCAAAAAGGGGGTTTACCATACAAACGGTCCGGTATCGCTGATTTTTTTATACGTTGTGTGTGACCCCTAGGTAGTTATAAATGTGAGTTTTCGTCATCCTCGTTCTATTGCTTTTTCCGCCATCTTGAAAAAACGTTCGAAATTTCGCCCATTTCCAGTTTTTGGCCTATAACTTTTCTCCTAAGCATTTTTAAATCGACCATTTCGACACAAAGTTGTAGAAAACAAAATTTTCTTCAAAATTGGTATCAGAAGTGTTTTTCTACAATAAACAGTTAAAGAGCTAAGAAGCAGCAAAAAGTGTGAAAAATCGAGTGTTTCGGAAAAATATCACATTCCAACGACTTTCCATCACCGTAACTCAGATAAGACTTCATTTTAGCAATAAAATAGGATTTTACAAATCGTACGAAATTTAATTTCCTATAATATACACTTATCAAAAATAAGTCTCGTATAGATTTCATGAAGAAGGGTTTTATTTACAGAAACACAAAAAAATGGCTATTTTCAACCCGAAGCGAAGGGACAAAGTTTTATTTTTTAACCTATAGCTCTTTCAAAGTGTATCACAGACAGTTGCCGAAAATTGGACTTTCGGCACTAATGCGGTAAAATAAATAAGAGCATCTGATTGATAGAAAAACAAAATGATGTCATGAATATCTCCGTGGAAACTAAATGGTCTCGTGAAACTCACTTATTTCTATTGGTTCATTACTTTTTCATTTTCTAATCTCCTTGGAAACTACAAGTATTACAAAATTTATTAAAGGAAATGAAATAAGATAAGAACACAAATTTCACTCCAAACAATACTTTTCTGGAAGAAGTTTCAACGAATCTTCCTTAGCTGCTTTTTCAATTTAATCTGGAAGTTGGTCGAACATCATTTCAAATTCATTTTAGTTTCTGTTTTACGAGATTGATCCGTTCCATGATGCTTTTCGCTCGTGTCCGCTCAGGTGTCGATTTCATCAGCCGAAAACAATTAACAAAATAGCCAGCTAAACGCCGGCTATTTCCCAGCAATGTGAACGAGCCTTTAAACAACAGCTAAGACGTGCAGTTTTTACGTCACTTGACCAGGATTTTAAATTACGAAGTATAATTTGCTGTGTTTAAGTTACTAAATTAGGCTAAAAACAGGCAGCCGGAATCGTTGTTTTTATCGATGGTAATGGTTGTTTTCGTTGGTTTTTGTCTTCCGAAGTGTCTATTTTGCCGACATTCCGACATAAATATTGTTGTTTATGTTTGCGACAGAAATGTAGCCAACTACTAACGCCAACTAAAATTTAGCCAACATCCAAAGACGCCAATGAAATTTAGTCTACATGGAAAGACGCCAAATCTCTGACATTTTGATCCTTATTGTGTTTCTTTTTCTTTGTGTTGATTGAAAGGTAAATATATTTTTTATACTCTTTTCTTATAATTTAAACCAATAATTGTATATAATTATTTAAATTAAGTATAAAATTTTTTTATATTTTCATAGCGATTTTGACTGACTTCATATTGTTATAAATGTTTCGCATGGTATAATTTATCCATTTACTGTTCATAATCTGTATATTAATTCGATCTAATTAGTCAAATTAAGTATAAAAAACTATTTAGTAGTTTTAATAATTTTAGTTTTTAATTTCATAGCGATTTTCACTGGCTTTCTTTTGTTTGTTCATGTTGCAAAATGTATCCATTTATTGTCCATAATCTGTATATTAATTCGATCTAATTCTTAAAATTAAGTATAAAAAACTTTTAGTTTAAATTTCATAGCGATTTTCACTGGCTTTCTTTTGTTTTATTGTTTCACATGGCATAATTTATCCATTTACTGTATATAATCTGTATATTAATTCAATCTAATTATTCAAATTAAGTATAAAAACCATTTAGTTTCAATAAATTTAGTTTTTATATTCATAGCGATTTTGACTGGCTTTCTTTTGTTCTTATTGTTTCACACTAAAATTTTTCGATTTATTGTCCATAATCTGTATATATTAATTCAATCTAATTATTTAAATTAAGTTTTTTAAACACTATTAAATTTGCTAAATAGCTTTAGCATACATTTTCATAGCGATTTTAAATGTTTTTCTTTTCCACATTGAAAATTTGTTTGTTATTGTACGCTTATCCATACAGTAAAACTTCTCGGGAGCGACCACCCTCCGTTCAGAGGAAAATCGGTCGTTGAGGGAGGGTGGTCTCTTTGCGAAGTTTCATCACTGAGCAGCTTAAATGTTCAAATAAATTTTATAAACAATGGTTTAGTAGTAAAAAGTTTAGTATTAAGTTATTTGAATTATATCCAAAAACAAGGTCTTAATTTTTACAATACAAGTTACAATCTTTTAAAGTAAAAACAAAATATCTTTTTGATAAATTTTTTTTTCGATTTTTCGGAAAGTACCTCATATTTCAATTTGTTTTTAAGTTTTGAAAAGACTATTTATTGAAACGTCTTTCGTGTTTTGCAAATTTAACATTCACTAGTATCCCTCCATTCTGTGAGTTTCTTAAACTCCTTGTAAATCACGACTCCCGTCGCCAGTAGCCCTCGTGTAACTGTAGTGCGAAGATAATTCATACTCGAACTTTTCAGGCTGGTGAACTATCCACGCGCTAATATGGATGAAGGTAATTCAAAGGATGAAAAGGGCAAACAATGACCAGTAGCGGCGGGAAAGCAAGACTTTTTGGAAAAGTGACTACCGGATGATGCCTGTAATGTGGTTGTAACCGGAGATTGGTCTGGTCTGTCCGAGAGGTATTTTTAACATTAAGCGTATAGGGTAAAAAATCGGTGCCTTGAAAAATTGCCCTTTTGCGGAGGTGGTCGCTTAATAGAGGTGGTCTGCTGTAGAAGTTTTACAGTATAATAATTCGATCGAATTACTTAAATTTAGTGTAAAATCTATTGCATTTTCCAAATAATTTTAAGTTTAATAATTAAATATATTCAATTTTTATCGCTGATTGTTTTTTCTTTTTGTGCTAGTTATTTTTGTTAGTTTATTGTACTATTATCTTATGAATAATTTTATCTGAATATTTAAATTTAAGTTAGTACAAAAGCAAAATTATTGTTTGCTTAAATAATTTGTTGAAGTTCATAAGATAAAATAGCTATGTTTAATTTTTATCGATGAGAAGTTTAATTTTAGTGCATAGAAATTTTATATAATAAAAATATATATGCATAAAATTTTAAATTCATATACAGATACATAGATTTTTAAATTCAGTATAGCTATCTTAACGTGGATTTTTTTTTTTATTATTTGTTCAAACACATTGTCTTAATGCCTTAGACTGAGTATTATATAGTAAATAAAATAATCATATGCCTTAATTTTAAGTGTGTTTAAATTCAGTCCCTATAATTATTTAATTTCTTTTCGGTATTTATTAAATGTTTTTATTATTCTTCCTAGATGGATGTGTCTGCGTTTCAGAGAGGTTTTTCTACATTCAACCTTTTGAAGGAGGAAATTTCGAAATTTGAAGAGAAAAATCAAATACACCTATATATGAGGGATTGTAGGAAGCTGAAAAAGGCTATGGCTATATGTAAATCTGCTGGTCTAGCAAAATCAGAATTGAAATACTACTCATTGAAGTATACTTGTGTGAATAGAGGTAGGGATCATGTGAAGTATCCCAATTTCCGGAATAAACGCCAGGGAAAGTGAGTATAAATTAAAGTCTCATATCATCTTGAGTTTGATGTCTCATTCTAGTAAAAAATTTACTGTACTTTATGAATGTCAAATTGGAATGCAGTGCAGTATTAGATACCTATTGCTTCGCAATTTCCCCGTTGGGCTTTTTTATATTTTCAATGAGAATAAGTATAGATTTGCATTACATTTAATTGTTTAAAAAGAGAACCACAAAAATTTCTATAAACCATTGAGTAAAAAATGCTTGCATTAAAAAAATTGAAAACCGCCTTAGTAAAACTTAGTGATGCGATTGGATTTGTATTTATAAATTGGCTTGTACCCTTACTCAGGGTAAATATCCAAAATTAAGTTATTCATTATTAAAAATTATTTCTATGTAATCAAATATTGTTTTAAAAATTAATACTGTTACAAATACATATACTTGTGCTTAATTCACTACACAAATTCATTTATAAGTATTATTAGTGTTGAAAAAATATCTATTAAAAATTATAAATACCAAGGCCGGAAGATTTGGTATACTTAACTGGATACATACTGTATGCTATACAGAACTTCTAAAAATTCAACAATTGAAGAGAGATAATTCATTTAGTTATAGATTTCCCAATTTTCTAACATTTTCAGGGCGCAGAAGACCAAGTTCCTGAGTGCGCTCAAACATGAAATGTTTGCTTTTAGTTGTTCATAAAAAAATAGTTTCATTTGATTTTTTAAAAGGTGATTTTAACAATTTTTATTAACCACCGCCTGCATCTTAAGCCTTCAGCAGCATGTGATGTAATGTCCACTTATACTAATGTATTTTCTTGGCAGAAGTGATTCTGCTGACCAGTATGTTAACAATTTACAAGTCTTCAGCCTCGGTAGTTAACCACATGCCAGTTTAGGGTTTACCTTATGTTATTGCCTGGTCGAAGGATTGTTGGCTTTGGCTGCTTATCATTTTTAAACATTATTTTTAATAACTGGTCACCTTTTATTGACCTTAGTTAAAGGCAATTTGCTCTTTTATTTTTTAGAATCATATCTAAAAAATTGTTTGCAGAAGAGAAGACCTATTTAATTGTTAAAAATTGCATTGAGATGTCTATTTTGTATCCGTCTCATTCAACTAAAAATTAAAGAACTGTTAAAAATTGTGTAATAACTACTACAACATAAAAACATGTGTAATAATTTATTTTTTACCAACTGTATTCTGTACTTGTGTAATATTAGTTTACCATTCATGTTACTTTTATTTTCAGAAACCTGGACAAATTTTTAGAGACTATATAGAAAAAATTATTAAATTCTATTCTAAGAAATCTAACTGCAAAACCCAAATATTATATTTGTAGAATAATTCCATAAAATTGAATTAACTAATAGGCTATTAATAGTTGATTTAAAATGAAATTTTTGCATGTGTGAATTTTAACACTAATGAAATTTTAAGCACTCTGAACTACAAATTCTTAGTTTAAGTTTTATAAAAAATTGTGTTTTCTATTTAAAATGCATAGTTTATTTTACACTGGTATACATACAGTATACCTTTATAAAAAAATTAATTAACCTTTATAAAAAAAATATTCTTGATAGAAAATGTGATGCATTGATTTGAAATTCACTTTAAGCACTAAGAGTTCCGGCTCTCAGATTTTGCATAATTAACTTAATTTAGAGCACCATTAATCAAACTTTAAAATCTAGTCTGGAAATTTTAATTTTGGTATGGAAAAATCAGGGAAGTTTGAAATTGCTTTGATGCCTTGTAAAGAAAAAAAGACTAACACAAAAAAATTAGCATAAAACAATGACATGTTGTAATGCTTTACTTATAAAACTTCTCTCGAATAATGCTGAACGAGTCTTAATAGCATAAAAGAAGGCATGTGTGTACCATATAAAGTAAATGTAATTCCACAACAAAAACTTTTTATGATTTAAAAAATATATATATATCAAGGAATTGTCTGATTTTAAATCAATCCTGGTAATAACTTTTAATTAACCCCATCTGTATCTTAAGCCTTCAGCAGAGAGTGATGTCATGCATTTAAACCTCTAATGTATTTTCTTTTATCTTTTCAGATTTCCTTGTATTCTTTCAAAGAGCCAGTGTATTTTTATCAAGTCCATTTTCTGTAAAAGCCAATGTTCACTTTTAGTGATGTATATTTTTGTCTGTAAATCTATCTTGTAGATGAAAAAAATGTATTGCTAATAAAGTATGGACATTGATATTTTGTTTGTTTTCTGTTTCATATAAACCAAACTAATCATAATTTAAAATACAAGTGTTCAATCATAAAACTTGCAAGTATTTTTTTACTGTTGTATTTTTTAAGTTAAAAGTATGCATAAATATTTAAAATTATGAGAAGTTAATTGAAAATACATATATTTAAAAAATGAATACTTAATTCTCCTTTACGAAAACTTAATAATTATTAAACTTGTGAATTATTGCAATATTTCCTCATTCTATAATATATCAATATAATCAATAATATATTATATAATATAAAGCAAACTACTAAAAATAAGAATTAGTTTCAAATATATTTGTTACATGTGTTTTTTATTTAAAGTGATTGGAGTATATGATAAGGATAACTAAATTTACCTGGCTTTGTCCTAAGGTATCTTATAAAAGTATAAATACCAAAAGAGAGACAGGGTAGAAATGTGGAATTCTTACAAGTTATAAACAATAACTTGACAATTAGAACTATCCAAACGTTTAAAATTTAATGCCAGCATACTAAATAATATATATATATTTTAATCCTGATGCCTACAAACAGCAATTCAAATAACATTTAAAACCTTACTATAAGCAACAGTGAGAAATGATCCAATCAATAATTTGAATTCTAATGTATTGTGAAATTATATTGTGTATAGGTTAGGTTTGAATTATCGTCGCACGAGGGCTATTTAAATTGTGTTTAAAGTGTCCTCAAAGGCTGCTGCGCACGATGTCACCCTTAACGGTTGCGTTGGGTGCCTATTCAGGTGTTGGCTCGTCACTTGACTGTGGTTCTAAAATACGACGCCCGTCGATAGCCCTCGTGTAGCTCTAGTGCGACGATAATTCAAACCTAACCTCAAAGGCTGTTTTAATTTAAGACTACTTCAATTAATTATAGGAGAAAATCTAGAGAAAATCCTGGTTTGACACGAAATATAAGCATATCTTTACCCGTTTTAACTTTGTAACCAAAATAAATTAATACACTCTTAACACATGTGTCAAATAATTTGTCATCAAACGGGGTCGTCCATAACCAACAAAATCCCACAGATATATTCTTTAAAAAAATATTTCAGAACTCTAATATCTATTTAGTAGTATAAGTATGATCTGCAGGTAATTATTATTTTTCAAAATTTGACTTCTATTTTTTTTTTTTTTTTTTTTTTTTGTAATGCATAGCTTATTCTAGTATTTTATTATGAAAAATGCCTTTAAAATGTACTGCTGAAAATTAAACATTTTTGCAAGATCTTCGAAACTGTGTTGCTTTTGTACTGTGCTACCGCGAGGGTCTAGACTCTAGGCTATATCAGGTCTCAGGAGTTGAAATTATGTAAAGCTAAGTTTGATATTCTTTGCAAGACTGCACTAATAATTTTTTTTATATACAAATGAACAATCATGTAACGATAAAGCATTGTTGGAAAAGGAAATTACATATCCTCTTCTACTGAACAATTTAAGTTTTTGTTAAATAGTTGTTAAGTAACAGAACAAAAGTAAAACATTAATTCATTTAAGTGGATATCAGGTCTCTGGAGTTTAAATTATGTGACGCCAAGTTTGATATTCTTTGCAAGGCTGCACTAACAAAGTACTATGTCCAGGCCCAGGGAGCCAAAGTTGCTGGGGTCCTCTTCGATGGTCCACTAAGGCCTACATATTGGGCCATTGATGATAATCCGAGAAATTACAGGAAACATAATATTTTTAAATGGGCAAATTAAATGCCATCCGGTACGATCAATAGGCGCCCAACTGCCCATCCTCGAGATTAATATAACAGACATGTACACAATAAACTAAAAAAAAACCAAACTCCTCTACGCAGCAGCCCATTACTGGGTCAAGGCCTGCCGTGCCCATTTCAGATTTCGTTGCCTAGGGCTCTGGGGTGCTAGGCATATGTCCCGGTAAGGTGGTCAGCCTCACGCAGATTCCCCAGTGTTTAGTTCGCACGCAAGCATGCTTAATACAGGCATAATAAAGCAAATATAAATTTACCCTTTCGTTAAGTAAGTTTTTGTTGCTTTGTAACATGTCGAAATACAATCAAAATCTATATAATCAAAAGGAGACTTTTAAAAAATGCAAAACATCTGTAAATTTTTAAATATTTCTTTTCTGTGTGAATATGTTCCTAAAAGGGATTATAACTTTAAAAAAAACCCTTGTCAGCGGATTTAATTTTAAAAAAAATTGCGTCACATCTTGTCAAAAATTTACTACCAGCGACAGCCTTCAATGTTCTTGTTTCATTTGTTTCCTGAGTTGTAAGAATAGTAGTTTGATTAAATCGGTATTTGATTTCGATAAAGTTTGTAACATTGTAATTCTGTCTTTAATTTAAAAAAAAAACAATAATAATTTGCTTTTTTAGAAGAAATCAGCAAAATAACAACTAAATTTATTCTTAACTGCAACAATAACTTTCTCAATAAAATTATTTGTAAAGTTGATAAGCAGCCAAAGCCTACAGCCCTACGACAAGTCGGCAGCAAAAAGGCAACCCTATACTAGCTTGTGATTGGCTACTGTAGTGTCCGACAAGTTACTAAAAATAATTACTAAAAGCGATAAGCAGCCAGGAATAACAACCCTAACAATAACCGACAATAACATAAGGGAAACCCTATACTGGCTAGTGATTGGCTACTGATACTAAAGCCTTGTTATTTGTAAACATAGATGTCGGCAGAATAGCTTCGACCTTTGTCTTCTACATATGCGCATTTGTGATTTTGAGTCCTTATATGCAAGTTACTTTTATCTTCTTCAAACAATTTTGTTTATTCTCAGTGAACTTTATAATATACATGGTACAATTTGTTTCTCTAAGGGGGAAAAGTGAAATCACCTTATATGTTTAGTTATCTACGGCCATGTCTGGTGCAGAAAATTTGCAATGTGTTCCTGGAAGGGAGTTCCTAGCTCGATGGCGTATCAAAAATGCCAGCATGTTTGGCATGAAAGAAAACCAGGATGAAATCAGTCCAACTTTCAAGGTCCCTATTCTAGGAAACACTAAATGGTATTTGAAGTTGCTCTTTAAAGGACCAAACGCAAAAAATATCACCTGTTTCCTTTGGCGCAGCACTGATGATGAAGGTCCCGAATATGTTAAGGTCTTCTATTCCATATCAGTGGGTTCCTCCTTCAGAGCGGAGCTGCAGACATTTTCCAAAAATTCATCCAGTTCCATTCCGGAGTTCATCAACCGAGACAAGTTCCATGAAGAAGTCTTCCTTGGTCATTCCAAAGACGTACTTCAAATCGAGTGCCGACTTTGGCCAGACTCTAGCACGGAGGTACCAATCCCAACCAGTCCATACCCAGTCGGCATTGAGATGGTCACAATCATCCTGAAAGAAACACGGAGTATTTTTCAGAAAATCCCTAATTTCAGCAAGTTACAGGTGGGCCAGGCAGTGAATTTCTTCTTGGACTCTGCAGAAAGTGCTGACTACGTACCAAAGCTAATGTGTAGGCTGTTAATGAATCGGCAAACCTTACAGGTTACGGTTCATGAAGCAGCTGGTAATATACAATTTGATTTTATGCTAAAGTGCAAAGTTCACTTGTTAGATGCATTCGGGGTTCGTTGCTCATTGTACCATGGTAGTGCTGTGTTCGAACATGACGAGCGCTCAACCTACACAATGATTATTCCCTTTGCCTTGTCGAATAACCAGTTGATGGAAAAGAAGGATCTGTACTTGCCTGGAGATGAGCTTTTGTTGCATTCAGCGTGTAAAATAAGCGGTATCGCATCGCGAAACGCGACACCAAAATGAAAACTTGCTATAGCGATTTGGCTTTGTATCGCATTTAGTTGCGATTCAAAGCTAACTTCAAAGTTGCGGATCGCCGCATTTTCGCGATTTTCGGATTGCTGTAGTTTCGTAACTTTTCGGATTCCCGTAGTTTCGCGACTTTCGGAATCTTGTAGTTCCGCGACTTTCGGATTCCCGTAGTTCCGCGACTTTCGGATCCCCGGAGTTTCGCGACATTCGAACCCCCGGAGTTCTGCGACTTTCGGAACCCCGTAGTTCCACGACTTTCGTATCGCCGTAGTTCCGCGACTTTCGGAATCCCCGGAGTTCCGCGATTTTCGGAATCCCCGGAGTTCCGCAATTTCTGGATTCCCGAAGTTTCGCGATTTTCGGATCTCCGAAGTTTCGCGATTTTCGGATCCTTAAATTTTTCAAAAGTGCTATGCATTAATTAAAAATTGCTACACACAAATACTTTGGTGTAGCAAAACTGCTATGCACATAAAAAAAAGTATTTTACACGCTGGTTGCATTGGGAATTCGCCTATGCTTCTAATAAGAATATCACAAGCTTTGTTGAACACACTCTTTATGATAAGACATCTAACCTTCAGGTGAAGCCTGAGTTAAAGTTGGGGATATATTTAGAACAGAAGTATAATGAGCATCGCTTCTTGTTCCGTCTCCTAGCTATTTTGGCTGTAGTCTTGTCTGTGCTCCCACACTTACTGTATGAAAATACACTGTAATGGTAAAAATTTATAGCATGGTCATTCTCGAAAAATTTTCAAAATCTTGCCCGAAGTCAGTGTTTTGGCGAGAAATTAGCGTATTGAAAACGTTGACTGGGGAAAAAAAAGGATTATATATCTCTGAAATCTTAATGAAAAATTCCTTTATACTAATTGCATCAACTCGGGGAATGGTTGCTAGGAAAATTTATTTATCTCCAAATGGGAAAAAACCTCCCCAAGGGTGACCGTACAGTAAATCTGATCTCAAATGGAAATTAGTGTTTTAAATTAGTGTTTTACGTGCCATATTTATTGCACAACTCCTTAAGGTTATTCTTTGACTATAGATTAAGACTATTGATAGTTTGACGCACAATAATATGTATAATTGATACCATATTATTATTATTATTCCTTTACGAGACACCTTGGTTATTGCTGGAAATGGTTATTATTTGACATGACAAACACTTATTATTATTAATTTTGGTTTGCAAGTTGTAAGAGCTGAATTATTTCTATTATTATACTGCATATGAATATGCATATCCTTTCTGAAGCTAATTATCTTATTAAATTTCTTTCCAATTTTTAAAATCTTTATCTCGTTACAGTGAAAGTACATTTAAAATAATAGATTTTGGTCAATTTGGCCTGCTGATTTTTATTCAGGCAAAAAATAATCTATAAGTTATGCTGTTGAAATCTGTTGCAAGAATTTGGTAATAATAGGTACATAATTGCACGGTCCCTTGAATTCCATAGATTATATAATATCTTGCTTATAACATTTTTTTTAATTAACTCCTCAGTTTGTAACATTAGATATCTAGTTTTTATGATATCTAGAATGCCTTCTTAAAGAAAAAAAATATTTTTCTTTTTTGAAATTTTATTTTATTCGCCAAATGATGCAAAAAGTCGCCAAATTTGAAATTTATTTCCTGCCTTAAAAATATTGCTTGGAGAGAAGTAGAAAATTAACTAATAGTAGTTAAAAAGGGTTATACGCTACTTCTACTTTTCTTTAAATTACACAAGTAAAATTAAAAATTTCTATGGGTGCTTTCTTTCAGATAGGTCCAAACTATTCGCAACCACCAGTGTTTTTAGGCTACATCAGGTGTGTGCCTAGTCATTTGACCCATAGCCTTCATGAAATAATGCATTCCGAGACCTAGATCGAACCTTGTTAACACGAACTCCCTTAACACGAAATTTCGCTCAAGATGATTTGAAAGTATTTCACAGGCCTTTTAAGCTCTGAGGTAATGCTAAAACAATCTCTTAATGTGAAATCATTTCTGCAAAATCCTGTTTAACTCAAACAAAAAATTTTAGAACCTGACTTCTTTTCTTAGCGATTGAAAGTTTCGTGGAAAAAAATGGAACAAAACCGTGAAAAAAAAGGCGTCAAAAGATAAATTTTCTTCTTCTAAGAAAGTCAGGAGACCTCCCACGATTCATCAGTTTTAATCTAATTGCTGTTCCTTAAAAAATTTCATAATTTTTATCTAGTATGTACTACTTCAAATTAACTTTGTTAATTGGATGATTTCTGTTAGGTGTATTGTTTGTGTAATACCTTATAAAATTAGAAAAGTTTTTAGATGTTGTTAATAAAATATTTACTGATTCAGTGCAAAAAAAATCCTGACATTTAACATGAAATTCGGTAAACACAAAATTTGTTGATACTCTCTTCGAGTTCACGTTAACAGGGTTCGACTGCATTTTAATTGTGAGCTAGGGAATTTAAAACTCCTTTTCGGTTAGTAATAAAATTAACCCAGGGCTTTGAAAGAACTAGGTACGTCATCAGCTGTTCATCGTTTTCTCAGGACTTTGAGGCACTGTAATTTAGTAAATACTGTACGGAATGAAGAAATATTTTGTGATTTCTAAAGATTCTGATTAATTTTTAAAAATTAAAAAAATGCTTAACTTCTTCGTTGAATTTTGTGACACTATTCAAGCTCAATTTCAGTGTTAGGTGTGGGCATTATTCTAAGACATTGATTTGTCAATGGCCCTTGTTGACTTTAATTCAACTTAACCAACACATTTCACTAAATCATTTATATGATTATTAAATATAGAGTTTTAAAATTATCGAGCTTAGCTTTATAAAAAGTTGATGTTATATAGTGTCTTATATTGGTCTATTCATTAAATTTGTATTTATAAAGCCAAAATGTTGGATTTTTAAAAAAATTCTAATGCTGACTTTTGTGAACTTATTTACTTTTGTAAAACTTTTCTATTTGTTTTCTATGTATCGTATTTTTATATGACTGTAAAGTTTATATTATCGTGTTATATAATATCAAAATTATGTAGAATGTATTGTGTTTTTCAAATTGTCTTTGCTTAAAGATTGCAATAAAGGCTTTATTTGCCCTTTAAAGTATGAAATCTTTTGTCAAACTAAATTTAGTTAATCAACTTGAATGAAGGGCTGTATAAATGACATATTTAACCAAATTATAGGTTTTCAAGTAAAAAAAAATTAGTGTTGGAAGCAATCTCAGTAGATATGTAAAAAAAAAATTAAATAGAATATAATTGACCAAATAATGATTTTTTTCTGTACAACATATTTAAGAGGGAAAGTCACTTTGCATTTACAGTAAATCTAATGTGTGGAGGTGGGAGATTAAAATTAAAACTGATTCTGGTAAAATGAATTTTTTTTAAAAATTTGTTTTATTTTTTCTCAGTGCGCATCCTACTAATACAAGTAAAAAATTGATTTTTCAAATCATTTTAGGACGTTTTATTTTTTTATTATTATTTTTAGTGAACTTTTGCAACATAAATCTATTATTGCCAGACATTTTTATTGTTGTTTAAGCTGTGCCAGACGCTAATTTTGATTTTAAAAGCTCAAGTGTTGCCCGACTTAGCAGATCATTACAAGTATTGCCACATGGTATTGCGCAATAAATGACGATGACGTAATTACAATGATCGGTGAATTCACACCTGAGCTGGTAATTTGGGCAACACTTGAGCTTTCAAAATCAAAATTAGCGTCTGGCACAGCTTAAACAACAATAAAAATGTCTGGCAATAATAGATTTATGTTGCAAAAAGTTCGCTAAAAATAACAATAAAAAATAAAACGTCCTAAAATGATTTGAAAAATCAATTTTTTACTTGTATTAGTAGGATGCGCACTGATGAACGCAACCACTACCGCCAGCCAGATAGCCCGTATGATGTCCGGGAGAGTGAGAGAGATAGCATATCTTAAAACTGGCCCACCTGAAATTCTCTCTCAAAAACGTTGCTAGCTCTTAGACTATAAACAACAGCTGAGACATATTGTTTAACATGTCACTTGACCCGGATTTCAAATTACGAGGCGTTATTTGCTGTGCTTAAGCTACTAAATTAGGCTAAAAATAGGCAGCCGGAATTGTTTTCATCATTTTCGTTTTTCGTTGGTTTTGTGTTTTGATCTCTTCTACATTCACGCATTTGTGATTTTGAATTCCTTAATGCAAGTTACTTTTATCTTCTTCTTCAAACAATTTTGTTTATTCTCAGTGAACTTTATAATATACATGGTACAATTTGTTTCTCTAAAGGGGAAAAGAGAAATCACCTTATCTGTTTAGTTATCTACGGCCATGTCTGGCGCAGAAAATTTGCAATGTGTCCCTGGAAAGGAGTTCCTAGCTCGATGGCGTATCAAAAATGCCAGCATGTTTGGCATGAAAGAAAACCAGGTTGAAATGAGTCCAACTTTCAAGGTCCCTATTCTAGGAAACACTAAATGGTATTTGAAGTTTCTCTTTAACCAACCAGAAGGAAGAAACATGTGCTTCCTTTGTCGCAGCACTGAAGACGAAGGTCCTGAAAACGTTAAGGTCTTTTATTCCATATCAGTGGGTTCCTCCTACAGTGCGGAGCTCCAGACATTTTCCAAAAATTCATCCAGTTTCAATCCGGGGCTCATCGATATAGACGAGTTCCATGAGAAAGTCTTCCGTGGTCATTCCAAAGACGCACTGCAAATCGAGTGCCGACTTTGGCCAGACTCTAGCATGGAGGTGCCAATCCCAACCAGTCCATATCCAGTCGGCATTGAGATGGTCACAATCATCCAAAAAGAAACGCGGAGTATTTTTCAGAAAATTCCCAATTTCAGCGAGTTACTGCAGGTAGGGCGGTCGATGGATTTCTGCTTGGACTCTTCAGAAAGTGCCTACTACGTACCAAAGCTTATGTGCAGGCTGATAATGGATCTGGAAACCACACAGGTTTCGGTTCATGAAGCAGCTGATACACGATTCGATTTTATGCTGAAGTGCAACGTTGGCTTGTTGGATGCATTCAGGGTTCGCCACTCATTGTACCACGGTAGTGCTGTGTTCCACCAGAACGAGGGCTCAACCAACACAATGAATATTCCCTTTGCCTTGTCGAATAAGCAGTTGATGGAAAAGAAGGATCTGTACTTGCCTGGAGATGAGCTTTTGTTGCATTGGGAATTTGCTTATACGTCTATCGTAAGCTTCAACTATCGCAAGAGTATTGCAAGCTTTGTTGAACGCACTTTATATGATCAGACATCTAACCTTCAGGTGAAGCGTGAGTTAAAGTGGGGAATATATCTAGAAAGGAAGTATAATGAGCATCGCCTCTTCTTCCGTCTTCTGGCTGTCTTGGCTGTAGTCTTGTCTGTGCTCCCACACTTATTGTATGACAATGCACTGTAATGGTAAAAATTTACAGCTCAGTAACCCTCGGCAAATTTTCAAAATCTCGCCAAAAGTCAGTGTTTTGACGATATTGAAAAGAGTATTGAAAACATTGACTGGGCCAGAAAATGGATTATATATCCCTGAAATCTTAAATAATGAAAAATAAACAATTCCTTTTTCTTATTACACCAACTCAGGAAATGGTTGCTAGGAAAAATTATTTATCGCCAAATGAGAAAAAATCTCCCCAAGGTTGACCGTACAGTAAATCTGATTTCAAACGGTAATTAGTGTTTAAAAACGTGCCATATTTATTGCACAACTCATTAAGGTTATTGTTTGATTATAGATTAAGACTATTGATCGTTAGACACACAATAATATGTATAATTGATACAATATAATTATTATTCCTTTACAAGACACCTTGGTTATTGCTGGATATATTTATTATTTGACAACAAGCACTTATTATTATTAATTTTGGTTTGCGAGTTGTAAGAGCTGAATTATTTCTATTATTATGCTGCATATGAATATGCATATCCTTTCCGAAGCTAATTTAGTTATTAAGTTACTTTCCAATTTTTAAAGTCTTTATCTCGTTACAGTGAAAGAACATTTAAAATAATAGATTTTGGTCATTTGGAGTGCTGATTTTTATTCAGCAAAAAATGATAGATAAGTTATGCTGTTAAAATCTGTAACAAGAATTTGTTAATAATAGGTACATAATTGCACGGTCCCTTGAATTCCATAGATTATATAATATCTTGCTTATAACAATTTTTTTTATATAACTCCTCAATTTATAACATTAGATATCTAGATTTTATGATATCTAGAATGCCTTCTTAAAGAAAAAATGTTTTTCTTTTTTGAAATTTTTATTTTATTCGCCAAATGATGCAAAAAGTAGTTACATTTGAAATTTATTTCCTGCCTTAAAAATATTGCTTGGAGAGAAGTAGAAAATTAACTACTAATAGTTAAAAGGGGTTATACGCTACTTCTACTTTTCTTTAAATTACACAAGTAAAATTAAAAATTTCTATTTGAGCTTTCTTTCAGATAGGTCCAAACAATTCGCAACCACCAGTGTTTTTAGGCTATACATCAGGTGTGTGCCTAGTCATTTGACCTATAGCCTCCATGTAATAATGCATTCCGAGACCTAGATCGAACCTTGTTAACACGAAATTTCGCTCAAGATCATTTGAATGTATTTCACAGGCCTATTAAGCTCTGAGGTAATACTAAAACAATCTCTAAATGTGAAATCATTTCGGCAAAATCCTGTTTAACTCAAACAAAGATTTTAGAATCTGACTCTTTTTCTTAGCGATTGAAAGTTTCGAGGAAAAAAAATCAACATAATCCTTGAAAAAGGCGTCAAAAGATAAATTTTCTTCTTCTAAGTCAGGAGACCTCCCACGATTCATCAGTTTTAATCCAATTGCTGTCCCTTAAAAAATTTCATAATTTTTGTATAGTATGTACTACTTCAAATTAACTTTGTTAATTGGATGATTTCTGTTAGGTGTATTGTTTGTGTAATACCTTATAAAATTAGAATAGTTTTTAGATGTTAATAAAATATTTACTGATTCAGTGCAAAAAAAAAAAAAAAAATCCTGACATTTAACATGAAATTCGGTAAACACAAAATTTGTCGATACTCTCTTCGAGTTCACGTTAACAGGGTTCGACTGCATATTAATTGTGAGCTAGGGAATTTAAAACTCCTTTTCGGTTAGTAATAAAATAAACCCAGGGCTTTGAAAGAACTAGGTATGTCATCAGCTGTTCATCGTTTTCTCAGGACTTTGAGGCACTGTAATTTAGTAAATATTGTGCGGAATGAAGAAATATTTTGTGATTTCTAAAGATTCTGATTAATTTTTGAAAAATAAAAAAATGCTTAACTTCTTCATTGAATTTTGTGACACTATTCAAGCTCAATTTCAGTGTTATGTGCGGGCATTATTCTAAGACATTGATTTGTCAATGGCCCTTGTTGACATTAATTTAACCAACACATTTCAATAAACCATTTATATGATTATTAAATATAGAGTTTTAAAATTATCGAGCTTAGCTTTATAAAAAGTTGATGTTTTATTGTGCCTTATATTGGTCTATTCATTAAATTTGTACTTATAAAACCAAAATGTTGGATTTTTAAAAAAATTCTAATGCTGACTTTTGTGAACTTATTTACTTTTGTAAAACTTTTCTATTTGTTTTCTATGTATCGTACTTTTATATGACTGTAAAGTTTATATTATCGTGTTATATAATATCAAAATTATGTAGAATATATTGTGTTTTTAAAATTGTCTTTACTTAAAGATTGCAATAATAAAGGTTTTATTTGCTATTTAAAGTATGAAATCTTTTGTCAAACTAAATTTAGTTAATCAACTGTTATGAAAGGCTGTATAAATGACATAATTTACTAAATCATAGGTTTCCAAGTGAAAAAAATTAGTTTTAGAAACAATCTCAGTAGATATGTAATAAAAATTAAATAGAATATAATTGACCAAATAATAAATGAATTTCTTCCACACAACATATTCAGGAGGGAAAGTCACTTTGTATACAGTAAATGTAATGTGTGGAGGGGGGAGATTAATATAAACCTGATTGCAAGCCCGGATTTAAAGATTTGCCGCCTGTAGGCTACGATCGATTTGCCGCCCAATATACCACCCGATATAATTTTCTTGACTATTTTTTTCTTTCTACATATTAGAATTATCTACGTACCTTTACACTCTAAATCGAAAGTGAAATAATAGGCAAATTTTTTAAACTGTTGTACTATATTTCTTTGAACTTCCGGATCAGGGGGAGAGCGTGCAATTACCATTGGTACTATCATATTTACTACTAAATATTAATACAATATATACGTTTACGTTTTACGCATAAAATGTAAATTTTGTTTTCTTTCTTAAAAATGTTAGTATCTTTACAATATTTTTTTCTGCCGAATGCGCTTTAGTTAAATTGCCGCCCCCAAAAATTTGCCGCTCTAGGCTACAGCCTACTTAGCCTATTTAGAAATCCGGCCCTGCCTGATTGTGGTAAAATGAAATTTTTTTATGGGTTGCTTTAATATAATGCTCTCACAAATCTGTAAAGGTCACAGTATTGCGCAATTTTATAGGAAATAAATTCTTAGGGAAACACTAGGGTTTCGTCGTGGAGCCTATGTGCCTACGATTATGCTCTCAAACATTAAATATAATAAAAGCGAATATAAGAATAAAGCATTGACAGATTTATTTGAAATCGCGCATCGTGACTCTTTACATCTAAAAAGAACAAAAAATAAAAATTTGAGTTTTCTTAGAAACTAAAAGTACGTATATTACGTGAGTAAGGGCTTATTCGAGAAATGTGAACGGTGTTATAAGGCTTCACAAAATATTCCCAGCATATGTAAACGCGCTTTTAACCCTTTCAGTCCCAAAAATTTACTACACTACAGAAACATCTGATATTCACGAAATAAGCTTATTTTAGGTCAAATATACGAATTCCATAAGAAAAAAAAATTCATTAAAATTATTTATATGGTTTTTGAAACAATGCCAAAATTTTTTAAAAAGTGGAAAACAACAAAATAAAAAAGTATATATTACCTAAAAACACTTCGAGTTATATATTTTAAGGTATCTGACCATATTATTAAAAAAAATTTAGTAATGATCTTAACCGAAATAGTTTAAATTGTGTTTTAAATATGTGGAACTGAAGTGAACTTATCAAAAATCAAGAGAAACGCTTGTTGACTATTTTCTAAATAAAAAATATAGTAGTTCTGACTTCTATTGAGATTAATGTAAAATATTGTCTGATAGAACAAAACGTGAAGAATCGAATGATGTGTGTTTCGATGTCATAGCGCGAAATAAAAATTTTGAAAAAAATATTGAAAGTGATGATGCCAAATGGCATCACTGGGACTGAAAGGGTTAAACAACAGCTGAGACATATTGTTTAACAGGTCACTTGACCCGGATTTTAAATTACGAAGCGTTATTTGCTGTGTTTAAGCTACTAAATTAGGCTAAAAATAGGCAGCCGGAATTGTTTTCACCGTTTTCGTTGGTTTTGATCCCTTTTACATTCACGCATTTGTGATTTTAAGTTCCTTATATGCAAGTTACTAAAATATTCTTCTTCAAACAATTTTGTTTATTCTCAGTGAACTTCATAATATACATGGTACAATTTGTTTATCAAAAGGGGAAAAGTGAAATCACCTTATCTGTTTAGTTATCTACGGCCATGTCTGGCGCAGAAAATTTGCAATGTGTCCCTGGAAAGGAGTTCCTAGCTCGATGGCGTATCAAAAATGCCAGCATGCTTGGCATGAAAGAAAACCAGATTGAAATGAGTCCAACTTTCAAGGTCCCTATTCTAGGAAACACTAAATGGTATTTGAAGTTTCTCTTTAACCAACCAGAAGAAAGAAACATGTGCTTCCTTTGTCGCAGCAGTGAAGACGAAGGTCCTGAAAACGTTAAGGTCTTCTATTCCATATCAGTGGGTTCCTCCTACAGTGCGGAGCTCCAGACATTTTCCAAAAATTCATCCAGTTTCAATCCGGGGCTCATCGACCTAGGCGAGTTCCATGAAAAAGTTTTCTGTGGTCATTCCAAAGACGCACTGCAAATCGAGTGCCGACTTTGGCCAGATTCTAGCATGGAGGTGCCAATCCCAACGAGTCCATATCCAGTCGGCATTGAGATGGTCACAATCATCCAAAAGGAAACACGGAGTATTTTTCAGAAAATCCCCAATTTTAGCGAGTTACTGCAGGTAGGCCGGGCGATGGATTTCTGCTTGGACTCTTCAGAAAGTGCCTACTACGTACCAAAGCTTATGTGTAGGCTGATAATGGATCTGGAAACCACACAGGTTTCGGTTCATGAAGCAGCTGATATACGATTCGATTTTATGCTGAAGTGCAACGTTGGCTTGTTGGATGCATTCGGGGTTCGCCACTCATTGTACCACGGTAGTGCTGTGTTCCACCAGAACAAGGGCTCAACCAACACAATGAATATTCCCTTCGCCTTGTCGAATAAGCAGTTGATGGAAAAGAAGGATCTGTACTTGCCTGGAGATGAGCTTTTGTTGCATTGGGAATTCGCCTATACGTCTATCGCAAGCTTTGCAAATCGCAAGAATGTCGCAAGCTTTGTTGAACGCACTTTATATGATAAGACATCTAATCTTCAGGTGAAGCGCGAGTTAAAGTGGGGGATATATCTAGAAAGGAAGTATAATGAGCATCGCCTCTTCTTCCGTCTTCTGGCTGTCTTGGCTGTAGTCTTGTCTGTGCTCCCACACTTATTGTATGACAATGCACTGTAATGGTGAAAATTTACAGCTCAGTCACCCTCGGCGAATTTTCAAAATCTCGCCAAAAGTCAGTGTTTTGACGATGGTTTGGGGACAAAATATCGCCGCCGAAATATCGCGGGCCAAAATATCGCGGCCGAAAGCGGCCGAAATATCGCCGGCCGAAATATCGTGCGCCCAAAATATGCACGATATTTCGGCCGGCGATATTTTGGCCGCGATATTTTGGCCCACGATATTTCGGCCGCGATATTATGTCCCATTACCTCTGACGATATCGAAAAGAGTGTATTGAAAACGTTGACTGGGCCAGAAAATGAATTAAGTATCCCCGAAATCTTAAAGAATGAAAAATAAACAATTATTGTTTTAATTGCACCAACTCAGGGAATGGTTTCTGGGAAAAATTATTTATCGCCAAGTGAGAAAAAATCTCCCCAAGGGTGACCGTACAGTAAATCTGATCTCAAACGGTAATTAGTGTTTAAAAACGTGCCATATTTATTGCACTACTCATTAAGGTTATTGTTTGACAATAGACTAAGATAATCAATTGTTAAACACACAATAATAAGTATTCTTGATACTACATTATTATTATTATTCCTTTACAAAACACCTTGGTTATTGCTGGACAAGGTTATTAATTGACAACAAACACTTATTATTATTGATTTTTCTTTTAGAGTAGTGAGAGCTGAATTCTATTATTATACTGGACATGAATATGCAGATCCTTTCCGAAGCTAATTATGTTATTAAATGACTTTCCAATTTTTAATAAATCCTTGTATCTCGTTACAGTAAAAGTACATTTAAAATAATATTTTTTAGTCAATTTGGCCTGCTGATTTTTATTATCAGGCAAAAAATAATTTATAAGATATGCTGTTAAATTCTGTTACAACAAGAATTTGTTTATAAATAGGTACATAATTGCACGGTCCCTTGAATTGCATGGATTGTATAATATCTTGCTCATAACAATTTTTTTAATTAACTCCTCGGTTTATAACGTTAGAATCTAGTTAGTATGATATCTAGAATGCCTTCTTAAAGAAAAAAAAATTGTTTTTTCACTTTTGAAATTTTATTTTATTCGCCAAATGATGCAAAAAGTCGCCAAATTTGGAATTAATTTACTGCCTAAAAATATTGCTTGGAGAGAAGGAGAAAAATAACTACTAATAGTTTATAGGGCCTACATTTATTTAATAGATGTTCTTTTATAATTATAATAATAATTCATAGGATGCGTGCTTTACACGATTTACACTAAATATTCAACCTGGTTTATAATATTACTTGTTTATAACATCATAAACATTGTGATCCCTTGGATAACGCTATAACTGAGTTATACTATACTTCTACTTTCTTTAAATTACACAAGTAAAATTTAAAATTTCTCTGGGTGCTTTCTTTAAGATAGGAGTCAAACTATTCGCAAACAACAGTGTTTTTCGGTTACATCAGGTGTGTCCCTAGTCATTTGACCCATAGCCTTCATGTAGTAATGCATTCTGAGACCTGGATCGAACGTTGTTAACACGAACTCCTTTAACACGAAATTTCACTCAAGATGAACTGGAAGTATTTCACAGGCCTATTAAGCTTTGAGGTAATGCTAAAACAATATCTTAATGTGAAATCGTTTCGGCGAAATCCTGTTTAACTCAAACAAATATTTTAAAATCTGACTTTTTGTGATTGAAAGTTTCGAGGAAAAAAAATGGAACAAAACTGTGAAAAAAAAGGCGTCAAAAGATTAATTTTCTTCTTCTAAGAAAGTCAGGAGACCTCCCCTGATTCATCAGTTTTAATCCAATTGTTGTCCCTTAAAAAAATGTCATAATTTTTGTATAGTATGTACTACTTCAAATTAACTTTGTTAATTGGATGATTTCTGTTAGGTGTATTGTTAGTGTAATACCTTATAAAATTAGAATAGTTTTTAGATGTTATATAATAAAATATTCATTGGTTCAGTGCAAAAAAAATCCCGATAGTTGACATGAAATTTGGTTAGCACGCATTCGAGTTCGCGTTAATCTGGTTCGACTGTATATTAATAGTAAGCTAATTTAAAACTCCCGTAAACTCCTAGCGGGTAAATAATAAGCCCAACTCCTTGAAAGAACTGGGCACTAGGAATATCATCAGCTGTCCATCGTTTTCCCTGGACTTTGAGGCACTGTAATTAAGTAAATATGGTGCAAATGAAGAAATATTTTGCAATTTCTGAAGATTCTGATTAATTTTTGAAAAATAAAAAAATGCTTGACTTCTTCATTGAATTTTGTGACACTATTTCAAACTAACAGTCAAGCCCAGTTTCTATTCAAAATTTCAAGTACAATTTAGTTATTTTAAAAGTTGCTTAAATTATATTTAGTACTATGTTGGACATTATTCTAAGGAGGCATTGATTTGTCAATGGCCCTTGTTGACATTAATTCAACCAACACATTTATATAAATCATTTATATGGTTATTAAATATAGAGTTTATTGAGCTTAACTATATAAAAAGTTGATGTTATATTGTGCTATTCATTAAATTTGTATTTATAAAACCAAAAATGTTGGATTTTTTGGAAAAAAAAAATCTATTGCTGACTTTTGTAAATTTATTTACTTTTGTAAAACTTTTCTATGTGTTTTCTAGTATCATATTTTTATGTGACTATAAAATTTATGTTATTGTGTTATATAGTATAAAAAAATATTTAGAATATATTGTGTGTTTCAAATTGTCTTTACTTAAATATTGTAATAAAGGCTTTATTTCCTATTTAAAGTATGAAATCTTTTCTCAAATTATAAACTTAGTTAATAAACTTGTATGAAGGCTTCGAAGCAATCTCAGTCGATATGTAAACAAAAATTTAATAGAATATAATTGACCAAATGCTAAATGAATTTTTTCCACACAACATATTCAGGAGGGAAAGTCACTTTGAATTTACAGTAAATCTAATGTATGGAGGGGGGAGATTAATAAAAACTCTAATTCTGGTAAAATTATTTTTTTTAATGAGTTGCTTTAATGTAATGCTCTCACAAATTTATAAAGGTCACAGTATTGCGTAATTTTATAGGAAGTAAATTCTTTCTTTGGGTAAACTAGGGTCTCGCCGCGGACCCTATGTGCCTACGATTATGCTCTCAAACAGGAAATATTATAAAAACCAACATAAGAATAAAATAGTATATTGACAGATTTATTTGAAATCGCGCATCTCGACTCGGTACATCTAAAAAGAAAAAAAAAATTAATTTGAATTTTCCATCTCTATGGAATTTTCTTAGAAACTAAAATAAGTATATTACGTGTGTAAGGGCTTACTAATATCTTTCTATAATTTTGGAACAAAGACATTTATTACAAGAAAAATTCAAACTATTAAACCATAAGGAAAAAAAGGATTTTTTAAGTCAGGATTTAATTAGTTTTCAAATATGTAGATGGCACTTCTAAACATATTTCGAAACTCACCTACTGGAGTCCGGTTTCTCCAACAGATGGCATTAGTATACCTGCCAGTTTTTTTTTAAAACTTTCAAATGGCACTGCAACCGTACTCGAATATTCATGTAAAGTAAAACGTATAGATTCATAACCAGTCGAATTCTCCCATTGGTCACATGAAAGGTTACTTATAAGGCGAGATATTTTGGTAGCCAAAAGATAACTGTTATTAGAATAATCGGTTGTGCTTCGGCTTTATGAGTTTTAATGAATTGAAAACCTTAGAGAGTACAAAATCCAAACGAAAGTTTAGGTTTTCAATTTGGCTCTACAATACCGTCCCAACTTGTGAATAAACAAAATTGACTGGGGCCTGGGGTCCAAAAAGTCTGTTTAGGCTTTAAAAGCATATTTATCACGTAATCGACCATAGTAACCATGTAATCGACCATGTAACAAATGTCAAAGTAGCGATTTGTAGCTAAATCTGGTAATAATCTCTGAGTTGTGCAATCACGTGACAAATTTCACCAATAGGAAAAGACGTTTGGTCATGCCTCTAGACTCTAGTCCATTTACGTCGTGTATGTGTCTGGCTCTGGTTTCTTTTCTGTCGGCTTTTCGATCTCAAAAAGTGTCACCTCCAAGGTTTTGATATCTATTTTCATAACAACATGGCTTCCCGATGCTATCTTTCTTCACGGCAAATCCTTAATTTCTTTAAGAATCGCAACTCTATCAAAAGCAGTTCGCGAAAATTCCACGAAAACCTCCGCGAACCGTCCCAACCTCTGGGTAACAAACAAGCCAAATGGATGTCAGCTGAGGAGGCTGTAAAAGTCGTAAAGTCTGGTAAATATTTATATATACTCTAATATTTAAACTGTTATGATGTATTTAAGCAATATTGGGGCATCCTATTATATGTTTATTGGTTTTAATTATCTCCCCAGCTTTCTGCCCTTTACCGGAGCATTATCGGTGTTGAACCTTCCTTATCGTTGTTATTGTTGTGACATAATGAATTGTTTTCCTTGAAACAAAATCCTCTGAACTTTTATTCCAATCGTGATTGTGTTGTTTGATTCCTTTTTTTTAACTGAATATAACAAGCCTATCGGGCATATGTTGAGTTTTATGTCATTAATAAGGCTAGCAGACGAAAATACAGGTTAAAAACAAAGAAACATATATTTCTTCCTCAAATGAGTTTTTTAGTATCAATTTTAAAGAGGCTGATTACACTTAAATTGTTTGTTTACAAGCTAATATGTAATAGACTTTTGTTTGTTTCTGCCTGTTTTCTCTCAAAATTCTGTATGTTCATGATTTGCCCTTCATAAAAGTAATGTTATACCAGGAAAAAGCCATCACACCAATTTGGTGGAAATAATACGGTTCTTTTTGTCAACTAGGGTTACCAGACGTTCGTATTTAGCAGGACACGTCCGTATCTAGCGGCTCTGTCCTGCCGTCCGTATTTTTTAAAAAAAATAATCCCTTAATGTCCGTATTTGTGAAAATTTAATTAATTTGTGGATCCATATGAAGAAGTTTGTATACATTTTACATACAAGGTGTAATAGTTTACTTTTTTAGTTTACTTCTAGTTTAACCTAACAATGACCCATATCGAGTTTTATGACTATATTAAATGACCAATTATTTTATCCAATGATCTGTAGCTATTTTCTCTCGCACTTTAAATTAATAACTTGACTGACTGTATTTTTGTAATGAAAAGCAGGTTTTTTTAAAAAGAATTTTTTTTTGTTTAATTTAGCCTATTAATGCTGACTATGCTAATACCAGTCAGTAACCCCATTTCCGTATATAAATAAATTCCAATATAAACTTGAACTTTATGTTTTTTGCATTCATTTTTTCAAGTAACTTAGTATTATACCGTAGAGTCCCCGTTATTCGAATTTCGGCTTAACCGAAAGGCTTCGGATTTTTTTGTGTGTGCTAAAATGTGAAATGTATGCATAAACGCATGTAGAAATGCAAAAAAAAAAAAAAAAAAATAATTATGTTCTTAAAAAGTTGGCTCATTTCTAAAAAAAAACAAGTTGGCTTGTTTCAGAATCTGTCACTTACACCGCTTCCACACAACATTTACGCAAAACAGGAAACACGCTAACAACACCTCAGAAACAAATTCGCCAAGCAGGGCCTTAAATTAGTTCTAATTCAAACTTTAAGTCAAAATTAATAATTTTCTTTAATCTTCTTCTGCTGAATTGATAAATAATCTTTATAGTTTGCCAAATTTTTTTTTGAAGTTCGAAGGATAATGATATATTTTATAAATAACTACTTTTTTGCAGCCACAAGTTTACATTTCGAAAAATAAATTTGTGAAATTGTTGCTTTAAAATAAAAGCGAAACTTTGCATAATTTTACGCAAATTTAGAATTTTTATGCATCTTTCTTCATTCATATATAATGAGCCTTCAAAATAACTTTATTGTGCAATTAAAACAATCCAAATTGAATTATATCACAAAAATAAATATTTTTTCAAAAATTTTATTCTTATTTTTACTAAAGTTTCTCGTACGTTTGATGTCATGGCAAGAGTGAAAATATTGAATAAAAATGGAATTCGCATGTTTTTTCAATTTAGATTAAATTTTTAGTTATTTAAATTTCAAACAAACTGCTAATTTAAATTTTTTAATGAAATTTGGAATGTAACCTAAACTGATTTTTTGCTTCAAAATGACGTATCCCACTTGTTTGTGAGACTTGCGGTTCGTTCTGTGAAAGTGGTTGACAGACGGACTGAACGATTATAAAACCTTCCACTTTTTACGTTATAAACGTAGTGTGGAAGCTAAAACGGTATTTTTTTTATGCTCAATTTGTTTCGTCTTAAAGCAGCCCTGTATACCGCCATCTTTTAAACAAAAGATTGTGTGAAGTAGTGGCTTTACCATATCTATGATCGGGAAAGTAGGTTAGCTATACCAAAACCGACCTTAAGTTTGCAGCAGAGAAATGTACTACGGGGATGAATTTGCATAAACAACGCGGCTGGCACCGAAGCTTAGCCTGCTCCGATTGGTTGATAATTTGACCCTGATATTCGTGCACCCTGTTACGTCAAAATCGAAGGAAAAAAATAATTAAAATAACACTCTAACTGAAGCTAAACTAATAAAAATAAATTTATGTCTTGAAATAACAAATAAATTTGTTTATTGAATGTTAAATACCTTTTTGTATTGATTCTCGCCCTCAAAAATGAGAACTATTTACCCTCTTTCTCGTAGAACATTTGTATACTGCAAACTTAAGGTCGGCAGAGTTTTTTTTTATAACAGTAAATATCACCAACCACCGTATCTACACTAGATTTATACACGTTAGAAAAAAAATTAACTTAATATTATTTATCGTATGTTCGATTTATTTGAAATTCGAAGAATAATTAAATACTTATTAATAACAAAAGCAATGAAACTACTCCAAACTGCATTAAAAAATAGGAAATGTAATTTAAAATTAAACATAATTGTATGCACAAAATTTGCCTTGTCGCTTTCTTGGTAATCAATTAATGAACAATCAAAGAATCACATCTTGCTACATTCACGTCATTACATACTGATTCATGAAAAAAAATTATTTTGCTTCAAATATTTTTAAATAAAGTTTCCCATGCTATTGTTTATTTTTACAACAAATGGTTTAGTTGACTCAAAATTGAATTTCAATGGGAAATTCGCTGGAAGATAGTAGATTTATGTCCGTTCGGACGTACAGACAGTCGGATAAAATTTATGAAAGTTGGGGCTTTGAGGCTCGTGTTTTTAATTTTTTAAAATAAAAATAATTAAATAGGCTTATGAAAAAGTAGGTATTAACATGCGGTCGATGTCCGTCTGTCTGTTCCTCCCCCCCCCTCCAAAATCTTCTTTTTTTGTTAGAAAGCTATGACCTCAGAGACCAACTTTCATACTTTTTGTCAGTCTGTCTGTACGATCGGACGGACATAAATCTATTATTTGCCGACAAATTTCCCATTGAATTAGCAATTAGCATTGACATTGAATTTCGAGTCATTTAAATCTCTGTTGCCAACTCAACAATGGCACGAGAAACTTTATTCATTTAAAAACATTATTTGAAGCAAAATTTATTTTGGTTATAATTTATAAATAAGTTTGGAATGACATCGGGAATGTGATTTTTTTATTGTTTATTATTTGTTTACTAAGTAAGTATCAAGGCATATTTTTTCGCGTATTTAATCCTGATTAGTTCTAATTTACATTTCGTGCTTTAATAGAATTTTCGTGTAGTTTCGTGTTTTTTGCTATAAAAAATTATTTGATAATTCATAGTACTACTACAAATAAACCAAGCAGACGATAAGTAATGTTAATTTTATTTTACGATAGAAAATTTATGAAAATAGTTGATTTTGGCTTTAAGAAGTGTAAATTATAGATGGATGCTTTGTTTAGTGAAATTTATTCTAATGTGCATAAATTTTGTGTAGAAACTTTTCTAGATGACACAGAAACTTTTGTCGATACACTTACTGTTACGGACCTAGTTGTTTTCCGATAAGAATTTCAGTGTTTAAGTAACAGGAAAGTAGGCTATTTTAGTTCTTTTAGGACTTCATGTTTTTTTTTAATGCTTTCGAATTTAAAAAAGAAAAGTAAGCTAAAAATGCAGTAACTTTTTGCTTCGGATCTCTTTAAAACGTTTTAAATGTGAAAAGCTGTTGCAGCACTGTTTAATTTTGTTGAACAGCTATCGGCGACGGCCTTCGTAGTTTTGAGCCAGGACAACTCCGGGTCTGGCTTTTACCGCAACCCAATCGTGACATCGTACTCGGCGTAAGGACATTAAACTCTTACGACCTAGTTGTGCATATTCCCTGTGTATTCAACTTGTCTAATAAAATAATAGCAGTTTCTTTTAGTAACATAACCTAAAGTAAAGTTGATTCTATAATAAATGTGGTAGTATGATAGCTTCATTTCACCTTGTATTATAACAAAAACGATGTTATTAGCCTACTTTTTAAATTAAAAAAAAATAATTCAAAAAATGTAAAGTAGATATTGACATACGGTCGATGTCCACTATTAAAAATTCTTTTTTTATTAGAAAGGTATGACATCAGAGACCCAACTTTCATACTTTTTGTCCGTCTGTATGTTATGACGGACATAAATCTACTATGTCGACGAATTTCCCATTGAATAACCATTGAAATTCAATTTCGAGTTATTTAAATCGCTGTTGCTAAATCAACAATGGCAAGAGAAACTTTATTCATTTAAAAATAATAGCATTTGAAGCACAATTTATTTTGGTTATAAATCAGTTTAGAATGACGTCAGGAATGCTTGGTCCAAGCGTCGGGATCGTCAATCGCCTGAACCTTGGTAGCTAGGAACCATAGAGATAGTAGTTAAAGTATTAGAGTGGAAGATCACGTGACCTACAACACTGGCTTCATTGGGGCTCTTTTGGGAGCTCCTTGCACGCCCCGTCGCACAGTGGAGTATTTGACCCTAAATCCTGGCCAAAATTATTTTTCAAGGTGATTTCAGTTTTTGTGACTGTTTTATAGTTTTTACTTACTTTATATCAATAAAAACACTTAATTAGTTTAAAAATTAAAGTTTTTGATTAAATATGGGCAGGGCCGTCACGTGGCTATAGTGCTGTATGAAAGTAATGAAATAAAATACATTTTAATACGTTTAAAGTTTGGTTTTTTCTTCGCAAAAACTATTTGTTTTAAAGAGTAGAAATAATATTTGTATTTTCTCTCCTTTATGGATTCCAGCAGGGCCGTCAAGTGGGCAGGAGAGCGGGGCGGCTGCCCCTGTCTCTTGCCCTTTCAACCATACTAAATTGGAACGTGAATAACGATTACTAGAAGCATGAAAATTTCAGATAGAAAATATTTTAATAAGTTAGTAAACAAAGTGAACATTTTTATAACAGGAAAAATGGCATAATATAAAAGTTTGCAAATATATATTTTTAACACAAATTGTTTACACAAATTGCAATCATGAAATGGTAACAAAATTTAACAATAAATAGCTTTAATATCCTATGAAAGCAGGACAAAAAGATTAAGATATCCTAAAAAAAAGAGCGCGAGACATGGCCCAGGACAAATGTAGATTCAGAGAAAATAATCGGTATCATTTAGATTCTAGCCACTTGGCCACTTGCCCTTCTTTTGTGAAAAACTTCTGCTCAGTCCTACCTACTTGCTTCAGACCATGTTGATACTGTTTCTTTTAAAATCAAATTTAAAATGCGAAACGAATTTTTTGTGTAAACCTCCATGCCTCTATCAGCATCTAGAAATCAATGGTGATTTCAGCCATTCAAGTTTTTCATTCAATGATGTTTGAGGAGAAACCATGAGCAGTTTATTTGATTCAATTCTACTGAATTCTGTTTCAATTCAAAAATCTTAATGAGTTTTATTAATGCAATGCTTGATATCGTAAGAAAAATACTGAAAAGTCGTTGATTAATGTTACTAAGAGCTTGGCAAGCTTGCTCTCTTTTAATAATTGTTAGATAATTAAAAAATTGCTAAGCAATTGTTCGTAAAATCGGTAACATCACCCTTTCCTGAAGACACAAAATTTTCGCCGATCACCAAACACTTTTTTGAAGCTGTTTCCAGAAGTTTCTCCGACCCCCCCCCCCCCACCCTTCCCCTGTTAAGAGGATGATGGTTTATGTGTTTGTGAGCCCGCTCCCTCAGTGTCTTGGAGATTACCTCTTTATACGCTGTAATATAAACAAACCAAATTACCTACTAGCAATCCCTACTTTTGGAGAGGTTCCCATTTCATCTGTGCAAATTTTAGACCGCTTTAGTATTTTTTTTATTAAACAGGACCTCATGGAAAGTACTTACGAACGCATTTCAAATTGTACCTTCGAAATTTTTTTGCATTTTGAATCTAAGGTGTAAAGCGAAAAATTATGTACAAATATTATGCAATAACAATTAATTTAATTTCACAGTTTGTGCTAAGCTCACAAATAATATATACTTACAAGTATTTTCTTTACATAGCTTTCACTACCCATAGTCGCTTATAATGATGCAAAACTTTCAAAATTATTACATTGCAAAAAAATGTTTTTCTGAAAATGGGGCAAACATGGGCAAGATTTTTTTTCTGGAATTGTTTCTAGACATATTGACTTATAATATCCAGGTTCAAAATCCACTCGACCTTGCCCGACTCATTTTCATAAAGCTTTGCAAAGTTTTATTTCCACAATAAAACAGGTTCAAAAATATTTTTTTCATTTTTTAACAATTTATTTTTCGTACAAAATAAAGGATATTCCTAATTTTTTATGTATAAAAATAAAGATATGATATTACTTTATAATGTCTGCAAGAATTATTTTAAATTGATTTAGTTATAAAGTCACAAAAAATTAAATACTACATCAAACAAAAAAGCGAAAATTCATGAAAAAATTGAGCCGCGCAACATAAAAAACTGCCCTTGACTGAATTTTTGAAGAATATAAATCTGATTTGAGTTTAGGAAATTTATGAATATGAATGCACTGGTTAATAATCTATTAAAAATCACTAATTTCATAATTGTAACTTAAAATTTTTTTTGACCTTTTTGGCCAGGATTTGGACCCAAATACTCCACTGTGCGTCGTTAGCATTGGAGGTCACGTAATCTGCCACTCTATTACTATGATCTTTGTGGTAGGAACTGGTTTCTCCTTACACAAGTTTAGGCGATCACTCACTATCATCGGCAAAGTGTCCGGCTAAGGAAACTTCTCTACAAAATCAATCGGTTTTTCCCCTGTACTCTTCATTTGTTTACTAAGTAAGTGGCAAGGCATTTTTTTTTGCCTATAAACCTGATTAGTTTTAATTTACATTTCTTACTTTAAAGCGAATTTTGGAGTAGTTTCATGTTTTTTGTTCTTCCGAATAATTAAATAGGTATATTTATAGCTGCAAATAAATCAAGCAGGCGATAAGTAATAATATTAATTTTAATTGCGATTGAAAATTAATAAAAATAGTTGACATTGGCTTTAAGAAGTTTAAATTATAGCTGGATGCTGTATTTAGTGAAATTTATTCTATTGTGTATAAATTGTATGTAGAAACGTTTGTAGATGACACTTTTACGAACCTATTTGTTTCCTGTAATTTCAGTAAGTAGTAACAGGAAAGTGGACTATTTTATTTCTTTTATGCCTTCTTGTTTTGTACTAAGTTCACTACACAGTATTCAAAAACAAGTTTCTTAACCCTTTCACTACTGAAACGGCCCACGACGGCCGTCCGACTAAGGATTCGATAATGATAATATTCCTATCACATATTACAAGGAAACAAAAATCCTTCGAAGCGAAAGGGTGAAATGTCGAAAATCGTTTGATATTAAACATTTATAAAAACGAATACGCCAATACAAACAGTTTGCACGACAGGTTTTTTCATTCGAAACATTACTACCTGATACAAGGCCAGAATCGCCAAATTACCTTCTATCTTCTATTAACTTATTTTACATTTGCAACATGATGCTATATTTTTTTTTTCAAAGAATAATTTAAGTGTGACTAAAATCTCTTTACTTAAACCTAATTTTAAGTGTGAAAAGAATACTAAATAAAGCACAACTTGTTTGTGTGAATTCTCAGCTCTTGGATTTCAACATTTTTTTCTTTTCCTAAACTGGAGTTGTTTCTTTTTATTTGTTATCAGGATATTAATTTCTTTCTAAGTTTCGAAACTCAAATAAAACATTCATAACTTTGTTATTTTTATGTTGAAGGAATGAATTTATTGTAGGTTGTAAAGGGAGGTTTTTTAACCTTTTATGTACCGGTATGAATTTTACGAACTGGTAGATAAGTAATGATTAATCTGTTCTAGAAAAAAAAATTCAATGTAAAAAAAAATAGTATCTGTAATTTCATATTTGGTTATGTTTTACATAACCTTTTAGCAAAAATGAAAATTCAGTTTTTTTTTTTGTACAGTTTTAATTTGATTAATTGAAGAGCTCAAGTGCAAAACAAGTTGAATCACTTTTTTGAAAAAAATTGAGTTGGTTAGCTTTTCATCCAGGTATTGTAGGAAGGGGTCCACCAACATTTTGATTTGCACAAAAAGAAGTTAAATCGTATGTATATGTAAAAATACATACGGTTAAAATCACTCATAATCATCCATACGTATATAATCTGTATGAAAAGCTAACCAACTCAATTTTTTCCAAAAAGTAATTTAACTTGTTTTGCACTTAACGTCTTCAATTAACCTATTCCCTGTATTTTCAGCATAGTTGCGAAAGTTTTACTTAAATATGGTGGATATAAACCATGGCATTTTCAACGTGCATTCTTATTTTTATTTATACAAGCGTTGATGCTGTGAGTTACAGAGGATGTTGAAATACCGCTTGCTTAGTATGCATATCATAATGGAAATTCCCAGTTGTGTAGTAAATTAGCTAAAGCAATTGCCTGCTTATTTCGCAATCTGCTTGGATAGTCGACGTTTTATTGACTTGCAATTAGGTTAAAACTTAAATTTTAGTTAATTGTAATTTTAATTGAATAATGATTGAAATTTTTTTTTAAATATTAGAATAATAATATTACTAGATAATAAAATTTAGTTTTTATATTTAAAATAGCTTAAACTTAAATATATTTTTCCAATTTTAACTTGTTTGACATTCATTGGTAATTTCAATGTTAAGTACGATTTTTTTTAGCGAATTTCGGCAGTTGTATTGAGGGAAGTTTATTATAAATGGCTTTCCGCAAACATGACTACATTACGAGGATGTCGTATGCTTGGTTTAAAACACGAAACCAAACAGATTTACGTCATATAAATAGAAACCTTACGAACGAGTACCAAAAATTTTAACTAAGAAAGTATTTAACGCAATATTGGGACTCATTATTTATGGAACAATTTTATAGTTCGCGTTTAAACATTTAACTTCTACATTTTTTTTTTAAATCTTGATACTTGATTCTTTATTTTGAAATGCTAATCCCTTTCAATTTGCGTCACAAGAGTTCCGGTGGCACATTGCCCTGTGCTTCATAAGCGACATTCTATAAATAACCGAATGCTTGAGATTATTGTTATTATCGGAATAGAACACAGCTGAATAACGCCAATATTTTTATTGAAAAGAATTTTGACTCCTTCTTTTCGACCTTTGGTCTATTTACTTTTTCTCCCTTTCGAAATTGTCAAACTAACGGCCGTTGATTGCGTTCCAAAGTTCGTTGTATTTTAGAACTATGTTAGTATTAAATGAATGGTTAAGTTTTAAACTAATTAATTTTTCTAAAACAAAGAAAAAAAACATTTTGTAAACTCTTGGGTGTGATAGGGAATATTATTTTTTTTTATCGCCGAAATAACTATGTCTTATTTACAAAAATAAATTATTAAAACAAATTATATTGCTTAAATACTTGGTCAACACATTATAATTTGTAATGGCAAATTTTCTTTGTGTGATTTAAAACAATTAGGTTTATGACAGTAACTGTCACTTAGAACTTCTCTTTACACAAAATTCCTACAATTTATAGTTTAGGCTATGAAAGTGGGTGATGAACATGGGTCACTGTATATTCAAAATATGATCTTGGATTGTTGGTTAATCATACAAGCAAAATTAACAAATTAAAATTAAAATTGTTTTATCATTTATAAAGGTTTTCATTAATTCATCAAACTTATTTAAGTTTTGTCTTGTATTATTAAAACTCATTTTCTCTTTTAAAAATACATTTTGTTGAAATTGTTTATAAATGTTAAGATTAATTTACGTTGTAATGTATGTAAATTGTATGTATGTTATGTATGTTAACTTTTCAGTTCTTGTAAACAATATAAATAAGTATTGATTGAAATTTGCTTTCCGCCATTGCAATCTGCTGCATATTCGTAAAGAACGGACATTCAAATTTTTTACAAATATTAGCTGGCACTCTATTTTCTATTCATTATTGGACATTTCGCCTAACATGAAAATAATAGTGTTTAGGACGAAATATTCAAGTACCTCTTGGATGCAGAGAGATTGAAATTTCATTCTGCCATTGCAATGGTCCGCTTCTCCTGAAATGGCATCATGAGTGTGCTTTGCAAAGCAATAATTTGGCTATCTTTTATATATTTTTTCAGATATTATTATGGTAAGAATATTTAGATGTCTGCAATGCTAAACAAAAAAACATGCAGGATTTTGGAAATTTCAAGATTGGCATTTTTGCATTTGAGACCAGTAGCGGATTTAGGTTTGAGGACGCCCTAGGCCCCCCAAGGTGATATGGCGCACATATAGCACACACACATATATATATGGGGGGAGGGGGTATATAAAATTATGAAAATGGTAACAATAATATTAAGAAATCTAATTCAGGTATAAATTGAACATTTATTTTTTTAGCACAATAATTTTAATCATTTAAACATTTTAGCCCCCTCAAAATTTGCTGCCCGGGCCCCACGGGCCTAAGCCCAAATCCGCTCTGTTTGAGACACCATTTTTCTCTCGTTTTCAGGTGACACTGTGTTTGTGCAGGGAGCTGCTGCCACCCCCCGAGTTCTCGTGCCAGCTTTGGCGGAGCACGGCAAGAAAGCAGGCCTCAAGAATGTCACTGTGTGTCACATACACACGGAAGGGGCAGCTGAGTACAACAAGCCGGAATTGGAAGGTGTGTTGGGTTTGGCTTTGGTTTAACCCTGTAATGCATGAATTTTTTTTCATCCCGGACAAGTATATTTGTATCTTTAATACTCATACATTATGGGGAAAATACTGAAAAAAAAATTAATTGCTTTGGAATTAAAATAATTTCAATTTTTAAAATTCTAACAACGGAATTCCAGTTTTGATAAGAATGACTAGAAAACTACTAAATATATTTTAAAATATTAATAACCCTCTTGAATTATAATTATTTTTTCAAAACAATTTATTTGTACTTAGGACTAACATTATTATACTTTGAATGCTGCCAAAGACGTAATTTCACAACAGTTAATAACTTTACTCTTTAATTTTTAATACACTTTTACTACTGGCATCTATGAGGGTTATTAGTAACTAAAACTTCAAAATGGAATGTAATAGATGAAAAAAAAACCAGATTTGCCCAATAGAGAGCTCTACTTTAATAGAATAAAGTGGCTTATGTTGTTGCCATACAGTATGCATTAGAGGGTTAACTACAATTTTGAAGAGTCGTAAGACACTTGAAGTGTGTAAAACTGGTTTAAGAGGTCTCTTTTTGACCACTAATTAGGTGTTAAATTCTGTAAACCGCTTAGATTTTAGATCATAAGATCTTATAAAAGATTTTTTTAAAAGCATGAACTTAATCCTTTGACTAGACCCCATAGGTGAGCATAAGAAAAACTAATATATAAATTACCATTTTATTGCAAGAGCAGCTATCAATTTTAGTGTTTTTTTTATTGATTGATATTTAAAATTTTCTCTGAATACCAATTAAATGTGCTGCTTAAGTTGAAATTTGTATGCTATAAACTGGTTTTTATTCGAATCAATTATTCAGCTATGGGAGTAACTGTGCCCTTCATCCTCTGGGGTTAATAAATTAGTACCAAGTATTCTAACTGCATCTATTATTTAACTAGTTACTCAACTTGGATAATTGATAGATAGCTAATAATAATTAATAAAAGTTGGGAAATAACGCAAATACTGGACGACAAAATTGATGCTCTTCAAGCAAATGCAATTTAAGCAAATTCTATAAATTTATTTGCCTTAAATTATGACAAAAATAATCTTGTACCAAAAATTAATATACTGTCCCTTTTCAAATGAGCATAAGATATGTTGCTCATCATCTCGTTCATGTCCATGTTGGAGTTGGATTGGGCACGTTCAAAGTGAAACCATCTGATCCCACAAGAATTTCCTTGTTTAGACGCCCGATGTACAAAGAAAGAGTCCCTAAAATGTCTTTTCGGCAGATGATTGTAATACAGAAAAGATTTACAGAAGTTGGACACATGAAGATAGGACTTTTTTTTTGTAGAGTTTGTTGCTTTAAAGTGCACAATTATTTTTAAACTATCAACTCTTTCCCAGGCGTCTTCCGCAGCAACTCTTTCTTCGTTGGGGCCAACTCTCGAGAGGCCATAAACTCTGGTCGAGGCGATTTTGTGCCAGTGTTCCTCAGCGAGATTCCCCTGATCTTCCACAAGAAAATCGTCCCTGTTGACGTGGCGCTGGTACAAGTGACGCCGGCTGATAATCATGGCTACTGCAGTCTTGGGACCAGTGTGGATTGCACAAGAGCGGCATTGCAGCATGCAAAATATGTCATTGGTAATGTTTTATGGGGTTTAAAAGTATGAAATCTGTGTTTGGGCAAGCTCTTAACCTTCTGAGTTTTAGACAGCCATTTATGTTGTTTACACAACGGCTTCTGCAGCAATAGCAATACATTTTGAATTTTCATTTAATAGTATTTTTTTATTGATATTCTAATTTTTCCTGCTGGAAAGGAGATTATTCTAAGCTTTGAAAATTAAAATTTATGCAGAGAAAATAACCATACATCTCTGCTCATTTCCCGGCTGCTCAGAAGCTTATAAGGTTTTGATGGTGCTTAGAGAATAATGCAGCAACCCCTCGTTATATCGCGCTTCCTGGGAGACAAGCAAAAAACCATGATATAACCGAATGCGGGATATAACAAGAGACTTGATAAATATTATACTTTTGATGTATTTGTGCTGTCTTCAGAGTTTTAAAACTAAATCACAGTTTGTCCTTGTGTAGCTCTATTGCTACGATAATTTAAGCTAAAAGCACAGTTTGTATTTGAAAGATATAACTAAATCATATTAGTACATAAAACAACTATTCTAAAAAAAGAACGAAAATGTATAAAAGAAATTATTATTAATTGTTATAAACATTACACAGTATTGCACAGGTAATACTATGCATATTTCACTCATTTTCTAGTAAAATATCAATTTAAAGCCAGCTGATTTGATTTTTCTAGCCTATATCTTGACTTATCGTTTATCTTGTGTCGCTTCGACTTTAAAGAATTGTAAATGTATATCGAAAAATGGGAGAAATTGGGAGACATGATACAAGGATTGATATAACCGAATGCGCAATGTAACAATTCGCAATATAGCGAAGGGTTACTTTGCTTGTATTTTGCCAAGTGTCATGCTAAGAATGTGTTAACTTGGTGTGTTTCTCTCTTACACAATTTTTGTGTGCAACTTTATTTGTAAAAGATTTTTATTCAATAATTCCTCTGTTTTACTCTATCTACTGCTGCCTATCTTGTCTTAATGTATCATCTATTCAACTAACCAACTTTCCTTTTGCAGGCCAGGTCAACCCAAGGCTTCCCAGGACCTTTGGTGATGCCACCATCCATGTTTCACACTTTGACGCTTTGGTGGAGGGAGAGAGGGAACTACCCGAGCACAAGGCTGATGTGTTGACTGATGTTGAACTTGCCATCGGAAAGCAGATTGCGGAGAAGCTGGTAGCTGATGGAGCTACTTTGCAGATGGGTAAAGTTTTAACATTTAACATACTCTGTAAAACTTTTTAGTTATTTTGCGCACTAAAATAGTAAGAGTATTATTAAAAAATATTTTATGGATATTTCTCTATTAATCCTTTGGATGTACAAATATTTGGCAAATGGCAAATGCAGGGAAAAGCTTTTAATTAGTAGTATATGTGCATTAACTGTAATAATTCAATTATATTCTTGATTTCAATATGTTTTCAGAGTTTGTACAATCTTTTAAATTTCTTTGAATCATTTTTTACTTTCAATAACTATCTCTTATGGCCTTCAAAAGTCTGTATTTTTCTTTTTAGTCTTCAATTAGTAAAACTCAATCCACTGTTAAAAATGTATATAAAGAGTATCAAATAAAAAAGCCTTTCATTTAAGATTACTAAAATATTAATTTTTCAAAAGAAAGTTTTATCAGGTATAGTTACATTGTAAAATCCCTGCAATTTATAATTGAAGAGCTTAGTGGAAAAATGTGCTTTGTAACAAAATGAGCTTTTAAAGTTTTTTGTTTGCACTTAGATATGTTTAAAATGGCACAAAAAAGGTTAAAAAAAATTACTTAATTTGAAGTTTATAAAAAGGGGCATTCTTGTTACCTTAAAAGAAGAGAATAACTTGTTTATTGTCACAAAAATATCAATTGGCATGTTTTTCCACTAACTAATTCGCTGGCACTACAGTTCATGCTGGACCATGGCCTCTCTTACAATACGACTCCAAAGCCGCCTGTCTCTGGTCTTCGCTTTCTAATTCTTAATTTTCATGTCCTTTAGATCTCTTTCCACATCATCTATCCATCTTTTTCTAGGTCTTCCCCTTCTCTCTTCCTGACATTGCACCTTGAAAATTTTCTTTGTGCCTCTGCTATCGTCCATTCTCTCCATATGTCCCAGCCATTGAATTCTCCTAGTTTTTATGATGTTAATAATGTCTTTCTCTCCAAATAGCTTAGCTACTTCAAAATTGCATCGCCTTCTCCAAACATCACCTTCTTTGATTGGTCCAAATATGGCTCTTAAAATTTTTCTCTCCCAGGTTATTAGCATCTTCTCTTGCTTTTGATTCAAGGTCCAGGTCTCCGACCCATAAACAACTGTTGATCTTATTACAGTTTTATCTATGCGTAGTTTAGTTTTCCATGTAATTACTTTAGATCTCATTAGTTTTTTCTTTTTTCTTCCACTAAGCTCTTCAATTGTTGTAATAGTTGAAAAAACAATCTTAGTTTTTATGAAATGCATAAGAATTGTTACTTTTTAAAACTTTTATCAACTAATTTTTTCCCACTAGGCATTGGCTCCATCCCTGATGCTGTGCTGGCTAGCCTAAAGGGCCACAAGGATCTGGGCATCCATTCCGAGATGTTCAGCGATGGTGTCGTGGACTTGGTAAACCTAGGCTGCATCAACAACAAGTACAAAGCTGTCTACCAGGGAAAGATTGTGGGCAGTTTCTGTATCGGGACCAGGAAGCTGTTTGATTTCATGGATAACAACCCTTTTGTTGGTGAGTTTTTGACATGTTTGTAGTTGTTATTGATTTTATTTTTATTTTCACTATGACTAGAAAGTATGGTTCATCATTCATTGTGATCCTGAGTTAGGTCTTTTCTTAATTAACAACTTTCTAAAAAATACACAATGTCTACCAGGCAAAAAGACAAGAAATCAAAAAACGGTCAAGAAAGTCCCCAAAAAGTCTTGACATTAGAGCAAAGGTCATGAAAATAAAAATAAAAAATTAAAAAGACAAATTTTCCCCAGATTTTATTTTGTTAGTATTTTCTAGTCCTTAATTTTTCTGGGAAAGTTCTTGAAAATTGTAAGAATTTTTTCCGTAAAAAGTGTATCATGCAATATTGGTTTGAATTTGCTCTGAATTGCATCAAGATTTATTTTATGGTTTGTCTTTATAATTTTTTCTTTAACAAAATAATCATTTAAACGGCTGTAAAAGTTTCTGAAAAATTTCAAGAAATGTTCTAAAAAGGACAAAAGGTCAAGAAAAAGTCAAGAAATTAGATTTGAAAAATATGGTAGACACCCTAGAACAACTTTTAATCAGTGGTTTTAGACATACATAATCTAATAAATATATGTAATAGGTCTAAAATATGCACAAAAATTGATTTTATGAGTTGGTTATTTTTTTTTAATACGACAAACGCGATGCCACCAATATAAGTGATAAACTATTGCCTAGTTGGTTTGGTATTGACTTTTAGAGTTAGTGATCGTTGGAGCCATTTGATTGAATACGGTTCTTGACAACAATCCTGATTATGAAATTTCAGTCAATGTGTTGCAACAAGTGTCTCACATACAAAAAACTCAGTGTCCATTACAATTATAGAAAGGAATGACTAATTTCAAAAAAGCTCCAAAAAATAAGTCATAATTCTAAATTTATTCTTGTATTTCTGGGGCCTGGGTCAATACTCTTCAGTATTAACCCTTTCAGTCCCAGTGATGCCATTTGCATTATCACTTTCAATATATTTTTTTTTTGAAATTTTTATGATGACATCCAAACACACATCATTCGATTCTCTATCAAACAATATGTTACATTAATCTCAATAGAAGTCTGAACTATTTTTTTTTATTTAGAAAATAGTCAACAAGCGTTTCTCCTGATTTTTGATAAGTACACTCGCATTTAAAACACAATTTAAACTATTTCGGTTAAAATAATTACTAAATATTTTTTAATAATATGGTCAGATACCTTAAAATATATAACTCGAAGTGTTTTTAGGTAATATATATCCCCCCAAAAAACTTCGTAAAAGTAAACAAACGCCAACCTCAAAAAAAAAAAAAAAAAAAAACACCTATGCATTTATTTTATAACAAAAAACAAGTCATTATGAAAGTTGTAGCTAAAAAAGCCCTGATATAAAATGAATGCCAATCTCTTATTTAAAACTTCCTGGTCATAATTAATAGTATAATTTAAGTTTCACTGCCATAAAAAAAACTGTTTGAGGTTGGTGCCCCATCTTAACCACCCTCTATACCTTTATATAAATGTATTGAGATTATATATTTGTTAAAAAAAATTTAACAGTATCCTTCGTTATTTTGATTTAGTAATTCAAGTTCATTTGCGTGACTTAGTTTTGTTAGGGGGATTAAGATGGGCACCAACCTCAAACAGTTTTTTTTATGGCAGTGAAACTTAAATTATACTATTAATTATGACCAGGAAGTTTTAAATAAGAGATTGGCATTCATTTTATATCAGGGCTTTTTTAGCTACAACTTTCATAATGACTTGTTTTTTGTTATAAAATAAATGCATAGGTGTTTTTTTTTTTTTTTTTTTTGAGGTTGGCGTTTGTTTACTTTTACGAAGTTTTTTGGGGGGATATCAGTAGTTTTTTTTTTAAATAATAAAATACGCAGACACTATATGACTACAAAATTGACGACAAGATTTCAATGTTTATTGAGAGCTATATAATTTCCGAGAACCAAAAAATGTTATTTCTCACTCTTCATAGAAAAAGCAAAGTGTTTAAATAGTTTGAATATTAATATGAACTGAATCTGGCAACCAAATATGAATGTTTACATTTATTCCATTATCACTCATTCCATTATCGTTGTTGATATATTTTCTTTAAATTAAAACGCCAAAAAAAATTAAATGGCACATTCCGTTTATTAATTAGAATTCTAAAGGTTTTTTTAATCTGTTGATTCAGATATTTGATTAATCATATATTTAAAAGCTGTAATGGCGGCTTGTTCGTTGTGTTTTTGAACTCTGACGCTCTTTGATGAAAATATAGCAAACCTCGTTTGGCCTCGTTTTTGGAGGTACTTGGCCGCTAGGACGGCTTGTTTATCGCGCATTCATACCGCCAATAGTAAAATAGATTTTAATTAATTAAAAATAGAAAGACATATTTTTGAAACTTCAAACCTATGAAAGGGGCTGAATTGCGGCATTCTGAATCTTTTAGTAAAAACCGCTTCCAGATTATTGGTCTAGTAATGGCTGTAGGTCACTTCAAAAATTAGGTCAAAATGTGACTAAAACTGCTCGAAAGATTTCATTTTCGAAAATTTCCATATTTTTTTTCTCCGCTGTTTTTGACTCTAGAATAACCAAAATTTTTTTATTGAAAGTAATCTACGAAACCTCTTTACTGTATTTTTTTTATTGTTCTACGAAGTTTAGTTTGCCTGGTAGAAAATAAAATCAATTTCGCTGTTAACATAGCGAAATGTTTTCTGTATATATACATAACTGCCGTTTAGCCCTTGGCGTCATTTTGAGATTGGCGGGCGGAACGACCGTTCCGTCTGATTTATTATTTTTGTTTTCAGTTAAAAAAAATTTGGCATTGCTTCAAAAACCATATAAAAAATTTTAATGACTTTTTTTTCTTATGGAATTTGTATGTTTGACCTAAAATAAGCTTATTTTGTGAATATCAGATGTTTCTGTAGTGTAGTAAGTTTTTGGGACTGAAAGGGTTAAACTAAATGAAATTTTATTGGAATAAAATACTGCCTTCTGTTCTCATAAGTTCTTGGTCTTCCAATCTTTCAGTTATGTTGAATGTGGACTACGTCAACCACACCGACAACATTGCCATCAACCCCAAAATGACTGCCATCAACTCCTGCATTGAGGTTGACCTGACTGGACAAGTCTGCTCAGATTCCATCGGAACCCGAATTTACTCTGGTAAGTTATCATATTTCTATAAACCCAAATTAGGTTGGCAAGGAGTGTATGCATATCCCGGTCATTGATGATCGGATTGAGATAATGCACGTTGCATGCGCCCTGGTAGTGAAGGGATTAATCTTATGGATAAACTATTTTCAATTAAATAGTTATACCTATTTGTAACAGCTTGCATATGTCCTGATAGTGAAGGGATTAATCTTATGGATAAACTACTTTCAATTAAATAGTTATAACTATTTGTAACAGCTATATTCTTTTTAACTTGCCTTATTTTTACTCCTGGAAACGTACATGTTGATTCTCTTTATAGGTGTTGGAGGCCAGATTGATTTCTTGCGGGGTGCAGGAATGGGCAAAGACGGGTTGGGCAAACCCATCCTGGCCATGCCGTCCACTACTAGCAAGGGAGAGTCCAAGATTGTGCCCTTCATCAAGCAAGGTCAGTTGATTACAAATTGTTTTACTTGTATCTTGTCTTCATGAAAGAATTCATGCTAATCAAAATAAGAACTAAACAATTACTTCGTTAACTAAAATACAAAAATTGTCTACCAACAACAGGCCAAGGGCCCAGCAAGGTTGGTCCAAAATATATCTAATTCCTTACCAGTTTCCAATAGCTATTGATATTCTTCTTAAAATCTTCTCTCTGACACTCTCTTCGAATAACAACATATTCTGGTAAATCATTCCACTCATTGACGACTCTATCATAAAAATGTTTTCTTTCCTCACTTCCAAGGGAGATCAGGAGATTTATTCAATTTCTGACCATGTCCTCTGCTCCGGCTATTTAAGGTGAAACCTAAGCCCTCCATGTCTCCCTATTTTATGAACTTTAATAACTGAATTAAATCCTCCCTTGTTCTCCTAATTTCCAGGCAATACATGTTTAAAGATCTTAATCTATTATCATAATCGATACCTGATAAGCCCTTAATCATTTTTGTTGCCCTGTGCTGAACTTTTTCAATCTTTTTATTTTGGGTGTCATAATTCTGGTTTATGAACATGATATTTGTTTTGTGTGTTTGTCTGTATTTTTCCTGAGTATACTATGACATACATGCTTGTTAAATCTGTGGAGGCTTAATGTTCGGGGTTTACATAGATTAGTGTGTTACGTCGCTTGAGGTTTGCAAAAGTGTTGCCCTTGTCACTTCACCAGGATTCTAAGTTATGAGACCTGCATGCATGTTAGAAATAGACAGCTGGAAAATGTAAAACCAACCTACCTGGCCGAGTGGTCCTTAAAGGGTAGAAAAACACATGCCTTAGTTTACGAAAAATTATTTTAAATAAAGCTTGTAAATTACTTTCTCTTAACTGTTTTATATTCCATTTGGAACTTTTTACTGTATTATTAAAAAAACTTGTAGATATTTCAAAATAGGTAAAACAAATGTCTGAGTTTATATAAGCACATTTCCAACTCTCCATTGTATTGCTGACTTTCCATTTTTTTTCAGGTGGTGGAGTGGTAACTTCCCGATCACATATCCACTATCTTGTCACTGAACACGGCATCGCTTCGTTGTTCGGTCAAAACATTCGCCAGCGGGCCTACCACCTGATCCAAGTGGCCCACCCCAAGCACAGGGAGGCCTTAGAAAAGGCCGCCTTCGAAAGGCTCAAGTGCATGCCCTCCCCTTAAAAATTGAGGCATTCCCCCTTTGTACTTTGAAATAGATGTGTATGTTGTAAGGTCACACATGCAGTATTCACTAACCCCCGTATAATAGCGACACTTTTCAGTTAATGATTGGGTTAAATAGTATTGGACTGTAAGCTGATTGAAACCGGAAATAGTTTATTTTATTTTTTTTGTAATTGTGACTGTGAAGCTTAAAAATGCTGAATTGAATGGAATTAAGTGTAATTTTTTTTAATGATTTTGATTCATAAAATATTTGAATTGTTGGAAATCGTATTACTTTATTTTAGAATTAAAAAAAATTAAAAAGCTTTAATAAATTGAGTTTGTGTCACTGCATTTCTTTTTTCTGGACAAGATAAAAATGTGTTGAGTTTATTTCAGGTTACATTATCATGTTTTTATAAGTATGTTAATCTTAAGGTTAGTATTCTCTAAACTGGATTTTATACATTCAAATGAGTTTTCTTTTAAAAAAAAACCTTTATAGTTTTGTTAACTGTTTTTGATACTTCTAGAGGAAAAAAAGATTTTTCGATGTATTAATTTGAAATTTTGTTGTCATCTAAAATTTCTCTATATTTGTTTTGAAATAACTGATATTTTTAGAACAACTTTGCTTTGTTAAATGTTAATTTTTTTTTAAAAAAAGAAATACAATAAAATAAACATGTTTAATTTTTTTAAATATCAATTGAAAATATGCTTATGTCATCTTTAAAATAAATGTATCCAAATCTATGATTTGTTTAGAATATTGTTTATGTTTAATCTGGTTTTATTGTGTTTAAAATATGTTCTTAGGAAATTTCCAATGAAATAGTTTTAACACTAATCTAGTCTAAGTAACCACTTTTTAAATAGGATCTATTATATTTTTGTTTCCTTTTCTTTTGCAATAGTCTAAGCTTTTGTTGTGAGAAATAGTTAATCACAAATTGTATGTTTATTAATGTACTGCATTGCTATGAGTTATGTAAAAGATCAATGTAACTGTCAGATAATAAATTTTTATATGAATTGTTTTGTTTATTTGTTTTGGACATTTTGTCTTTTTATTGAAAAATGCAAGTTTGATGTAGTTATAAGAGTCAAAAGATTTTGAACTTTTTAAAAACTATTTGTATTTTAACATCTTTTAATCATAGATATTTTCTTTTATAGGTGCAAATTGAGAATATTTAACCTTTAAGGCCTGAGCTTAGTATTAGGTAAAGTCTACAATTGCCAATTCCATCCTAGTTAATTTCCTTTAACCTATTAAATATATTACTTCATTTTATTTTTACTTGCAGTTATAAAATTCACAATATTTAACAGAATACTTTGCCAAAGATCTCTATACACTGTGGAGTGAGGATTTCCTACACTATCCTATCGTAAATTTCTAAATTAGGATGTGCGTCATCAATAGCTCTCGTGTAGCTCTAGTGTTACGTTTTTTCAACTTTTACTTACTCCAGTACTTTTCTGCAATTCCCTTAATGTTTTTTTAAAATTTTAAAGACATATCAAGATGAATAGTATAGGAGGGTTGTTCGGTTTAGTTTAAATTATCGTCGCACTAGGGCTACACGGTGACGGCGAGGCGTTATTGGCATTGGGCGTCACAATTTAGAACCATGGGGGTTAGAAGCACATAAGACAGCATTGCTAAAGTAGTCAAGTTAAACTATACAAATAGGCACTGAAACATTCATATTCTACATCTCTAATGAATAAGAATGGATGTTTGAAACATGGCAGAGCGTGCTTTATTTAGATTAGGTTAGGTTGAATTATCATCGCACTAGAGCTACACAAGGGCTATTGACGACGGGCGTCGTATTTTAGAACCACAGTCAAGTGACAAGCCGACACCTGAATCGGCACCCAACGCAACCGTTATGAGTGACATCGTACTCAGCGTTAGGACTTTGAAAGATATTTAACGTGCACTTTACACTGTGTATTATTCGTCGGACATTTTTGGCTGCACGGGCCGTTTATAGGTCAGCAGTTAATTTGACGATGCCCGGACCCGAAATCTTTCGCATGCTAGGCGAGTGCCTAACCGACTGGGCTCCCCAGCCCCAAGTGTTTTATTAATGGGGTAGAAGACAATGTTTGACGTAGCTGGGTCTTTCTAAAAAAATGTTACAAATGGTGTCCCACAGCTTTCATTGCTTGTAGTATTTTTAATTTTATTGTTACGGAATTTTCACTTGAACTGCATAAAAGAACGCACTTTTAAGTTATTATACCCATATTTTAAAAGTACAAAAATACTAAAACAAAAGTTGGATACTTCATTTAAAGGAGCATAGTCGGTAAAAATTCACGTATTCCATGACCAAAAATTTAAGAACAAGAGAAGATAAATATAACATAAAATAAATATTTCTTAATTATTGATGCTTATAATGATTAACAAGCATCTTAGCTATCAAATATGCTTTTGACCACGACTTAATTACAAAAAAGTTTTGTTTTGTAGCTTAATATATGGTGTCCCACAGAATCGAAGAATTTTCCTTTGTCGACTCTGTTACCAAAATTTCACGACAAAAAATGCAAAAAATTAAAGTTTTTTGCTGAAATAAGTACTACTATAGACACTTATTTCTGAAATGCCTGACAATTTTATCTTAAAATTTTAGTTTATGGAGGAAAAATGCATTTGTTTAAACTGGAGCTTATTTAAGAATAAAGTAATAGTGCAGTTGGAAGCTCTTACGAATCTGATTACGATAAGCTAAAAACACATTTTAAATTAAATAAACTTCATGGCAAAAAGCGATGTTAAAGTTTAAAATGTCCACTCTGTTACCGTGGAAAAAGAAGCTAACTCTTTGATGAGCGCAGTGCTCCCTATTCTTAACTACGAACTAATTATGACATAAAAGTTTTGATTGTTGCTTGCATATGCAGAATTTTAGATGACATGGCTACTTATTCGTAACTATCAGCAATTGCGGGTCACATATTATTGAATATTTAATTAAACAGAGGAATTTTTGATCATATCGCATTATTTTAAACATTGTAATAGTCAATTATTACGATCACTGCTCTTAATCATAATTTCTGAGACACGTAAATTTTTCGTTTGGTTATATGAAACGAATTAAAGCTTGTTTTAAGCTGATCGTATTTGCTGTTCGGTTTAATTGATCTTTGTTTTTTTTTTTTTTTACTATTATTGGATCTTAAGTTTTTGATGCTTGGTATTTCTTTTGGTAGATAGGAAAGCTTCCGCGGACAAATGAATCGAGCTGGTAGTTAATGATTCGGTTTATAATAATGATGGGAAAATAACATAAAATTTAGCTATTAAAACCAGGTTAATTAATATTACGTAAATTAAGGCATGTGCATTGTTTCTGACGAATTCATTTTAACTTAACAACTTAATGCAATGAAAACACTTTTAAGTATTTCATCCTTAATGCAAAATTAATTTGCATAAGAAAGTGCATGTATGTACGCATAAAATATTTAATGAAATTTACATCTTAGCAACAACGAAATCATTTATTGTAAAATGAGGAAAAAATCGTCTGCCCATTTAGAACTTTTTAAAAAGTGGACGAATCTATTTAGTACTATCAAAATAAGAAATAATTAGTTTTTTAAAAGGTAAAGTTATAAAATTATTTTTTGGAAACGCTAAAAATAAAAATAATATAATTAACTTTATATTATTAATTATATAAAAATATAGTTATCAACACAGGTTTCAATGAAGCGATTCCTTTTGTATAAAAAAAAAGGAAAAAAAATCGTTTGCTTTTTCCCGTTGTCGCTGCCGAATTTTCTTTTTCATCGAAGGAAAACACAAATATGAAATTTACATTAATATTTCGTATGTAAATTTCGACCACAACCTAAACTACTCCAACTACATTCGTTTAAAAAACTAAACCATTTAGTTCCACCTTGCAAAGGATCCCGCTGCAAAGAACCAATCAATAAGAAGCGTTGTCGTTAAACATAGTTCAAACTAAGAAATAAGGAGCGCTGCTATCTTTGAAAATATTTATACTGTAGAAAATGTATGGTTGAAACAATTCGAGTGTGGTGTCTTTACGTATATTTTATCACGTCCGTTTCAAAACTCTCGGTATAATAGCATTGAGGTAAGTGAAAAGTTTGAATTAAAGCATAAAATATTTTAAAAAATATACATATTTTATGTAGTTTCATTAGATAGGTGAATTCTTAATGTAATAGTAACAATTATTTTAAGTAAAATCCAACTTTATTTTTTTAACATTGGAAGTTGTAATCGTAACATTTTTTGAGAATGACCCTGCTGTGATTTCAGTTAAAGCTTTTAAGGCGCATTTACATGAGGCATTGAATCCATGAATTGAAGAGCAAAAAAGCAATTTTCCCTTCTTGGGAATTTTCTCCCAGACAGAACGGGAATTGCAGGGTTTATTGGCATGGGCGTGCCCACCATAGGGCAGAGGGGGCAGCTGCCCCCCTCTAGAAAGGGTGAAGTGGGCCCCGGTCTTATGGGGGCCCCTGCCCTGTATATAATATATGTAAAAGGAGAGGCATTAAAAAAATCGATGTTGTGTTCCCAGTCGGGCCCAGCACAGTGGTCGGAAAAGGCTAAAAATCGGTCAAAATTCATTTATTTTTTTGTTGTTTGACAAAAATGCAAACAAACTCGGTTTTATAGGTTTTGGACCCATCTGAGTCGATATAAGACACAATCAAGTTTGTAAAACCGACGAATTTTATGTTACAGTTAATGCAAAAAAATAGTATGCGAAAATGTAATGTGAAAATTGCGCGTATAAAGAATAACGCTTTCGACAACATATACTGTGCAAGTGCATATGCGTGTGTTTAGGTCATGGTAATACGTAATCATACGTCAAGTAGTCACAAAAAGCCAAAATACTAGCAAAATCTTTAAAAAAAAAGAAACTTTGAGCTAAAAAAAACTTTACAGTATTTTCAATATTTTCTGCTCTCAATTTTTTTTTTTTTTTTTTTTTTTTGTCGTGTCCATGAGAGTCGAACTTTATATGTGTCCGTGAATTTTGATAATTTCTTCTACGACTTGCTTGATGTTGTCTTCATACGGATCTATCAAAGTCGGCAGTACTCCAATCTTTCTCAGGCTGGCGCTCATAGCCGGACACTCATATAGATGTGAGTAGGCGTAAGCTGTGTATCAGGACAATGTTCACAGCTTCTATAGATCTTCTTTCCATCTCTATCTATCTTCATACCCCTGTGGTGTCCTGTTCTTAGCCTAGTTATGGTTTTAAGAGTAGATCTGTTCGCAGTTATTTCAGAGAGAAGATGTTTGGTCTGAATGGATTTTTCTCTAAGCTTATACAGGGTGTTTCAAAATTGACCGGAATAGGAATTCATGCAATTCCGAAATATTGAGCCGGCCCCTCCGTAAAATACTAAAAAGCCAATTGATCACGCGTTTTGGTCGTGGTTGCATACTTGAACTAGGGCAGCACGAGAATGTGTTGCCGAAGGGATGCATTTGTTTTGAGTTTGGTTATATGGCCATAACGCTAGCAGTCCGCGCGCTGTAATGAGTGCGGGTTCAATTCCCGCCTTTGCCCTGGGTGTACTTCCTTTCTCTGTCAGTAAAAAATCCTTCTGTGGCTGTCTTACTTGACGAAATCTTATAAGCAGGTCTCTGATCATGCACACACACCGGAATATACAGGGTGGTTATGAAAATAATGCTCGCTATTCGGAGTGGTCTGTAGCTTGAATGAATAGTCCAAATGCTTCAAAATTTGAGACACTTACTAATCAAGAAGGTGGGAAAAAGAATGGAATCATAAAAAAGATAGAATCTTAAAAAATAATCACAAAAAAGAATAATCATAAAAAACAAACTCGTCTCTTGACCAGGGTTCTAAGTTACGAGGCGTCGTCAATTATGGCCAATTACTGCCAACACAGCTAATTACGCCTCGTAATTTAGACCCCTGGTCAAGAGACGAGTTTTTTTCTTCGATAAAGAATGGAATAATAAAACGAAATTCGTCTCTTGACCAAGGTACTAAATTACGCGGCGTAGCCAATTATGACTAATTACGGCCAACGCATCCAATTACGCCTCGTAATTTAGAACCCTGGTTAAGAGACGAGTTTGCTTTTTATGATTCCATTCTTTCCCCCCTTCTTGATTAGTAAGTGTCTCAAAGTCTTCTGTATTTGGATTATTCATTAAAGCTACAGACCACCCCGAATAGCGAGCGTTATTTTATAACCACCCTGTATATGTGCATACCTACCCAGCATAAATAAGCAAAATACAATAATTGTTATGTATAGACTGATGTTCAACATCAAGTTTTTTTTAACAATAATGCAACAACCTATCAAAATGAACAGCCTCCTAAAACATTTTTTTTTTTTTGAGAACTCGTTGAACCTGTAATTTTTATCAGATGTAAATTCAACCAAACCAAACTAAAAATTCTACATTCTTGTGTAGCACAAGTGCAAGATTTCATGCACGACCGAAAGGGCGGCCAATTAGTTAGCCGTTTTTCATTGGCGGGGGCCGGTTAAATATATTTAGGAATTGCGTCCTATACGATTCCGGTCAATTTTGGAACACCCTGTATCTGGCCACTGCATTCGCATCCAATTTCTGCTCTCAATTTAGTTTATGGAATTAATTGAAAACAAAGCCTTAATGTCAATATTTTTTTTTGTAACATATATATTTGTGGAATAATTATATAACATTACGCCTTTAAGTTTGTGGAATTTATAAGATACTTAACATTAAAATTTTTGTAATAATTGTATAGTATTACACATTTAAGTATGTGGAATACTACGAAATTTAATATCAAAATATGATATCAAAAATATAAATACGAAAAAATTATACTTACAAATTAACCGTCAACAGTTTCTAAGACTATATTAATTAACAACATTTTATTATTGAAAATAATAAAGATGTTAAGGCCAAATATGGTATGAATATTCATCTTAAGACTTTTTAAAGAATTTTAAATGAATTTTCGCTCAATTTTAACACGGTTTAGGAATAAAAATATTTAATAATAATATTGCATTTGATTTAAAAGTACTTTATACTAATATTAGATTCAAAAGTATATTATCAAATCAGAAATACAAAGAATACATGTATTTTAGGAACTAAATAAAGGTCACTTTGATAGAACAGATTCATAAAAAGGATATACTTAAAATTGTGATGAAGCACTAAAAATTTTTGTTTTGAAAACGTATAATTAAATTTATTTAGCATTATTTAAGATCACAATATTAAAATAATAGCTTTTTTTTAGTCTTCGTGTAGCTCTAATTTGTTGTTTGTTTTAGGCTTTGCGCGAAAGGTATTAATGTAAGGGTCCGATGGGCAAATGGGCATCTCTTGAAAACATTATTAATTGTAAACAAATCAACCCTTTTCTCTCTTACAAATATATCACAAGTATTAAAAATCTTTTATTTGTTTATAATTATACTCTTTGTAAGTGAAGTGGACGAAGCACCTGTCGGTTTTGTTACTTTGTTTTTTGATTAACAGCTGGCGAGGAGGAACGGGCAGCTGGGTTTTTGTTCGATTTTTTAACAGCTAGATTTTGACACTTCTGTTTAGTATTATAGTTTTCGCGCGAGTTCGCACCTGAAATTTAGATTTATCTTTTATATACAATTTGGACAACCAATTAATTGTAATGCGACTTTGGCGCATTGTGGCGCAAGAAAGTTATACTCTTTCAAATATTTAAAAACACAGTATTTTAGAAACTGAAGTCAAAAACTAATTAAAAAATTATTTTGTATTTTTTAATCGGCTAAAATAAAAGAAAAACTTTTATAAAACTCAAAAAAGATGCAAAAAATTGTGTAATGAAATAATAAATCGTGTATTTTGAATTCCAATGTATCGCATCAAATCGGGCTATTTTTCATTTGTTGACTTTTCGTAGCTATAAATGCTTCAAAAAATGATTTTTAAAGATTTGTATTTGGTAGTCTTATTATTCAACTATTTATTAATTTAAAAATATATATATTTTGCATTTTGCGAACACTTCGAAATTCGGCATTTTGGCCGCTCCCAGACCACTGTGCCCAGTCGTGGCCCACTTTGCGCCTGGAGGACCTTTTATATGACCTGATATAAAAGGGGCCCACGGATGATGTTCGAATTGAGGCCCATATTTTTGCGATTGGTCCTGAGTTGGTCTCTGGGGGCCCAATACTTTACGCAAAAAGGGGTCTACATATTTTTAAAATCTGGCCATTTGTTAGTAATTGGGCCCACTGAAGCCCCCAATTGATGTATATTCTATGTATAAAAGGGGTTTAGTTTTTTTTTTTCAAATTGGGTCCAATATAAAATCAATTGGGCCCACTGCCTTTCTGGGCCTCCTAATCCTATCAAGACTATTTTTGCATGTGAAGTCTTTCCTGAATTTGGGGCCCCCATACATCGTTTAGTTTAAAACATGGACAACTAATGGGCCAAGAGACTTGTAATGGGCTACCAACTTGCGTAAAATTAAAGGTTACATTTACCATACATTAAACAAGACAACATAATTGTTATATCAAATTACTATACCCTTGTAACCCAATATCCTTCTTATCCAGTATGGCAAAGCAGCAGGTGATAGCACGGTATATTTTAAGGGATGATTTGGAGGACCCCTTTACATTTGTGAAGGAGAAGCCCACTGTTTTCAATTGCCTATTCGGTGATAGGGCCCTGGAGTTGGGGCTTATATATACATAAAAGGGGCTCCGAATTTTGTTTTAAACCAAGCCAAATTTTCTGACAAAATTTAGCTTCTCAACATTAAGATACAAGATTTTATGGTCTTAGAAAATGAAAGAAACCTAATGAAAGAAAAGTATAGGGCCTTTTTTAATGGCACAATAAATAATAGAGGGCCTCTTTGAGAGAACGCATAGACTGGTTGCATCAATCGCAAAAAACTGGTTAAACAAATTTAGTGAATAAAACTATTCTTTTATTTGTCGTTTTAAACAAATGTATTGTAAAAATCAATGTAATTTACAAGAAAATGATAAAAAAAGACAAATTATGTTATTTCAGTAAAAATAGGATTTTTCTTAAAAGTCTGTATAAAAAAAAGTATGTATTATTTTGGTTAGATTTTTTAACCAAGCATTTTTTAATGTGGAAAACTTCAGATTTTTTTAAGAATCTCCGAAAACAAATTTGTGAATATATTTCAATCACAAAACAATTTTTTTATTAAAAAAAACTACAGGCTTCTGGCAAAAAAATAGTTGAATCGGCTGAAACAAAACTCCTCCGAAAAATGTTATTTGGAGGAATTGCAGTTTAAATAAATGTAAGGTAATGGGGTAGTTTCACGTCGTGATTGGCAATCGCTCTAACGGGCTCCAACTGTTTGTTGCCTGGAATTACTTATGTTTTCGCATTCGAAAATGAGTTTTCTAAGAATATTTCACTTATTACATTTTTAAAATGCCAACTTCTTGTTGTTTTATCAGTTGTTGAAAACATATGTTAAAGAAAGTCTGCATGGAACGAAAAAATGTTCATCTCCACCGGTCAATTTGAGAGTGAAAACGAAGCAACGAATATATGAAATCGCATTACGGGAAACCGAAGCAACCAATGAAATCCAGTACTGCTGAAAAATGCAAACAAGAGCATTATATGACATGAAACATTCCCATTGGTTTAATTAGTAAATAAAAATAATTTAACTAGTGATTTTTTACCCAGTTTATAAAAAAAATGACCCTAATTATAAAAAAAATGAGTGGGATAAATTTTATAAAATTTTAAAAAAAAATCTTAGCAATTGCTTACTGCGAATTATAATAAGTAAACCATATGAAACGGGGGGGGGGGGGTATCAAAGGAAAATTCCCTAAAGGGGCCCATCCAACTAAGAAAATGGGGGCCCATAACATTACCTGTCCCCCCTCTAAATCAGATCCTGGGTACGCCCTTGTTTATTGGGGTGTTTCGCAAGCCCTCCAATGAAGGAAGGTTTAATGCTTCATACCATGGATTCGGCCACAGAGTATCCTTTGGGTTAGAAATCCAGCTCGATCTCTTTTTTTCCCCTAATGGGGATTTTGGCATTCCACGGATTCGATGGCTCATGTACGCACGCCTTTAGTCGGTTTGCAAGTCATACTGGAAATGGTTAAACACTTTTTAAACTTTTTAGTTAAATAAAAAAAGTTTACTTATAGTGAATAATTTTATTTGCAGAAGGTTCCTATATACAAAGCAATCAGTAACAACAATAAGCAATTTTATACCATTAAGAGAGAATATCAAAAGGCAGGTTACAAGGCAGCAAAGATATTGAATAAAGTAAACACAATTTCAGCACCATTCCAAAAGTGTTAAATTTTTCAAAATGTCTTATTTTATTGTATTCGTGAATTGGAAATCATGCACCGTGAATATTTATATTGCAGATTTTAACACTTGAACCCTCTTCTTAAAATTAATTCATTGAGCAAATATAATTGGGCAATTAATTTTCATTGATGTAATAGCATCTAACTCGACTGAGGTTTGAATGGATTTCATTTGGTTGCAAAATCGGTAAATATTGTGCATTGATACCGATTAGCTTGTAAATTACCTGTAACCTGTAACTGTGATGTTAGTACGGGATTTTTTACAATGTAAAAATAGTTATATTAACATTCCTTGGAAATTATAGATTTATATAAAGTTTTTTTTTATGCGAAAATGTTTTAAGCCATTTTGACAGACTACAGAATTGGAAATATGATTGTTCAATTGTTGAAAAATAAGTTTTGATAAATTGGGAATATCGAATATCCATTTAAATTTGAAAAAAATATTTCTTACTTTTGGAACAGTACCTATTATAAGCAATTATTTGTATAGAAAATGCGAAAAATATTTCATTAACGAATAGAGTTATAATGCACTAATAAAGGAACAAAATGATATTGTTATATAGTACATGTAACATAAGTAAAATATTAAATATGATAATATAAAGATTAAGTAACTGCAGTTGTAAACAAATATAAAATTCGCAAATTTTAAACATGTATATAAACAAATATTTACAATAAACTTTCAATTACTAGTAAAAATCTACCAATATAATTATTTTAGGTTGATAGATAAACTTCACAATACTCAGAATAGAGAAATAAATAAAATATTAAAAAAAAATACCATTCAATTATCGTACTTAAGATCTATCAAATTCAAACCATAGCCTCTTACAATGCCAGTCTGTTGTTTCACTCACTTTTTATAAACCCATCAGGATTCACATAGGTGTCGCCTTTGTCATGATGTATTGTGCTGTTTGAACACCAGATGGCGCTTTCGAACGCACCTGTGACCTGTGACAAAGCCCCACGTGGCATAAACGACAAAGCGTAGAAGTCATTTTCTTTTCCGAAGTTACGTTTGGGAATGAAGAGTTTTATGCGGTTCTCGTACATTGTAGGAGACTAAGATGTTTTACTTTTGGCTGTGATGAATTAAAGGTGTCAAGAATATTGACAAGTTAGGTTCTGATTTACTTACTCATTTCCTAAGCACATTTCTTCAAATATTTGTATAATTTTTAGATATAATTCGGATTAAATATGTCCGTTTCATGTTTTAAAAAAAATGTAAATATAAGTATAAATTGATAATAAAAGTTTAAAAAAGTAACAAAATAAATATATTAAAAAAAAAATCAGAAAAGATATGTGCCGTTACTTTGTTTCAAGTCCACGTTGAAACTATCATTCGGGAAACTTATATATACACATATAAATAAATCCATTATAGTTCTATTAAAAATCCATTAACGTTAATTTGCGAATACCATGAACGCCTTCTTTACTAAATAAAAAACGTTAATTTTATCGTGACTTTTCCATTAAAAAGACCAAAATGTTAGCTTTGTAGAAATTTTTGCTACGTGTTAGTAGCAAACTTTTTCTTTGCTAACTTTTCAGACTAAAAAAATTATAATAGAAACTTTTAGATTACACAGGAACAAATCATATATTTAAAACATGGATTAGAATTTTAAACACAATCTAACGTAAATAATTCTACGAGTATTTTGGTGATGAAACTTCCAATAAATGTGTGATTTTGTTAATCATCTAGACATCCATAAAAAAAATATTACTTTACATACGAAAACTGAAATACGTATGATGAAAATTAGAAAGGTGAAAAGAAATTTTTTAAATATTGTGATTTGGTGTTAAATTAAAATAATTTTTTAATTTTTTTTTATTTTGAAGATTTGTAAACGATCAAGGGACTCATAAAGTGAGTCAAAAGACCGCCATGTGGCACGCAGGTTGCGATCGAGGAGCAGAGGGGGGGGGGAACCATCAATGAAGTTTTGGTGTGCAGTACCCTAAAATGGTTAACAAATGAAGAGTACAGGGGAAGAACCGCTTGATTTATTAGGAGTCATCCCGTAATTGTTTCTGCTTGGCGGACATTGGCGATAGAAAACCGGTTCTCTCTTTCTTCTTCGCTTGGTCCAAGCGTCGGAACCGTGCATCTCGGTTGGTCGAAACTGGTTTCCTTACACCAGTTTAGGCGATTACTCGCTATCATCGCCAAAGAAGCCTGCCTGTGAAGTTTTCTACGAAATTAAGCGGTTTTTTCCCCCATGTACTCTTCAAATTTGAAGAGTACTGGGGGAAAACCCCCTTCATCGACAGGATATCTTCCCGTGTCAGGCCTCTTTGGCGACGAAAGCGAGTCACCGCCTGAATTGGTGCAAGGAAATCGGATTCTCATTTGGTTCTTCTCTCGCGGCAACCCTGATTTGCGCCAGACGCCAGTCCCACGTCTGCACCGAGAGAGAGAGAGGAACCAAAGAAAAACTGGCTTCCTGTCGCCAATGTCCACCAAGCAGACCTGATTATGGGAAGATTCCTAGTCAATCAAGGGTTTTTTCTCCTTTACTCTTCAAATAGTTAGCAAATTTGGGAGGGTGCTTTGAAATAACCAGTTATTGTCTGTTGATCGGTATGCTGTGGAAGTTCTACTGTATATTTTATTACGTTAAATCCTTAGAGCCTTACGTTAAATCCTAAGAGCCTTACTCAAGTGTTCAACATTGATAAGAAGAATGAACTCCCATTTAATAAATGCACAATAATTCGTAGACTATCCTAACATAAATGCCTTAAGCAAGAACAAAATTGTCTTCAACGATGAAATATTACGAAGGCTTATATATCAGCGTGTATCGTACAACACATAGGTTAATATAGCGGTATCACAGGGGTTGAAGTAGTATAGTATTAAAATAGAACAATAAGTAGCTCTCAAATATTCTTCATTATTCAGAATACACTTTCACACAGATCGACCATTATTTGAAGGGGATAAAATAACATTTAGTGGCTTCCCTATATCATTTTGATAGAACTTTCCTGTATTATAGCGGAAGATTGTAGCGATAGTTGGAGTTGAAGAAAGCTTTTTACCCATTTCTCACTATACCAAAACGCACCTTAAGTTTGCAGCATTGAAATGTTCTAGGCGGAGGAAACGGCGTAAACAACGCTGCTGGCACCGAAATTTTGCCTGCTCCTATTGGTTGCTCCTTTGACCCTGATATCCGTGCGCCCTGTTACGTCAAAATCAAAGGAAAAAATAATTAATTTTTCATTCTAAATGAAGCAAAAACTAATAATAATAAAAATATGTCTTGAAATAACGAACAAATTGGTTTATTGAATGTGAAATACCTTTTTTTATTCGATTTTCGCACTCGAAAATGGGAACTATTTACCCTTTTTCTCGTAGAACATTTCTATACTGCAAACTTATGAGTTTTACTACGATGTTGTTAGAAAAGAGAATATCTCAAAAATAATTGTAAATGTAAGGAGCTAAAGCAACTTTTTTGAGCCTTTGCCATCTCCTTATCTCTTCAACAATTTGTGAGATTGGTTTTAGAAGACTTTAAAGTAAAGTTTTCTCCTTCCTTAGCATAAATAATTATAGATATTTTTAAGTAGGGTAGGCGGAAATTCTGGTCGTATGGGAGTTTTTAAGGTAAAATTTTGACTCCACCTCTGTGTTTCCATTGACTACCCTGACAAGAGATGATGATCAGAGTGTCACAGTAATTATAGATCTTTTAAAGTGGGGGAGGCGGAAATTCTGGTCATGTGAGAGTTTCTAAGGTAAAACTTTGACTCCACCTCGGAGTTTCCATTGACTACCCTGACAAGAGATGATGATCAGAGTGTCACAGTAATTATAGATCTTTTAAAGTGGGGGAGGTGGAAATTCTGGTCATGTGGGAGTGGTAAGGGAAAAAATTTGACTCCACCTCCATTGACTACCTTGGCTAAGAGATGATGGTCAGAGTGTCACGAGAGGAATGGTTAGAGTATCTTATCGACTCCATCCCTTGATATTTCCTCAGACATTAGAGGCGGAAATTCAGGCCACGGGCGGGGAATAACAGTAACTTTTCGGATCAGCTTCCAGAAATAGCATAGATTGAAAAAAGGTTATAAGGGGAGGTTTTTCAGGTGCGACGGTTCGGGTCTTCCGGGTCACCGTCAGCGAAGGGAATTCGCTCTTGGTCATCTTCATCGTCGTCTTCGTCCCTGCGTTGGGCAACCTGGAAGAGAATAAATGCATGGCTTTATATCAAATAGTGAATGCTCATGGTCTAGAAGATCAACTAGATCAAATAAACCCCTAAACAGTGCCGGATTTAAAGATCCAGTGCCCCTAGGCCCTTGACATTTACCCCCTCCCCCAAATCTCGAAGCTATTTTGAAAATTTAGCAAATTAAATACACTATAGTAAAGAACATAATTTTAATCGAATTTAATAAACATTAGAATTATACAGTATGTTTGTACAGTTATTCAAAAAATTTGTAAAATCCCACAGCGACACGGCAATTTTTTTTCTGTGCAAAAGAACGAATGACTTCGGCAATAACGAAGTGTCGATTTTCAAATTTTTTTAGCCCATTTTTCGGCGATATTATCTTTTTAAGGGCCTCCTTCCTGACTGGGCCCCTAGACCTGATCGAGCATTGCAGGCATAGGCCGAAATCCGGCACTGCCCCTAAAATGTCCATTAACTTGGACAGGATTCTCCACCACCAAGTTAGTCTTATCCAGCCCCATACAAGCAAGGAGATGGCTGGGGAAGGCAGGGACCAAACTACATCTTGTACACAATGAAAAGTTTTGCAAACCTGGTCAATGGAAAGAGATTTAATGTGGTCACTAATAAATCTAGTAAGGGTTTCATAACGCTGTGCTGTAATACTTAGTACTTATTCTCACCTTCAAGATGGCGTCCGAGTCCGCGAGTGCCTGCTTCGCCAAGTACCGCTCCCTCTTGATCTTGAGCTCGAGAGCTTCCGGGATGTCTGGCACTAGAGCGTCGATTAGACGACACACCGTGAACACAATGTGCTGAAGAGAAAGAAAAATATGTAATTTTACACTAAAAAAAACAGTCATCGACAAATTTAAATAGTTTTTTATAACAACGTGTAAAAAAGTTCACTTTTTATATCATATTCATTTATAAATCGTTGCGAAAATGACACTTTACGTGCTTACTTCACAGACAGTGCCGAAAGTGGGACTTTCGGCACTAGTGCGGTAAAGTAAATAAGAGTATCTGATTGGTAGAAAAACAAAATGATGTCATGAATATCTCCATGGAAACTAAATGGTCATGAAACTCACGACTACCGCTATTGGTTCATTATTTTTGCATTTTCTAATATATCCATGGAAACTACAAGTACTCCAATTTTTTTTAAAGGAAATTAAATAAGACAAAAGTAAGAACACAAATTTCACGTTTTTGTACGTCATTATAAAAAATATAGTAGGCAAGCACATGCCAAATAATACTTTATTAAGCTCTTGTCATTATTTCACTCGACCTACGGTATCGTTAAATAAAAGTCACTCGCTTAATAAAGTGTCATTTTCGGCTCTAGTTGCTTAAATAACTATTGTTTATTGTCTTATTTTATTCAAGTCGTTTACACTTTCAAATCTTTTCCTTAAAAACCTTGCTATCAATAACTAATTAAAGTAATCTCATTCGCTCATGTATTAAATAATTAAATTATATGCATTAACTTTGTTTTTCCTTTAATTGAATTACGTTAATTACATTATAATCGTAATTTTAAAATTATTTCAATCCTTTCCGAGAATTTCGAATTGCTACTCAGGTTTCGAGAAATTCCTAGGTTGCTTTTGAATTGATGAACGATTTTCTCCATCATTACAGAATGGCGACTTCAATTGTCACTACTGAGGATTAAAAACCCATATTAGGTTTAAAACAAGTTGGGACAGGTAATTAGTAATTATTCAGTTACAGATTGTAAAAAATGATGAAAAGTATTCAATGTAATAAACGGAGCGCACTACACTCCATGACAACCTAACTTGGGTAAAAACAAAGACTAAAAAGGTGGAGGAAAAAGCGCGATTGATCCGTTGGTTGGAAACTCTTGTAAGGTAATATTTACATACAAAATTATCTGAGCACAATTTAACCCAAATACACTTTGCATTCTGATAAAATTGCCAAATTTTCTCAAATAATATTCCAATCTGTTAAACCTTAACCGAAATTAATGTTTTAAACATGTTTTCTGGATGGATCTTTACATCCCCCAGTGAAAGAATCTTCTCCATAGCATATTTCTATTTACCCAACTTAGGTTGGCAAGGAGTGTATATCTTACCTCAAACAGAATGACGAAACCAAATCTCAGTGCCAACAATCTCCAGTAGAAAGTAGTTAGGTTTCCTTCCTTGTCCCTGAAGTCTGGGTACCTGATTTTTTAAAAAGGAAAAATATAGGGTGGTTATAAAATAACGCTCGCTGTTCGGAGTGGTCTGTAGCTTTAATGAATAATCCAAATGCATCAAAAATTGAGACACTTACTAATCAAGAAAGGGGGAAAGAATGGAATCATAAAAAAAAAAGATAGAATCCTAAAAAATATTCATAAAGAACAAACTCGTCTCTTGACCAGTGTTCTAAATTACGAGGCGTCGTCAATCATGGCCAATTACGACCAACACAGCTAATTACGCCTCGTAGTTTATAACCCTGGTCAAGTGACGAGTTTGTTTTTTATGATTCCATTCTTTTCCCCCCTTCTTGATTAGTAAGTGTCTCAATTTTTTTTGGCATTTGGATTATTCATTAAAGCTACAGATCACTCCGAATAGGAAGCGTTATTTTAAAACCACTATATTTTGAGGATATCATATTCCAAATCTAAATAGAAGATCTAAAATTCTGGAAGGCAACTAACCTGCATGCCTGCGTAAGAGTCCCATTCGGGGCCCAAGCCAGCGTGAAGTTGACGTATCCTTTCAGATCCCAACTGTATTCATACTCATACAGCATTTTGGGTAGAAATTCAGATGTAAAAGCAATCAAAAACGCCTGGAAGTATAAAAAAATGGAAAATCATTTCGTGTTGGAAATTCTAATAGAAACACCGTAATAAATTTTTATGATGTGTTTTATGGCTTTCATAAACGTACGGTACTTTTTGCACTGCAAAAATTATTCCGTCAAATTAAGTAGCGGCAAAGTTTGCCAGTTAAAAGATACGGAAAATTTCTGTATTAAATGCAGTAAATTCCAGTTAAAATGCAATTTTTCTTGTTGGACAGTTAATCTTTCAACCTTTCTATTTGACAAGGAGGCTATTCAATTTGTTGTTATAAAGTGTAGTAATTGTCCAACCAACTATTTTTCCCGTAGCTTCTCACCGCATGATGATCAACAATAAGTGTCAGGGTAGATTCAACGGGGTTATATCAGGACGGCGACAGAACCGGGAAATTTCTAAAGATTCCCCTACAACTAAACTCCTAGTCGCAACAACCCATTAGTGGGCTAAGGATTTGAGCTTACGTGACCTAGTGCTCTGGGATGCTAGGCATATGTCCTGGTAAGGTGGTCAGCCTCACACGGAACTCCTAGTGTTTAGTCCCCAAGTATTTTTGATCGCCCCATTTTATCGACCCTCTAAAGGGATGAAAGGATGGATCAACCTTGCCCAATCCGGGACTCGATCCCCGGACCTGTAGTATGGCAATGCGAAGCACTACCACTAAGCCACTGAGCCTCTAAGATTCCCCTAGTATTCGAAAAGAATTTCTCCGGTTTTCCCCATACTGTCACCACTCGAATGCACATAGAACAGCGATGCGTTGGGAAAGAAGCTACATGAACAATATTTGTGCCGTTTAGTACCGTAACTAACTCTCATAATTTAACCAACCACCTTCTAAATTATTTGACAATTTCACTGCGGATGGGATTCCTTCAAGCATCAATAACCAATTACCTTAGAATGCTACTCTCATATGGCACATTACGCGACAACAAAACTCAACGCCTCGAACGAGTCAACACTCACGTTGCTGATGACGGCGAGGTGCGCCAGCAGTTCCAGGATGCTGAACCAGATGCCGATGTTCTGCGCACGCTCGGCCACCACCCGGCGCGTCTCGCGCACGAACTTCTGCGCATCCAGTCGGATCTCGACCCAGTTGTTGAGCAGGGCGAACAGAGGGGCCAGGGGGAAAGCTGCCACGAAGATCGTGATGAAGCCGAACTGAAGGACTGCACCGGGATAAATAAATCTCACATTCAGTTCATTTATTGAGATCACTTGATCAGTTAGATTGGCTTAATGCATTGAATTGACAATGTCTGTCAAAGTGGTGCTTTAGAATTTAAGCATTTTGTTGAAAATCGAGTACCGTCAAATGGGGTAACTTTTCCCAAAGCATAAAACATTAGTACTCATTTAATTCTTGAATATTTTTTTACTCGAAGGCCAAGACAGAGTTGCCAAATTTTTTCAACTACATTCTTCAGTTGCCTCTAATAGAAAAGGCCAGAATGTTTTTGAATGGTGTATTCAACGAGAAGTTATTAGCTGAAAAAACTTGGGCGAAAGTTACCTCATTAGACGGCAATATTACTTTCGATTGATTTTGTAATTTCAGATCTAATTAATGCATTAGGTTTGTGAAAAAGACGACTGCTCTTGAAGAGGTTGTATTAGGTTCTAAAACCACAGCATACAACAATAACGATGTTTGCCCAGTTCAATAAAAAAACATTTAAAAAAAGAACCAATGTAAGTTTGTACACACCAGAGGGTATACACCCTGATCCTCCTATAAAAGATGTGTATCTAGATTGTCCTTTTCTGGCAGAAATATTACGATTGTTTTTGATTGAATTCTTTACGATACGCTATCTTCCTTAAGATTGTCTTTACATTATCAAGATTATATATATTTTTTTACATTCGTAACCAAATCATCAAATATAATGATGTTTGTTCAGTTCAATAAATAAAAAGTACTCTTAAAAAAAACAGGACCAAAGTATTGTTGTTACCTATGGCATTTATTAGGAAATTCAATCCATAAATAATAGGACCAAAGTAAGTTTTCACACTCATGCCAGTCTACAGTCTCATCCTCCACAACAGGATATCGATCTACAAGGTGTGCTCGAAAGGTTTGGTGGTTGGTCTCATAATTAAAAAACCGCGCCGGTTAGGATATCGCACTCACACAGAGAGATATGTCATCTAGAGCCACTTCACTGCGCCTGCGTGAGTGCAACATCGTTACCGGTGCGGCTTTTTAATTATGAGACCAATCACCGAACTTTTCGAACACACCTTGTATCTAGATTGACTTTTCAGTGCAGAAACAAACTTGGTTGGTTGGTAGACATATATATTTTCAGGCTTGTGTGCTTGGTCGCAAGGACCCGCTAAAAAACCATCGTAAAGTAGGGCAACACAAGACACACACAAACACATATGACAGATGTTGTCATCTGTCCCCACCTCCGCAATTTAGACATGTCCCTGAAGGGGAGGGAAATTTTCTCCAGGGACCTGTACCCATGGTGAACTGCGCAATGACCACACACAGGACTTTCGGACCCAACAGATTTTACGAGCACGTACTCCGCATATACTCGACAAACACAAACATCCATGCCTGAACGGGATTCGAACCCGGACCCAGCATATCCAGAGGCCAATGCCTTAAAACCACTACGCCGCCGGATCGGCGAAAAAAAAATAACTCACCCATTTCCAGGTACTCCTGGAAAAGTCCTTCGTTCTCGATGAGCTGGTAGTCCTCTTCCCAGCGCGTCTGGATGACGGTCGAGCCCAGCTTGGTGCGCTTGCGGTGGAACCACGCCTTCATCTTCCTGCAAGATAATAGGAGCATGATGTTAATGGACAGCTGAAAAGCAGGCAGCAAATTGCGATGGAGTTGAATATCCGACGCGGGGAATTTGTGTTTTCTACACGTTTTGGAGGGTGCTGATTCATAAAAAGTGGTTTTTGAACATTGATCCGCCTGTTTTAAAGGTATTGCTGAAACAGGAAAAACGCTGCAGACTTTAAATTTGGTACACGAACTCCCAGTCCCTGTTGGATGACTTAATAAGGTTTTTGAGGAAATTGAGCATTCGCAAAGGGTAACTGCCATAAAACTTATTAAAATTACCTTTATAGGGGCATATAAACCTCTAAATGTAGGCCTTTAGGAGAAAAAAATGTTCACAATCTTTATTCACTTACGGAACAAGTATCTCTTGGGCGTTGTTGATTATTTGTTTGCCGATCATTATGACTGCCAATTGCTGAGCTAATTCCATCAGACAGCCGCTGTTGCCGCACTGCAATAAAAAAATTAACTATTGAATAAATTCATTACGAATGAAACAAGAAGCAAAAAGTAAGAAGTTGGGGAAAAAAATCAAATGAATTAGCCAACTCTTTTAAGATTTAAAATTATCATAAGTTCTTGCAATACTAATGTAGCTTCGAGTACTATATCGATAGACCGTTGAACAAAAAGCATAAAAGATAGGTTTTAAAGATGTCTTCCATTCCAATTCTTAACATTAAATTCTTATTGTTGAAAATCAGATGGTTATAATGGAAGTCTGTAGGGAGGTATGGACAGACAGAATGACTCAAAATTTAAGTTCCATAGATTCTGTTTACAAAATTGCTTAATTTTTAGAAAAAGTCATAGTAGTTTAAAACAAACTAATGGTTAAACTTATTGGTATTCATCAGAATTTGAAATAGATATAAAAAATAAACGACTATAACTCTTGTTTATGTATGCGTTAAATTACCCGTCCTCAATTTTTCGCATGCTTATATCAGAGCAGAGGCAATAGATAACAATAACTTTTCTTAATTTAGTAATTGCGAAACACTTACTTCTTCATTCCGTAGACCAAGCATTTTATTGTAGTGACCTGGATAACCAACAAATCTAAACGAGGAAGCAAAACAGATGACTTTAATTTTACATAGAAAAATGGAGCTTCTAAGGAAATAATAATGACTAGGTTCTTTAATAATGACGCAAAATATTAAAATTTGGAGTTTCACAGGATAAGTTTAGATTTTACAGAATGACTAAAAAGCTAAACTCAATTTTTAAACCAAGGTTAGAAATAAAATCTAGTCCCAGTATTCGGCAGCAATAAGTCAATGGAATAAAAGGTAGTTACCTTCCTTTAAAAAAAGCTATGTAGAAAATAGAAGAGTAGAAGTTGATGAATTGAAAGATGAATACTTTGAATGTCAGGTTATCATCAAAATCCGTCTGAGTTCTGTGCATCTCTGAAAAAGGATGGCATTATAAAAGTCAACCTAAAAGATAAATTATTAGAAGAAGATAATGCAAATTAAGGAGTTCTCACTCAGCTTACCATGGCCGACTCAACTCATAAGGCCAAAGAAGCTGTTTGTGACGTCACACTATCCGAGCCGTTCACACTTTTTCTTTGCAAAAACCAACAATCCGCACCGGACAGATGCAGTGCCGTCGCAAAGAGCTTCTGCAGCTTTAAAGTTGAGTGAGCCATGACTCTACTGACACTGCCCTCTAATCCTCTGTTGGCATTATGGAGGAGAATCGAGATTTTTGTGTGAGTGGTTATCTTTTCGATTTAGTTAAAAAAATATATTAATATGCGATGTTATCATGACATGCTAACACGTGGTCGTGAACGGAGCTTGTATGTCACATTTGCACTTTAAACCAATCACTGTTAAGTGAAAATGCTTTCAGTAACGTTTTGTAGGTAGATTGGCGAAAGATCACATATTCTGGCTCTCTTTATATGCCTAGCTTGAGACTTGCGGAAGGGACCGGTGACAAAGTTGTAAATGCAATATTGACCTTAGTGGCAGAGGGTTGAAATGCCGCCAATGTTGTCACAACTCTCAGTGAAGCCAATATCTACAGTAAAACGCATATTAAGTTTGCAGTATAGAAATGTTCTATGAGAAAAAGGGTAAATAGTTCTCATTGTCGAGTGCGAGAATCGAATAAAAATGTTGTTTCACATTCAATAAACCAATTTATTCGTTATTTCAAGACATATTTTTTTTAATTATTTCTATTAGTTTTTGCTTCAGTTAGAGTGTAATATTAATTATTTTTTTCCTTCGATTTTGACGTAACAGGGAATAAGGCGGACGTATCGCAGAGGAGCGACCAATCAAAGCAGCCAAAATTTCGGCGCCTTTGCTTGGCGACAGCGTTGTTTACTCCACTTATACAAAAACCGACCTTAAGTTTGCAGCAGAGAAATGTACTAGGCGGAAGAAACTGCGTAAACAACGCTGCTGGCGCCGAAATTTCGCCTGCTCTGATTGGTTGCTCCTTTGACCCGGATATTCGTGCGCCCTGTTACGTCAAAATTGAAGTTAAAAATAATTAATGTTACACTGTAACTGAAACAAAAACTAATAAAAATAATAAAATATGTCTTGAAATAACGAATAAATTTGTTTATTGAATGTGCAAAACCTTTTTTTTTATTTGATTGTCGCACTCGAAAATGAGAACTATTTACCCTTTTTCTCGTAGAACATTTGTATACTGCAAACTCAATATAAGTTTTGCGTAGAACATTTCAATGCTGTAAACTTAAGGTGTGTTTTACTGTAGTGGCTCTGCACTCACCCCACTGCGTGAGCTTGAGCGCCAGCTTCTCGTACACCCTGCCCAGCATCATGATGAGCAGCAGGTTGACGACTGCTCCCGAAGAAGAGGATATGATGGAGGCGGCGCTCTTGAAGGTGTCCGTCCGGAACAGGAAGATGGAGACCAGCACCCGGTACAGGATCACGGCCACGATGAAAATGATCACCAGCGACATCTGTCGAGGGTAACGGAGAAATAAATGTGAGTGTTGGTTGGTATACATATATTTTCAGGCTTGGGTGCTTGGTCACCCGCTTACACTCTAAAAAATGAATGCTTAAAAACGACGAAATTTTCCTCAATTTTGACGATTCCGTTTACTGGCAAATGCTCGGAGTTTTCGTTTCCTCAAAGTGAGGAAATTTGAATCGTCATTTTTATGAGGTTTTGAATGTCGTCCAATCTAAAGAAATATTTCGTCATTTTTTAGCATGTGAGTACAACAATGAGATTCAGTTTCCTCAAAATCAAAATACAGAATCGTCAAATTACGATCGTAAAAGTGAGGATTCGCGTTTACTCAAAAGTCACGTGATAGTTTGATGAAACAATCCTTAAAATTAACGAAATGAGGCTTGAAGATTCATAAATCGTCAAAAACGAAAGTGTTATTTTTGAGAGTGTCAAGTAAGACAGATACAACACACACACATATACGCGACAGATGCTGCAATCTATCGCGCGCTATCTCCACAATTTAGACATGTCCCTGAAGGAGACGGAAATAGTCTCCAGGGACCTGTACCCGTGGGGAACTGCGCAATGACCGCTGACATTACTTTAAGATCCAACAGATTTAACGAGCACGTACACCGCATATACTCGACAAACACAAACATCCATGCCTTATCGGGATTCAAACCCGAACCCAGAGGCTCCAAAGGCTACACTCCGTGCCAACCTAACTTGGGTAAAAACAAAAAGTAAGAAGGCAAACGGAAAAGTGCGATTGATCCGTTAGTTGGAAACTCTTGTAAGGTTATATTTACATACAAAATGATCTGAATGCAATTTAACTAAAATACACTTTTCATTCTGATAAAATAGCAAAATTTTCTCAAATGATATTGAAATCTGTTGGACCTTAAACGAAATTAATGTTTCAAACATGTTTTCTGGATGCATTCACAATTAATTTATGGAACTCTTTGCATCCGCGGAAGGATCTTCTCCATAGCATATTTCCATTTACCCAACTTAGGTTGGCAAGGAGTGTAGCTCCCTAACCGTCAACTGCCATACATTGCAGAGTGTTCGAATAGTGTGGTACTCACCATGACGAGGATGACCCCTGATCCGACGGCCATCCTCCGCAATCTGATGGACGAGGGGAACGAGGGCTCTTTGATCCCCGTGATGGGATTCCGCTCCACGCACGGGGCCTTGGCAGCGAACTCTGGTCTCGGACGCTCCTTCAAAGAAAGTGAGGACTTATTTTGAAAACTAATTTACGTTCAAATGAGCTCGATCGACCACGGGTTTTCAAATGAAAGTGCCTCAGTGTTAATCCAATAAACAATATTTTTTCTGAGCCACATTTTAAAATATTTTCTTAGCTTCAACTATATATTTACAAGAGTTTTTATATGATAAATGTAACTGACTTACAAGTCATGGCAATCCCACTTTGGAAATGGGTTCTTCATTGGTTTGGAAATTGGTTTCATTCTTTACAATTTCAAAAATAATTTTACACAAAATATTTGGAGCAATTACAAAAAGTGGGATTATAGAGACCTGTAAGTCATCTTACATTTATCAATTAAAAAAAACCGTTTGTAAACATCTTCCCTAGAGCCGGAGAAATGCTTTATTTATTTGACTGCTCTACAGAAAAGAAAATTTCCAATTACATGGTAGAGACAAGACACTAAAATCGTATAAATACAATCAACCAACATTAGATTTGAATAAAATACAAGCATTAAAAAATTAAATAAAATACAAGCATTAAAATTGAATAAAATAGAAGCATTAAAAATTGAATAAAATATAAGCATTAAAATTGAATAAAATACAAGCATTAAAATTGAATAAAACACATAAACAAAGAATGAGCTAAATATGGCTTCGAAAAGAATTTTTCCACTGAATTAACACTGAGGCACTTTGGTTTGGAGACCTGAGGTCGATCAAGTTCATTCCTTAACTGGTTTTGAATGAGTCTATAAGACCTCTGATCAGTTTAAAACTGGTTAAGACCTATTTATGCCCTGTAGGGGGCTAAAATATAGAACGCTTGTTTGTTTTTTGAAGTTTTTTTTAGTTTGTATAAATAAACGAAATCTGAGACAAATGACGACTGTAGTCCTGATTTACTTATATTTACAGATTGAAAAAACATTAAATCTTTAACACTAAAAACGAATTTTAAGGGTGTTTTCAGTTGGACGCTGATCAAGACCCATTTATGCCAATAAATAAAATCTACGACGCTTGTTTGTTTTTCTAAGTTTAAGTTAGTCTAAGTAAATCGATATAAGGCAAATGAAGACCAGAGTCTTGAAAATTTCGTATGCGACAAATGAAGTGACATGAAAAATTAATTTTAAAAATCTAAAGTTAATTTTTTTCTTCTGATTGAATTAATGTGTTCAAGGTATTCACAAATATGTCAAATATGAGTTTAAAGACGCATTAACATTTCAAGACATACTAACCATTTAACTTCTTTGAATAGATCTTAAACCTGCATTTGTTAAAAAACTTCTCCACTAGGGGGAGTTTTTTATTGATAACAAGAGAACTTATCAACCAATAATCTACCGCGAATCAGTTGCTCAATATTAGTTAAATCACTGATTAGGCGTTTGAGTTGCTGAAACATCTGCCTGAAGACTAAAGAGCGACCTCATTTTTTAGCACGCAATAAGTTTTATCATCAATGTTTTTGTGACTACGGCTTGTAAATTTAAAAGCAAAATTCATGTGTATTAAAAATAGTGGACAGGTAAGCTGCAGTGTCTACATATACTAGCGTCTTGGACCAATCTTGTGAGCAGAGGTTCAATTTATTATAGTTATAACTGCAGTTTATAAGTATGTAGAATCATAGTATTTAAAGGTTAATCCAATTAAACTGACCTCCTCCGCTTCGAAATCCATGCAGTCCCAATGGTGAGCCAGACTCGCGCTTTTCCTTTTCCAGTATTCCAGGAAAGAGACGGCTTTAAAGAAAAAGAGAACATTGTATGAGATTATCTGTAAATCAAGTTGGGGACATACACTCATCCAGACTTTTTTTCAAACTTTTTGACATATTCTTGAAAAGAAATTTGAAGCATGTAATTTTCTTCTAACAACTTGTAACACGCAATACTTTAGGAGATATTAACATTTAAAGAAATATAATAATTCCTGCGGTCAATACTCTCATAAAATCTCTATTATTTTTCAATGAAAAAAACTCTTTGTAGACATTAAGAAAGACTATATATGAAACATAATTCCTTCAAACTTCAATGAAAAAGTTGATTTAATTAACTTCCCAGATAAAAATATTTATGACGGTTTGCTCGAAAATTATCCGATTGCTAAGGAGTTAAACACTCCCTTGAGGGGCACAAAAATTTAAAGGTGTAAAATGCATAACTTATGTTAGAAAGTATTGTTTTCAAGTAGAGTTATGTAAGTACAAGTCTATACTATCTGTATCAACTGGAAAACAGGAGAGCAAGGAGTGATTTAATTCAGTTATTTAAGTTCATAAAAACAGGTAGACATTTAGGGCTTAGGTTTTACCTTAAATAGCCGGACCAGTGGACATAGTCAGAAATTGAATAAATCATGCTTTAGAACGGAGGTAAGAAAACATTATAAGATATTTTTTACAATAGATCATCAATGAGTGGAATGCTTTACCAGATTATGTTTTGTATTCGAATAGGGTGGAAGATTTTAAAAAGAATCTCGATATCTACTGGAAACTGGTAAAGTATTAGATATTTTGGACCAACCTTGCTGGGCCTCTGGCCTATTGTTGGACGACACATTTTTAGCCTACTTTTCCTTTTTTTTAATTCTTCGAATTAAAAAAAAAATAAAAAAGTAGGCATTGACATGCAGTCGATGTCCGTCCGTCTGTCCGTACCCCCTTCCAAAATCGGTTCTATCCATCCGATCTTAAAAATTATTTTTTTGTTAGAAAGCTATGACCTCAGAGACCCAACTTTCATACTTTTTGTCCGTCTGTCTGTACGATAGGACGGACATAAATCTATTATTTGTCTACGAATTTCCCATTGAATTAGCATTGAAATTCAATTTCGAGTCATTTAAATCGCTGATTTTAACTACAAATGCTACGGACAAGTGATATACGTCAAAAAATTCAGCGTACCCAAATGAGAATACATTGAAAATTTCAGAAAAGAATTCGAATTCTAAGTACTTCAATTATTTAAAAAACTTCAAAATTTAATGCTCATTTAAAAAGCATAGGGAGCCATTTTAATTAGAATTAAATCACCATTGCCATCGCAACAATTGCTCGAGAAACTTTAATTCTTTTAGACAATAAATAAAAATACATTTATTTTAGAGACATCGATCAATTTAAATTGACGTCAAATATATTTCACTAGATTCTTTTTATGTTGAAATAAAATGTTTTCATTCTATTTAAAAGCGAGGAATATTACATACTAGCTGTTATATCCGACGTTGCACGGGTAAAGGTGAAAAAATAAGCTAATACTCAATTTAAATATTTTTTTCTTTTATTCGAGTTACATAAGATATGAAGATTACCCAGTAATTTTCCATTTAATTACCCATCCTGGATATAGTAAAGATTAATATTAATTTCTCAAAAAAATACCTTATTTGATAAGAAGCTCAAATTAAAAAGAATACATATTTAAGTAAAAAGTAATCAGTAATAATTAAAAATAAGCTACTCCAGCAAACAACAAACTATTTGCATTTTTATATAGGTCAGTTCAATTCATCTATCATTTAATCCGTTATAGAATAATAAGCTTATGTTGCTGATACCGTTCGTTATTAAAGTACAAAATCCCGCTACTTATATTACATTAAAAAATTCAAAATTTAAAAAATGCTATAAAATTAACAGATAATGTCGTAGTAATTTTCCGAATAAAAACATTTTAGCCCATTTGGCGTGTTTGAAAAGTTTGGCGAGGAAAATATATAGCTACCATTACACCCATTCAGCTCTAGCGCAAAGACCATCGCACAACCAACCAGCTATTTAAAAAAAAAATGCTCTTTTGCACGTTCTTTGTAGTAATTTGGCGAGTTTGGCAAAGTAATTTTCGAAAGAAGGAAGACACGAAACCCTAATATGCATCTGTAGTGCAACGGTCTTCAAAACACAACATAATTCAGTTAAAGCTTAACTATGCTTTTAAAAAATTCATAATTAAAATCATATGTACACAATAAAATAATAGAATGGAGACTGGTAGGATTACGTAACTTGAAACATATCCAACTATTTTTTCAAATTATTAATTTTGTTTCTGAAGGCAATGAACAAATATTAAATAAATTAAACATTTTCAATTTCAATTGTTTTCTAAAAAGTTTTATTTAAATTTTTCTGACTGATGGCATCACGAAAGAGAAAAAATGATCGGATTTGAGCGAAAGTGGTGTATTTTTTCCCTTAAAACGTTCGAAAACGATAGAAGGAATGGTCCGATTCGAAAAATTCTTAGCCTATGTTTGTTCTGGAGATGAGAGGAATTTTTGTGCCAAATTTCGTGACAATCTGTTGCGTGGTTCTTAAGTTTTTGCGTCCTATACAAACAGACAAACAGACAAACAGAAGTCGCCTTTTATGTATATAGATTTATTCTTTGAAATATAAGTTTTTGCAAACGATTTAAGTATTAATTATTTAATTTTCGAAATACAAGAAATGAAACTAGCCGAATTTAACGGGTAATTGTTTGAATTAATGCAGTGTTTGGCTCCTGTTTACCTGTTAAACACAACTGTGGCTTGGAAGCGGGTTAAGTGACATATTCTGTTACAAACTAACTTGTTAATTTACATTTCCTATTTTAAGTGTATTTTGGAGTAGTTTTATGGATTTTGTTCAACAGATAATTAAATATTTATTTATAACTGCAATTAAATCATGCAGACGATAAGTAAAGTTTATTTCATTTGAGATAGAAAATTAATAAAAATAATTTTCTTTAAGAAAATGAAATTATAGCTGGATGCTGTGTTTAGTGAAATTTATTCTAATGTATATAAATTTAATGTAGAAACGGTTGTTGATGTCACTTACTGTAACGAACCTAGTTTTTTCAAGATAAGAATTTTAGTAAGTATTTAACCCTTTCAGTCCCAAAAATTTACTACACTACAGAAACATCTGATACTCACAAAATAAGCTTATTTTAGGTCAAATATACGAATTCCATAAGGAAAAAAAATCCATTTAAATTTTTTCATATGGTTTTTGAAACAATGCCAAATTTCTTTAACTGTGGAAAACAACAAAATAAAAATATATATATATTACCTAAAAAACACTTCGAGTTATATATTTTAAGGTGTCTGACCATATTATTAAAAAAAAAATTAGTTATTATTTTAACCGAAATAGTTTAAATTGTGTTTTAAATATGTGGAACTGAAGTGAACTTATAAAAAATCAGGAGAAACGCTTGTTGACTATTTTCTAAATAAAAAAAAAATAATAGTTCTGATTTCTATTGAGATTAAAGTAAAATTTTGTCTGATAGAACAAAGTGTGAAGAATCGAATGATGTGTGTTTGGATGTCATAGCGGGACACAAACATTTTGAAAAAAATATTGAAAGTGATGATGCCAAATGACATCACTGGGACTGAAAGGGTTAAGTAACAGGAAAGTAGGCTATTTAAGTTCTTTTAGAACTTCTTGTTCTATTTGTATTTAGTATGTACTCACCCCAGAAGGAGACGAAGACGGCGTAGAAGACCGTGCCCGGGTGGTCGAAGAGGTAGGAGAGCTTGCTGAAGAGGCAGATGTCGCTGAGGTGCCAGTACGCGCACCCGTACGCCTCCTCGCAACGAGGGCACATCAGGAAAGTGTCCCCGCTGGCGCACACCTCGTTCCTGGATAAATTAGGAAGAGCCTGTGTTGAGGCCACTTGAAAGGGATGGAAATGGGGAGGGCGATGAGGGAATCCCTATTCAGCAAAACTAGAGTATTGGGGCCTGATGGGCCGATTGGTATAGAGTTGGATACGCTGTGCCCAGAACTTATCGCAAGCGTTAGGTTCTTGCCCGTTCCCGGAGGCAGTCACTGCTTTCCTATAAACGGATATATGCAGCCAAAATCCAATTACACTCCTTGCCAACCTAAGTTGAATAAATAGAAATATGCTATGGAGAAGATCCTTCCGCGGATGTAAAGAGTTCCATAAATAATTTTGTGAATCCATCCAGAAAACATGCTTAAAACATTGATTTCGTTTTAAGTCAAACAGATTTGAATATTATTTGAGAAAATTTGGCAATTTTATCGGAATGAAAAGTGTATTTTGGTTAAATTGTATTCAGATATCATTTTGTATGTATATATATCTTTACAAGACTTTCCAACTAACGGACCAATCGCGCTCTGCCTGTTTACTCTTTGTTTTTTACCCAAGTTAGGTTGGCACGGAGTTTAAAATACCCGAATATACTGAGATAGATATGCTCGTTAAACCGGTGGAGCCCAAGGTATAGACGGTGTTAGCGTACGATGTCGCTCGAACTGCAAATTGGGTGCCAGCTCAGGTCGCGTCAGTTTACCACGGTTTTAAATCAAGCGGCGAAATTGGCTGTGTTAAACATAATAAATTGGGATAGAAATATACAGCCGTAAATGATTAAATTATCAAATCTGAGTATAAATTAGGTTTGTGAAAACTGCTCTTCTAAACAGGAAAAGTTTAAAATTGCAATAGGAGAAACGAGTGTTTCTTTGAACAGTTTTGACTAACAAATACATTTACTATTTAAGCCAATTATACTATTTCATCAATATGATAAAACCTCTCCTTCTTTTGTTAATGATACTGTTTCCTTCACCACGACGTTCGATATTATTAGAGTTTCAGAAAACATTCCGTAATTAGTTATCGAATTTCGTTTAACCATACTTACGATGGTGTGTCATTTTGGATCGTCAGTACTCCGTACAAAAACACGGCGAGGCCAACGAACGCTGCGGGAAAGAGCCAACCTGTGTAAAATCCTGTAAAACAAGGAAACCAGTACTGAATTAACCCTTTCAGTCCCATTGATGCCATTTGGCATCATCACTTTCAATATTTTTTTTTCAAAATGTTTATGTCCCGTTATGACATGCAAACACACATCATTCAATTCTTCACACTGTGTTCTATTCGACAATATTTTACAACTTTTTTTATTTAGAAAATAGTCAACAAGCGTTTCTCCTGATTTTTGATCAGTTCACTTCAGTTCCACATATTTAAAACACAATTTAAACTATTTCGGTTAAAATAATTACTAAATTGTTTTTTAATAATATGGTCAGATGCCTTAAAATATATAACTCGAAGTGTTTCTAGGTAATATATATATATTTATTTTGTTGTTTTCCACAATTAAAGAATTTTGGCATTGTTTCAAAAACCATATAAAAAAGTTAAATGAATTTTTTTTCTTATGGAATTCGTATATTTGACCAAAAATAAGCTTATTTTGTGAATATCAGATGTTTCTGTAGTGTGGTAAATTTTTGGGACTGAAAGGGTTAAAACCATAACGATACGGGTGGGGTTAAGGTGTGATGTCAAGGAGGATACCTTTCTGTTCTCGTTTTAGCCATCATACAAAAAAAATCATGCTGTACAAAAAAATATCTTGTCAATAAAGAGCGCCATATATCTATGGGCTTGGTCTACGGGAAATCTATAGGTTTATTTGTCCTGATGCGTACGACATCGCTGTAATGTTGCGTTGGGATGTTAAATGCAATTCACTAAATATGAAACATTGACCACTTAAGGTAGGCGAATGCCCAAAATTTCCCAAAATTCTAAAAATTTTACTATTGCTTTAATCTTTTCCAAATTTGGCATAGTGATTTCAAATATAATGAATAATGCTATTTAGGCTTTTGTTTTTATTTAAATATAATTGATTTATTTTAAACTGTGTTTTTCTACTAAAAAAAGAGGTTTACGCCAACAAGTCTACCACATTGAATTTTCAACCTATGAACATTTATTATGTGTTAAATTCTTCGTTTTGAACTGATACATGCAATGACCCTCTAGAGTTACATACAAATTACAAGAATAAAAGTTATAAAGAAAAATGTTATAAATTAACCACAAAAAAAGGACTTTTTTCGATCAACTTACACTTGGACTTTTTTTTAAAAAAAACTTGTATACTTACATCAGATGTTAGAGGTTAATGGCACAGATATATATTGAAATAGCATCTGTGAAAAATTTCAGGTAAATTAATGTAAAACTTTTTATGCTAGAAGTGTTGGCGTAAACCCCTTTTTTTAGTTGAAAAACACCGTTTAAAATAAATCAATTATATTTAAATAAAAAAATGCCCCAAAAGCATTGTTTATTGTATTTGAAATCACTATGCCAAATTTGGAAAAGATTAAAGTAATAGTAAAAATTTTAGAATTTTGGGTATTCGCCTACCTTAAATATGATACAGGCGCAACCGAAAGAAGCAACAGCAAAATACAGTTATTCATATTTTTTAAATTTGCTGTATGACGTGTTTAGGTCCTTCCTTTTTATGCAGGTACAAAAATTTAAATTACGATTATTAAACTTAAACTGGAAAATTCCTCCTGCACATCAATGGTACTGTGGAACATCTCCTGTAAGTCTTATGGAATTTAACCTTTTCAGATGCCATTTGGAATCATCACTTTTTCAAAATATTTATGTCCCGTTATGACATCCAAACACACATCATTCGATTCTTCACACTTTGTTCTATTAGACAATATTTTACATTAATCTCAATAAAAGTCAGAACTACTATTTTTTATTTAAAAAGTAGCTAACAAGCGTTTCACCTGATTTTTGAAAAGTTCACTTCAGTTCCACATATTTAAAACACAATTTAAACTATTTCGGTTTAAATAATTACTTAAATTTTTTTAATAATATGGTCAGATACCTTAAAATATATAACTCGAAGTGTTTTTTAGGTAATATATATTTTTTTATTTTGTTGTTTTCCACAGTTAATAAATTTTGGCATTATTTCAAAAACCATATAAAAAATTGAAATGAATTTTTTCTTGTGGAACTCTTATTTTTGACCTAAAATAAGCTTATTTTGTGAATATCAGATGTTTCTGTAGCGTAGTAATTTTTTGGGACTGAAAGGGTTAAATGTGATCGCAGCTACCTGACTGCACTAGCCAGACTTAAAAGTGGTTCTCCTAAGTGTCTTTCTTTTGAAAATGACAGAAAAATCTATCCTAGTTGCAAAAGTGCTGTGAGTATCCAGCCTCTCCGTAGCACATCCTGAGTTGCGTCGGACTTTCCAAGGAGGACTTAACATCTGATCCCCTTCTTTTAATCGATTTTCTGTCTGTTAACAACCTTCTGAAGTTGATATGACATATGAAGAGTACACGGGAATAACCGATTGATTTATTAGGCGGACGCCCGCAATTGTCTGCTTGGTAGCAGAAAACCGGTTTCTCTCTTTCTTCTTCGCTTGGTCCAAGAGTCGTGATCGCCAATCGCCTGAATCTTGGTAGCTAGGAACCACAGAGATAATAGTTGAAGTATTAGCGTGGTATATCACGTGACCTACAACACTGACTTTATTGGGGCTCTTCAGGGAGCTCCTTGCGCGTCCCGTCGCACAGTGTGTTAGAATCGCGATTTAGCTGGCAAAAAATCAAAAAACGAAATTAAGCATTCAGCTCTGCGAATCCTTTATAAATATAAACAATATAGTTCGGGGCACCTGGTGTTATGACTTATTCTTGGTTTGAACGCTTCCCCCCTCCTCTCCACCACCACGAACAAAGCACTTTGTGTTGAGTTTTAATCAAGTGAAGTATTTTTGCTAATTGATCTCTACTTTTTCAGCTTGTTTTGCGATAAAAATAGTCTTTCTAAATTTTAAAAAAAGATGGATCCTGGACCCTCAGGTACGATATTGCTATTATAAACTGTTTTTCTGAAGTTTAAGTAGGTTAATATTATATTGAAAAAGTTCTGATTGCCGCTATGAAAATTTTATTTTTTTCCCTTGTTAATTTATTTTCTCTTAGTGCAAAAGTAAACTTCTCCGCATTACCCCGCGGGGTTTTTACAGGAACTTGTAGTGCATACTTCATATATTGATGTTCATCAAGAATATGTTGCTTATGTTTGCCCCATTTTGATTTATTCGCTTTTTTATATCACTAAAAAAATTAAAATAAAACGCATTAAAATAGCTTTTTGATTGAAATACATTAAACTTTAAATTTCTTTTGCGAAAATTCTTGTAAAATATTTGTAATTATGAAATATATTAGCAAGAAAACCTCATACAACTTGATTTTTGTCCGCAACTAGTGTATAAAGTGGAGTTATGACGATGTCTCAGAAACTGTCTCGCCATTCTAAAAAAAAACTAGGATTTAGTGGGAAATCTATAGTGAATTTTTTCGATTGATGATTGTAAAATTAATTTAGCAAGCTTTCTTTTAACTTATGTGATATATATGTATGTATATATCTCTTCATAATGTTGGAATGAAAGCATGATCTAACTTCGTGATGTTTATTTAGTATTTTTTTGCTTCTTAAGCGAGTATCAGAATTGATGCATTGAATCCTTTATTGCATAATTACGTTTAAAATAACAAGTTTAAAAAAGAATGGAATTATATTTTTTAATGAAAGAGAATCTTTGCATAAAACCCTATACGAAAAATTCTGTTTTTTTATCAGAACATCTCAAAAAGTGCACAATTGGCCCGGACTATGAATCAAGCTATTTACTTAAGGGGTCACAGGAGTCTTAGAAATGTGCAAAGAAGGTACTACAAAACATAGTTTGATCTTTCATGTCATTTTTGAACTACTCAATGTATAAGTATAATTTTTTATATGTAATTCTACAAGATTTATTTATTATAAAACAAGTTTTAAAATGTATGAAACTTTAGCCAAAACTAAAATAAATGATATTAAACATGAAGCTATTTGAACACATTGTGATTAGGCTTGCGCGGCAAATTGTGAGGTCAAAATTGAAGACATGACCAAGAAAACGACTTTATATTGTACAAATATGTACAAACAAAGACTTATACCTAAATTCTCAGCTCAATTTTAATAAGAAATTATTTTAAGAACTTTTTTCTAACAAAATTAATAAAAATTAAAAAATTTTGATTTTAAATTTTTAAAAAAATAATTTCTAATTAAAATTGAGCTGAGAATTTAGGTATAAGTCTTTGTTTGTACATATTTGTACAATATAAAGTCATTTTCTTGGTCAGTTTTTCAATTTTGACCTCACAATTTTCCGCGCAAGCCTAATCACAATGTGGTAAAATAGCTTCATGTTTAATATGATTTAATTTAGTTTTGGCTAAAGTTTCATAAATTTTAAAACTTGTTTTATAATAAATAAATCTTGTAGAATTACACATAAAAAAATTATACTTATACGTTGAGTAGTTCAAAAATGACATGAAAGATCAAACTATGTTTTGTAGTACCTTCTTTGCACATTTTTAAGACTCCTATGACCCCTTAAAACTCTTTCGCATTTTACAACGCAGCCCATACAAAACTGGTTTAAAAAAAAGTTAGAGTTCCTTTTTAAAACAAAATAATTACCAAAAATATCTTTAAAAAGCAATTATTTATTCGTAAATAACTATTTATTATTAAATACAACCATTAAAATTTGTATAAATCACTTCAGTGAATTAATGCCAGCTAACTTGGTATCTTGACACACTGTGCGTCGTTAGCATTGGAGGTCACGTGATCTGCCACTCTATTACTTTAACTATGATATCTATGGTGTGAACTGGTTTCCTTACACAAGTTTAGGCAATCACTCGCTATCATCGCCAAAGTGGCCTGCTAAGGAAACTTCTTTGCAAAATCAATCGGTTTTTCCCGTGTACTCTTCATGTGTCAGATCTACTAAAGATGATAAGAAACAACAACAACAAAAAGTTGGTTCAATTAAGTCAGAGCAATTCGTTAAAAATACATCAGGGTGGCTACAGAATCTGTGAAAACAAATTCCCTGACTTTTCCCTGATTTTCCAGGCTAAATGTAAAAAATTTCCCTGATTAGTGGCAATGAACTATATTAGCATGACGGTTTCCTCCTGGTAGTAGTAAAACCACTTTCTAGTATATTTAACATTAAAAAAATATTTTTTGAAAAAAGAAATTTAATTAATGAATATACAATGAGCTTTTTAAAACAAATCTATAAAAAAGCAAGCGTTAAAGCCATATAACAAAATTTTTTAGCTATGATGAGACTTTTATCAAGCTATGATATAAAAATAAAATATTATAGGTGTTCGATGTCATCGGTGGATTTAAAAAAAATTACTAGGCAGCAAAATAAGTACAATGAGGAAGCATTGTTGTATTGCACTAGAAGTTAGTTGGCCTATATTTGAAGAGATCTTAATACAATTCAAATCTTAATCAATCTTCAAATTTTAATTAGATTTCTCATATCTTAATTATTATTTAAACTTGTTTTGTACTGAAATTTAAGTTTGGTTTTTATTGATATGGGCCAAGAATGGTGAAGTTGAATATCGTTGCACTAGAGCTTGGAGAAGGGGAAAGGCAGTTAAAATGAAAGATTGGTAAGCAGTAACTCAACCACTTAAGTGAAAGCCTTTTCAGGATTAAACTTTTTTTAACCTTTCTTTTACCGGTTAAAATGGCACTTTTGGAAATTTTCCATGATTTTTTAAAAAAATCACCAATTTCCCTGACTTTTCCCTGATTTTTCCAGATTGATTAAATTTCCTGACTTTTCCATGATTCCCTGATTTCCCTGATCCTGTAGCCACCCTGTACATGCTTACCAAGCCACGCGAAGTAGATGCCAATCTTCTCTCCAAAATAGTCTCGAATATGATCGAGAGGCTGATACTTGTACCACTTGCCCCAGCGAGCCCAGTATTGGTACAGTACCTGTCGCTCATTTAGATTCTCTGGCGCAACTGGTCGGTTCGGAAGCTGGTACGGACCCTGGAGTAGGGAAAACAGAGTTAGGTTAGGTTATATTTGAATTATCGTCGCACTAGAGCTACACGAGGGCTATTGGCGACGGGCGTCGTATTTTAGAACCACAGTCAGGTAACGAGCCAACACCTGAATAGGCACCCAACGCAACCGTTAGAAAATAGATTTAGAAAAGATCATATAAAGTGCTTAGTGGAAGAACGTGCAAAGTGACAAAAAGGTGAAAATGAGCTTTAAAGTTTTTCGGTTTCACTCGGATCTGCTAAAAGCGGAACTTGCTAATAGTAAAAAATATACGAAACGTTATGCTTGTGAAAAAGGGAAAACTTGTTATTGTTAAAGAACTTAGTAATATATTCTTTGACATAAATATCCCAGGGGCTGTGAGGCGCCCTGTGGTCAGTGTCGCGATCTACGGATCGGAAGGTCCCGCGATCAGTCCTGTTCGCTGAAAACTCACCGAGTATATGCGGAGTGCGTGCTCGTTAAATCTGTTGGGTCCGAAAGTCCTGTGGGCGGTCATTGCGCAGTTTCCCACTGGTACAAGTTCCTGGAGAATATTTCCCTCCCCTTCAGAGACATGTCTAAATTATGTAGGTGGCGCGTGATAGATGGTAGCATCTGTCACGTATATGTGTGCATGTGAGTGTGAGTGTGCGTGTGTTGTGACTGTCTTACTTGACGAAGGTTTATAAGCGGCTCTCTGAGCAAGCACACAAGCCTGAAAATATATGTATATCAACCAACCAACCAGATATCTCAAGTTTTTCAAAAATGTCCCTTAGCCCGTTCCTCCACTAAGCCCTTTATATCTGGATACCCACACATATTCTGTTTAAAGAAACCAGGACATGTACATAAGAATATTAGGTTGTAATTGAAGAGATTAGTAGAAGAACGTGCTAAGTGACATTTTTGAAAAAATAATGAGATTTTTGTGACAATGAATATATTACTAAGTTCTTTAACGATAACAAGTTTATTCGTTTTCATAGGGATAAAGTTTAGTACATTTTTTATGGTTTGGAAGTACCGTTTTTAACAGATCTGAGTGGAAACAATAAACCTTAAAGCTCATTTTCCAGTTTTCACCTTTTTGTTACTTAGCACGTTCTTCCAATAATCTTTTCAATTGACAAGGATGTTAGTTAATTCCGATTAAGCTTTGAGGTCAGAATCAAATGCCATTCTTTCAAAATAGCTATTTTAAGACTTTGAATACTTTTCTCTATTCAATTTTAATTGGAGAGTTGAAATTCCTTTAGATGGCTTAGATATATTTCGTATCAACTTATTAAACTACATTTAAAAAAAAAAAAGAATATGTGTATAAAGCGTAAAAGTTAAAATGGAAATTCTATAATTTGAAGCGTGCCGTCTTCCCTTACCCTTATATTGGATTTACAGAATGATAAATGATGATTAAGTAATTTGTAACTATATAGTAGTGATAAAATAGTTTTTTTCTGCTAAATAACGACTTAAAAATCAATCTAATCGACAATCGACATTGCTACACATAAAAAATCTGTGAAACCTCTTTTTCTACTTTGGTACTCTTGTTAGGGGAAAGTAAGAATCAGGCGCGGGCGGCTAACTACCACTGTAAAACTGGTTTTGTTATTGTAGTACTCTTATAGAAAAAAAACAACTTGCAGGGGTGAAAAGTCCACCTATGCAAGTTTGATTTTACTGATCGGTTATGTAAATAATTTTACAAAAGATGTATAAAATTTTACATAAATCTATGATATAAATTTAAACTTGGTTTCAATTTCAATGAATTATTAGCTCTGTGTACTAGGAGCTCTTTTTATCTTGAAACGTGGATTACTGTTTATACGCAGGTATATCCAACGTTTTATTAGCTCCGAAATAAATAACATCATGAAAGGATTGTAATTAATTGGTAATAAGTAAATTACGAGATACTTTTGGAATGGGATATTATGTGTACCGCGTGATGTGCCATAGAAATGGCATTATCGAATTTCAACGTAACTTATTTTCAATAAAAAATTTAGTCTCTCTTTATTATTTTATAAAACTGATCCAAAGAGCTATTTGTTGAGTGCTATGGTTTTGGTTTGAGCTATGGTTTGAGTGTCAATAGAAATTCTGAATGAAAATAAGAAAATAAATTCGTTCTCGAGTCTCGATTGTCGAATCGATGTCACGTGAGAACAAAGCACTAATCGAGGGAAATTAAGGAATAAAATCTGAAAGAACTACGTCTCCTGAAACAAGCTAATCGGCATTTAGGGACGACATCTGAATAAAAAAAGTCTACAAACTAGATACGTCAATCCAAAATGATTCATGAAATAATAAATTTGCTTCAAATATTTTTAATTAAGTTTCTAATGCCATTGTTGATGTGGCAACAGTGATTTAAATGACTCAAAATTGAATTTCAATGCTAATTCAATGGGAAATTAACCGACAGATAATAGATTTATGTCCGTCCGGACGTACAGACAGGCGAACAAAAAGTATGAAAGTTGGGTCTCTGAGATCATAGCTTTCCAACAAAAAAAGAATTTTTAAAATCCGATTGATAGAACCGATTTTGGAAGGGGGTATGGACAGACAGATAGACTGACGGACATCGGCCACATGTCCATACCTAATTTTTTCATTTTTGTAATTCTTTCAAATTAAAAAAAGAAAAGCAGAAAATAAAAAATATATACTCACGTCGTGTAAGGGAAAAGCCGCTGTGTATGCTCCTTCTTCGCAAAGCCTGTCTATGCCTATTTGGGCGCGCTTTCTTTTGCCATAGCACGCCGTTTGCAGAATGGCGTGAACGATGCGGATGCGCTGCGACCGGCTAAAGTAGTCGTCCTGGTTGTCACTACCTAGGAACCTAGACGGGAGTTAGAGTGCATTAAATAAAGTTTGTTTAGGGGGACCAGATCCGCAACACTTTTCAAAAATGATCCATCATTTTTCATGTTTCATGACATTTCAATGTTTTTACTGTTTCTTAAAATACGAAATCTTAGCTTTTCAACGATATCTTATGTTAGAAGTTTTGAGTACTGCAAGTATTTTTAATATTTTTTAAACAAACGTTTTTTAGGTAAATTCCTGTCATATTGTTTACTTTAAACGCTTATATCTCAAACTTACTTTTTCAATGTTCATGTACATTTTTCTTATTATCTACTATGAGTCTCAACCTAAAATTTTTAATACGTATTTAAGAAGGTGGTCTCGAAAATTTGCTGAAGGTATTTGAGTATAACTATCTCACTTTTTTATTTTTAATGCATTGATGTTTTTTAGGTCGAAACTATGTAGTTTCACTTAAAAATTTATAATTTTAAAAACAAAACAAAATTTATTTTTTAAAAATACCTCCAGTTAAGTATAGTTGAACATCCATTTAACAACTGGTAAAAATTTCATTAAAAAGTATCCAATAGATTCTGAGAAAAAGGTACATAAAAAGGTCATTTTAACATGGGTTTCAAAGGAGGGTTCCGGTTCCCCTTAAAAGAAATACGATTAATGATACATGATCCTCTGTACAATTCATACAAATTAAAAACCGTAGATGTGTGTATTGCCAAGCTTTAAGATACCCCTACGCAAAAGTGACTTTTAAGCATAACTACTGCGAAAGAGTAATAATAGTGCAATTGAAGTGGCTTAGGTTTTATTTAAATTGCACAGAGAGGGAGACAGGAGAGAGAGAGAGAGAGAGTTCAAAATATTTCATATGCCTTTTCATTTGATAAAAAAAAAGGAAAATCAGTTGTAATTTGTTTGAATGAAGTTGCCTTCCTGGTAAAGTTTGTCGGTCAAAGTATCACCGATCTTTCTAGTATTACGTCATATAAACACACATGTGCACATGAATGTGTAGCATTTTTTCCCTTTAACCCTTTATAAGGCCATTTTTTTTCTAGTAATGTTACGTTAAAGTATTTCTGGGATTGAGATTGATTTATAAAAAGAAATTCATTTAGCTCACACCTAAAATTAAATTTGATTATACCATTTATACTAAAGACCATTTTATTTCGGTGGGAAGTATGTTTCCCATCGCCCGCTGGGAGCTATTCAAGCGTATCGTCCATAATCCTGCATTAGTAATTTTGTTTGTGTTTTTTGAAGTTATCAGGAGATGGCAGCACTAATCAAAATTGATGAAGTTGCTGGGAAGTATACTTCCCACAGCCTTATAAAGGGTTAATCAATGTGTCATCATAATCGACTCTACAATTACGAATCTCACTCAACCACATCTTCGGTGCCACTCACTTGTCCAGCTTCGACTTCTTGAATGCGCACGTGTAGTAGTCGAGCGGCTTGTTGGGCACGTCCTCGAGCATCACGTTCGGGATGCGGAGGGTGCGCAGAATGTGCTCCGACCAGTTGTGGCTCGGGTTGGGGTGGGCCTGAATACGCGGGGAAATGCGGTATAAATACAGGGTGGTTATAAAATAACGCTCGCTATTCGGAGTGGTCTGTAGCTTGAGTGAATAATACAAATGCAACAAAAACTTTGAGACACTTACTAATCAAGAAGGGAAGGAAATAATGGAACCATAAAAAAAAGAACTCGTCACTTGACCAGGGTTCTAAATTACGTGGCGTAATTGGATATGTTGGTCGTAATTAGCCATAATTGGCTATGCCTCGTAATTTAGAACCTTGGTAAAGAGACGAGTTTCTTTTTTATGATTCCATTCTTTTTCGAAAGAAAAAAAGAAACTCGTCTCTTAACCAGGGTTCTAAATTACGAGGCGTAGTGCTGGCCGTAATTGGCCATAACTCACGACGCCTCGTAATTTAGAACCCTGGTCAAGAGACGAGTTTCTTTTTTATGATTATTTTTTAGGATTCTTTTTTTTTATGATTCCATTCTTTTCCCCCCTTCTTGATTAGTAAGTGTCTCAATATTTGATGCATTTGGATTATTCATTCTAGCTACAGACCACTCCGAATAGCCAGCGTTATTTTATAACCACCCTGTAAATGCTAAAATGCTATACAAATGTTACCGTTATAACCCGGAATCAGATAAAACTAGAATTAACTACTGAGAATTAGTTTTAACTGAAGGCTTTGGTGAAAACTAGTTTCCTCTATCTAAAACTAGATCTCACTAGTTAATACCGGTTTCGACCAATTGTATCGGTTAAAACTAGTTGTAAATAACCAAAACTTGAATTAACTAACATGTTTTAGATAAAAATAGAATTAACTGCGAATGCTTGTTTTTTTTATTTATTGTGAACGCTAATTTTATAATCTTATTACGACAATGGAGTCCTTAAAAAACTCGATGTACGGTTCTTAATGGAGGGGCTTCCAATATTCAAACGCTTTCATTGCATTTCAGCCTAATAATTAAAATATCAAAATCGTACTATTTTCCGTTGTTTTATCTAATATAAGTGTGTTATGACTTATGACTATCTTGGTGGGGGGCAAGATCGCCAAGCACTGCGACTTTAAGTCTATTGTATAAGTGTGTTATAGTTAAAACTAGATTAAACTAATATATTTCGTCAAAACTAGTATTAACTGGCAATAGCTGGTTTCAGCTACTAAAACTAGTTTTCACTAGTTATATATTATAATAAATATATTTAGTAGTTTTCTAGTCATTCTTGTCAAAATTGGAATTTTGTAGTTGGTTTTTATCACATGCCAAACATTTTAAAAATTGAAATTATTTAAATTCCAATGCAGTTAATTTTTTTCAGTATTTTTCCCATAATGTAAGAGTATTAATGGAACAAATATCTTTTTTCGGGATAAAAAAAAATTATGCATTACAGGGTTAACAACATTTCCTTCACCTGCAGTGGAGCTCGCATACATAGGTGTTCCGCATACTGTACCAAGACAGGCCACGGCGCCGACAGCTTGATGAAGTGAATAGAACTGCTGGGATTTTCGACTGTTTCCTGTCAAGAGAATAAAAAATTTAATTGAAACTCTTTTACCCTTTTTTAATAGACTTGCATCATTTAGTAAATGCCGCATGGTCACCTAACACAATAAATGTTATAGGATTTGTCTCAATTCCGGACACACGGAGATGTAGATAACTTTATAGACTGTTTGAATGTCTGAATCTGAAGAGACATTAATTCATTAAACGTGCAGTAATGCGATAATTGTAAACTACATAAAAGTCAACCAGATGAAATTTGCTAGACATCTGTGCAGATTGAACCGTGACTCTTTAACATCACGAGTCCTCCCTATAAACCAATCGGCACCAGTGCAAGAGGGAGGCCCAAACTTCGATGAATTGACTGTGTCGACGAGGATTTTACAATGATAAGTTCAGAACTGGAGGTCGTCTTCCAAAACAAGATCAGAATCGAAGAAGATTCTGAAGAAGGCCCTGGTCCACAAAAGGCTGTCGAGTCAATAAAAAATAGAAGAATGCGATAATTGTCTAAACTTTTCTGACAATAATGTTTACTTTTTCCCCACAAAAAGTACTACCAATTGTTTTTTTATTATTGCAATTAATTATATTTTAAGTTATTTACACTTGCTTGAATTCTGATTTGAACCGAATATTTTTAGTATAATTTTATGCGCTAAAGGTTGTTGTGTCTAAACTTTTACATCGCACTTTGTGTATAATATTATTGTACTATATCGGCTATAAACTCCGTCGTAAATTTAAAGACAACTTTGGGGTCACTTTTTTAAATCCAGTTTTGTGATGTAACCTTTTTCAGTCTTTGTTATGCAACCCTATTCCGTTGTTGGTGTGGTGTAAAGTTACAAAGCATTGGTGTAAGTTTGCCACTTTATGCAGCACCGGTTTACAGTGTTGATTAAGAAGTTATTTTTTATTTGAAAATTAATTTTTAGGAAACTAGTGCAGGAGCACTTTTTATTTTTTAGGGATTTTTATTTGTTTTAAGCGATGAAAAACAGGACTTTTCTAGCCCTCTACAGTCCATTCATTTGACGGTAAAGTTTGTTATTTAGAAAACCGTTCTTGTGTGATGAGACTTTCCATACCTCTTCCATGTGCAGTCCAGCTTTGACCAGGTTAGCCATGAACTTCTTCCTCCACGCTTCGTGTTTGTGGACCTTCTGCATGACGCCCCCTTTCGCATGATCGTCGGACCTCTCTTCGTACACCAACACATAATCTGAAACAGGAAGATATTAACCCTCTAATGCATGCTGTTATCGTATGGTAACAAGTTACATAATCCACTTTATCCTATTAAAGTAGACCTCCCTCTCGACAAATCTATGTTTTTTCATCTATTACATTAAATTTTGAAGTTTTAGTCAATAATAAAACTCATAGATGACAGTAGTAAAAGTGCATTCAAAATGAAAAGTGAGGCTATTAACTGTTGCGAAATTACGTTTTGGGCAGTATTCAAAGTATAATAATATTAGTACTAAATACAAATAAATTGTTTAAAAAAAATGAATCATAGTTAAAAAGGGTTTTTTTTAAAATATTTTTAGTAGTTTTCTAGTCATTATTATCAAAATTGGAATTTTGTAGTTGGTTTTTGTATTATGGAAAAAAATAATTAAAAATTGAAATTATTTAAATTCTAATGCAGTTAATTTTTTTTCAGTATTTTTTCCATACTGTATGAGTATTAAAGATTCATATATATTTTTTCGGGATGAAGAAAAGTTTCATGCATTAGAGGGTTAATAACGCAGAGATACAAAAAAAGAGACTGGTTTGAGATAGACATTTGAAGAGTACACAAGAAGAACCGGTTGATTTCTTTAGAGTCTTTCCGTAATTGTCTCTGCTTGGCGGACATTGGTGACCGGAAACCGGTTTTTCTTATGGATGGTTCTTCATTTGCGGTACAAACGTGTGACTCGTTTCACTCAACTCTGGCGTGAATTAGAGTTGCAGCGAAAGATAAACAAAGCGAGTAACTGGCTTCTTTACACCAGTTTAGGCGATTTCTCGCTATCATCCCCAAATAGGCTATTAAAGAAAGCCTTGAACGGAATCAATCGGTTCTTCCCGTGTACTCTTCATTTGTTTAGCACATCAAAGAAATGCTCGAAATCAAAACTCCGAAATCTTAGTTTTTAGAGGTTTTATATAAAATTTTATTCTGTGTTTCTTACGCAGTTTTTGATGATGAACACGAATCCAATCACCACTTTCCTCTACCTCTAACGGTTTCGTCACAGTACGACTTTTTATATGGTGGAAAGATGTAACTTTTTCCAGGTAAAAAAATCATTTTGACAAAATCGCTAGAGGTAGAGAAAATTCAAAACCTGTTTCTTGTTTAAGATCAACAAATGCGAGAGGAACATAAATTGCATTTAATAAAACGTTTATTTTGTGTTAGGATTTCGAGAATTTCTTTGACACAAAAAAAGTGAATGTCCCCAAAAGTAAAGCTATGTATTACCTTGCTTTACAAAACTGATTTCATAATTTAGAATAAGCAATCGAAATTTAACTAAATTAGTTTTAAAATCCTTGGCACCAAAATTTCTAAAAGCTAAAATTACATCGAAGAGTAAAAAATTAGGTTTTCCCTTCCATTTGGAAAGCTAATAAAAACTATATTTTGATGCACAATTGTCATTAATCCGTGCAGTTAGTTATTGCTAAATCCGTGGAGCTTGGATATAGCTGGGTTCCAGCATATTGTCTATAGTTGCATAATTAAGCAAATAAAAAATATATAATCATATTTTTTAAAATAATTGATTAAACATTTTCAACGGGGACTAACTGTTATTACTAATTTAGTAAATAAAATATCTACCACAAAAATTTTCAAATAACTATTCACTTTCCAAATATTCAATAACTTCATAACTTTTACATTGATGAGTTTTTTATAGTAGTAACCGGTCGTTTTTAGTTTAGTTTGAAGTATTGTCGCACTAGAGATACACGAGGGCTATTGAAGACGGGTGTCGGAATTTAGAACCACAGTCGCCGGCCCACTGGCACAATGGTTAACGTGTTGGCCCTTGGAGCTGGTGGGCTCGGGTTCGAGTCCCGGTCATGGCATGGATGTTTGTGTCCGTCAATAAATGTTGTTATTTGTCTAAGTGTTTGTGTCGTCTCTTTCTTTGTGTGTCTCTTGTGACTGTATCATTTCTGGGGTTGAATACAATAGACCTAAGGTCGCAGTGTTCGGCGAACTTGCCCCCCACCAAAGAAGTCAAAGTCAATAGAACCACAGTCAGACCGTCGTTCTTATGATTTCCCCTTATACGAAACCCTCGCATTAAATTTGCTCTTACCGATTTGCCTCTTCCTGTCCCTGAAGTAAGTGTACTTGTCGCATTTCGGCACAGGGGGCATGACGATGCCGCAGTCATTGCTCTGGAGGGACTCCGTCTCCTCCTCCTGCAAAAAAAAAAAAAAAAAAAAAAAAAAAAAAGTAGGTTTGTTACAGAATCTGTCACTTAAGGTGGGCGAGTACCCAAAATTCTTAAATTTTTACTATTACTTTAATCTTTTCCAAATTTGGCACAGTGATTTCAAATATAATGAACAATACTTTTTGAGCAATTTTTTTTATTTAAATATAATTGATTTATTTTAAACGGTGTTTTTCAACTAAAAAAGAGGGTTTACGCTAACACTTCTAGCATAAAAAGTTTTACATTAATTTACCTGAAATTTTTTACAGATGCTATTTCAATATATATCTGCACCATGAACCTCTAACATCTGGCGTAAGTGTACAAGTTTTTTTTAAAAAGTGTCCAAGTATAAGTTAATCGAAAAAATCTGTTTTTGTGGTTAATTTATAAAATTTTTCTACCTCTTTTGTTTAGTAGAAAAACACTGTTTAAAATAAATAAATTATATTTAAATAAAAAAAATGCCCAAATAGTATTATTCATTATATTTGAAATCACTATGCCAAATTTGGAAAAGATTAAAGTAATAATAAAAATTTCAGAATTTTGGGTATTCGCCTACCTTAAACTGCTTCCAACACAATATTTATGCTCACAAGAAACATACTATTTATACACCTCAGAAAGAAATTCGCCTAACAGGGACTTCAAATACAAAATTTTAGGAATTTGCATATTATTTCAATGTAGATTAAGTTTTTAGTTATTTAAATTTTACATAGACTTCTAATTAAAAAATTTAATGAAATTTAAGATGTAACCTAGCCCGATTTTGTGCTTTAAAATTACGTATCCCACTTGTTTGTGCGACGTTTAGTTCGTTCTGTGAAAGTTGGTGACAGATGGCAGACGGACTGAACGATTGTAAAACCTTCCACTTTTTACGTTATAAACGTAGTGTGGAAGCTAAAAAATACGTTTGCGAACATCAAAGTTATTTCGTAGTTTAGTAATTTATTGTTGTAAAGCATACTTTAGTTCTTATAGGACCCGGATGGCCGAGTGGTTTGGACCATTACGCTAGCAGTCTGCGCGCTGTAACGGGTGCGGGTTCTATTCCCGCCTTCGCCCTGGGTGTACTTCTTTTCCTTGATACAGTAAAAATTCTTTCTGTGTCTGTCTTACTTGACGACGGCTTATAAAGTGGGTCTCTGATCAAGCACTCAAGCTGTAATGTATATATGTATCTACCTCTACCCCTACCCTTAGTTCTTATAAATATGTTTAAGTGGGATGGTAACTCCATGGAACTAATGCATAATTTTCGAAGGTTTAGTTTTAGCTAAAAGTTTTCTTTTTAAACGGGGCTGCTTTTTGGAGGGAAAATCTTTTGCAGACTCGGCATATTCTTTACAACTGAGAGCCATTTATCGGGGCACCATTTGAGGCCGCTCTCGCCACCATTTTGACGCTCAGTTTGCAATGAACTTGAGTTTTCTGCGGATGTTAAAGTGTGCAAAGAGAACCCATTCCGTGTAAGTTTAGTACTAAACCGTGTGACTAAAGTACTTTAGTACTACCGTGTAACTAAATAGAGTATCAGGTTCGACAACAAGAGGTTATGCGAAAACAGCGTATGACTCCTTTATAAGTGCCACTTAAGTGAATTGGTGGAAAAGTTTATGCAATGAGCGAAGGTTTATTTGAGTTAGTAGTAACAATTCCCTCCACTTCATTAGAGTAGCGCTCGGTACCGTGAAGATCCGTCCAATGGTGGCCTGATACTCTATTTAGTCCAGCTTGGTTTTTCCATAGATATAGAAAATAGCAGATCTGCCCCTAGGGGAAAAGGTGAAGCCACTTTTGAACCAGTATCCCATAAGGCAGTTCACAAGCCAAAGCATACCGCTTGCCATAAGCCACCAGATGGCAGAGTGAGATAAATTCGACTAATAAAAAAATATATGTTTAATATTAACTAGTTAAACCTTTTTAGCAGTTTTTCTAGCATAAGTTGATAGCTGGATATGTATTGATATCTTCTGGCAGATATGAGGTATATATTCATAAGAGGAGCATAACAAAAATGCAATATTTATTGCTTGTAACTCTTCAGCAAAAGCAGTTTTTTTTTGGACCAGCATCCCGTGATGCATTGCAAAAACGGCAAAAAGTGGCTTCATCACAAAATCACGGGTTTTGTATTGCGTTGTATGTAATTGCGCAACCGATGGGCATATCTGCTACTTTCTATATCTATGAGTTTTTCTAATGCCATGTCCACACTGCGACAATGAAAATGACAAGAAATTGAGCTCGCATGGAAATGTATATACAATTAGAACCAATCGAGGTAGGTGCGTGCGCATGCCTGACCAATTCGTATAGGCATTTCCGCGCGCGCGCAATGTCTTGTCATTTTTTATTGTGGTAGTGTGGACATAGCATAAGCAAAAGGTGGTTACCAGCTCGTCTCTGGATAGGATGAAGTCCTCCTCTTCCCTGCATGCTCCGTAGCCTTCCTTCGCCCTGTCCGAGGGGTGGAGCTCGTACTTCTCGCCCTTCCCTTTGCTGAAGTGCGGCATGCCTCACACCAATGGCCACAAACCTACAAACAAAAATAGACATATTTATTATTTTAATTTGGTTAGTTCAATTTTACTATTTAGATTTAATTATTTCTATTTTAGTGAAAACATGTTAATTGTACTATTTTAATATAATTATTTAATCAAATTGTAATTATTTTTAGTTTATTATTTATGGTTACCATAATTACTTTTCAGTTAATGGGAATACTTTAGATGATGTAACACTCTTGTGGGCTGTGGGGAGCCCTGTGGTCAGAGTCTCGATCTCCGGATCGAAAGGTACCGCGATCGAGTCCTAGTAGCTGAAGACCCACCGAATATATGCGAAGTACATGTTCGTTAAATCTGTTGGGTCCGTAAGTCCTGTGGGCGGTCATTTCACAGCTTCATACGGGTGCAGGTCCCTGGAGACTATTTCCCTCCCCTTCAGGGACACGTCTAAATTGTGGAGGTGGCACGCGATAGATAGCAGCATCTGCCATGTATGTGTGTGGGCTGTGAGCGTGTGCTGTGTCTGTCTTACTTGACGAATGTTTATACGCGGGTCTCTAACCAAGCACACAAGCCTGAAAATATATGTATACCAACCAACCAACACTCTTGTTTTCATTTATTATCCGTACTGCGATTTCATTAGTTGCTTCAGTTCCACGGTAAAAATGACGTTATAGATGAAAAGAAAATTTTCCTTCTACGGAAGATTTCTTTAACAAATGTTTTGAACAGCCAACAGCATAGCAAGAAGTTGGCATTTAAAAAATTTAATAAGTAAAATATTCTTAGAAAACTCATTTTCGAATGCCAGAACAAAAGTAATTCAAGACAACAAATGAAAACAAGTCGTTGAAGCTGTTGACATCCACTACGTGAAACAACCCTATTATGGTTATTTTTGTTAATCTACTTAATTTTTTAAAAATATTTTTAGTTGATATAATTTTTTATTAAATATTATTTTATTTAAATATTTCAACAACTAAAGTTTAGTTTTTAACAAATTAGTTTTTTTTTAAACAATTTTCCTTTTTTCAGTTTCATACATTTTATTATTTTACTTTTTTTAAAAGGCTGCTAATAGTTTTTAAGTATGCCAATCTCTTAAAACACTTGCCTTATATTTGACTAATTTATATAATTTGACTAATTTATATATACAAAATAAAATTTCTTTTTGTAGAAAGGAGAAAAGGTCAAAGGGAATAAAAATTAAAATAACCACAATGCAGAAAATCATAAATTTGTGTAAATATTTCTGCTTACCTATTTCAAAAGTAACTAGTAAAATGATTAATAAAAAAGTTATTTAAAAAATGTTTTTTGTTTTGAGTAGCCATTAAACGTAAAATTTCTTTAGCCGTTTTTAACAGACAGCACTGTCGTCGTTAGCAGTTTTTGCTTTAAATAATTGTTAAACACACATAAAAAATTCATTTTTAATGACATTTCTTTCAGATAATTGAAATTTCGCAACTTGACTTGAATTTAAAAAAAAGTTAAGAAAAACTTTGTACCTTTTCTTAACTTACAAAACCTATTATCGAAAATTCTGTAAACCTCTGCAGTCTAAATATTGACGATGAAACAACTTACAGGAAGAACACTATTTTAAGTAACGTTAATTACTGCGCCTGTACGATGGCTTGTTGGTTTTATATAACAGTAATGCAATAGCAAAATGAGATTTACAGATTGTCGGAATTGTTTAAAAACACCAACTTAGGTAGTTATTATTATTATTATTATTATTATTATTATTATTATTATTATTATTATTATTATTATTATTATTATTATTATTATTATTATTATTATTATTATTTTTTGCAGAAACTTCTAAACAAAAATAATTGGTGAATATTTTAAAATGCGTTGAGAATAAATCAAGTTTGAAAATTATTAGTATTTATCGATTATAAAGATATAATATTTTGAAATATATCGTTGGCTCATTGACAAAACCACGAATTGGCATGAAAAAACACAGGGATGGAAAACTAGATACTGCAGTTTTCAAAAACCATCAATCCTTACAACTTGCACGTTCTTGGTTTTGTCATTTAACACAAGATATTATGTCCTCTAAACTAAATTAAACTTCCAGGTTCCGTAGAATTCAATAAATGTATGAAGTATAGTAATAATAGATGGCCCAACGCTCTTGAAAGTAAAGGGGAAGAACCACTTCATCGACTGGGAATCAGTCTGTATCAGGGCTGCTTGGCGAAAATAGCGAGTCATCGCCTAAACTGGCGTAAAGAAACCAGTTTTGCCTTGGTTCTTATCACGCGGTCCTCGGGTTTACTATCTCTATGGTCGAGATTCACGCCAGAAACTAGTCTGACGTTTGAACCACGTAAGAGAACCAAGAGAGAACTTCCCTTCAAGGACATGTCTAAATTGTGGAGGTGGCGTGCGATAGATGGCACCATCTGTCACGTATGTATGTGTTTGTTGTATCTGTCTTACTTGACGAAGGTTTATAAGCGGGTCTCTGACCAAGCACACAACCCTGGAAATATATGTCAACCAACCAACCTAGAGAGAAACCGGATTCCAATAGCTACTTCTAACCAAGCAGATACTAAATACGGAGAGGTTCCCTGTATATTAAGAGGTTTTCCCCCTGTACTCTTTACATGAAAATAGATGGTAAAAAAGTTATCAAGTCAGTAATGGATGAAAGCGGCTACAGGTGCTGGGAAGCTAGTCTAGCCATTGATTATCATACTGTCCTTAACCTGTTCACAGCTAAAGCGACCCAAACGGCCATACAACTAAGGATTTGATAATGATATTTCTATCACATATTACGCGGATACAAAAATCCTGCTTACTGAAAGTGTTAAACTAATGTTGTTCTTAGTTATAGGAAGCTTCACTCTCTCTTCACAGCCCTCCATAACAAGTCTATTGATTGAATTCCCGGAAATTAAAATAATAATGATCAAAATGGACCATAATTTTCAAAAATGGACAGCTAGAACGGCCACGCCCACGGTGACGTGTTTGTGTGTAGTAGCTACGACAAACTTTTCTCATAACAGTAAACCACCCGGCAGCAAATTCGTAAATATTACAGCGGCCATGCCTGTGGTGACTCACGGCTTTTTAAAACTCTCATGACTAAATGTTTTCCAAGTATTCTTGTTGTTTCTTTCATTTACAAAAATCGGACTAAAATTTACCTACATTTTTAGTCAAAATTTTTGAAAACTAAATTGTTAATTGCTTTATTAAGTAGTATATAAGAACTGTTAATTTTAGTGTAAGTAACCATAAATTATTTTAACTGAAAGGTGACTTAACCTATTGAGAATTATTTGAAACATTAGGATTTTTTCCTTAAAACTTAACAAAAATGTCAATAACAGATTTACTTTTTTAAAAAATTATATGAGCTTAAACAACTAAGACAAACAACTTATAAAAACAGAACATAATAAAATATCATGAAGCTTTGCTTATAATTTTAGATCATGCATCTCTTTAAATTAATTGATTTTAATGCTATTTTTAAAAGAATGGGAAATGATTTATAGGAAGAAAATTGATTCACCCATTTCATAACTCTTGACATAAGTTTTTGAAACGTTTTATGGACAACTTAAAATGTTAGCGATGAAAAATTAGTTTGTAAAATTGTTCGATATGATTTCGGGAAAATAGCCGATAAGACATTATGCAAGAATTTTTTATCCCTTTTTCCCACACAATTTTGATGAAAACTATTTAAATTTACAGTTGCATTTTTCTTAAGTAAAACTTGCGTTCAAGATGTAAGTACGAATTTTCATACATTCGTCCTAAAGTAATGTAAAAAGTATATGTATTTTTTATTATAATAACACTCATACATTATAGAAATTTCACATCGCAATAAAAATTTAAACTTTATTAATTAGATATCCAACACGAAACTTAAATTTTAAAATAAAAACACACAAGTAAAACAATGTTTAAAACACAGCTTTATTTCAAATCGATAACAAAAATTTACACATCAATATAACCATTTTACAACAAACATTTAACAACATCCAATAACAATATATCAAGTCTTCATTACAGACACATATCTGCCATATAAGTTTAATGATTAACTACTAAATATCAGTACATGGCATTGTCATAACATGGTATTTCGCCAACATCTAAATCTAGCAGTAAATTTTCACTAAAAGTATAAAACCATTACCGATGATTTTATTAATACCATTAACACTTTCAAGTCAAGATAAGTCTTCACAAGTGCCTACAATAACAAATAAAAAAGTTAAGTTAGAGTTTTTAAAATTCGCTTTTCGTTTAAGTTAATTTGTCCTGCACAAATTGTAGAGTACTATGGCCTTATGTGTCTCATTTTTTGTTCGTTTAATTTTTGTTCATGCAAGTTTTTTAAAATTCGTTTTTCATTGAATTTAATTTGTCCTACATAAACTGTACAGTATTACCATGGTCTTTATGTGTCCCACATTTTGTGTGGACTTAAACAGAAAGCTCATTTCGCTTGAATATTTTCTTGCTAACCGTCGTTAATGGGTACATTTCTTTTATATTACAAATATATACATAGTGATTTCGAGTTACTGTTAAAAGGTTGATATCAGTATACAAAGTATTTACAGTTAAAAGATCGATACATTAGTATACAAAGTACTTAAGGACCTCTAATGTAATATGAATTCGATTTGTTCATCTGACTTATCCATGAGAAAGTCTAATTTTATACACATGTGAACGATCAGACTTTTAGGATACTTTCACATAAATTCGAACTTTTATACCTCAGTTTTAAGGATGGCTCTTTACTAACGTACCTAATTGTGACACCAACATTTTGTTATCTATAAATGCTACATAACAGCAGTTAAAGGTTAAAGTATGATTCAAGTTACAGTTATAACATACACATCCATAACTGGTCCCGTTTAACCAGCCTTTTCTGCCTTATATTGTACGCATCACTAGTAAAAATGTCCCAATGTGTCTGTCTAAAAGTCGCCTTTCAAAATTTCAGGCAGTCGATACCGTTTTGTATTAATGCACCCAAAAAAATGAATGCTCAAAAACGACGAAATTTTCCTTAATTTTGACGGTTCCATTACTGGCAAATGCTCCGAGTTTTCGTTTCCTCAAAGTGAGGAAATTTGAATCGTCATTTTATGAGGATTTTAATGTCGTCTAATCTAAAGAAATATTTCGTCATTTTTGAGCATGTGACTACAACAATGAGATTTTGTTTCATCAAAATCAAGGTACAGAATCGTCAAATCACGATCGTAAAAGTGAGGATTCGCGTTTACTCAAAAGTCACGTGATAGTTTGACGAAACAATCCTCAAAATTTAAAAAATGAGGCTTGAGGATTCATGAATCGTCAAAAATGAAAGTGTTATTTCTGAGAGTGTGCTTACTCAGAGTCACTTCAAGTCTGTCAAGCGAGTTGGCGAACAATTATATTCACCGCCAAAGGTAATTTAAATTTAGTTCCTCCGAGGACAGTAACGACCTTCATCATGACTCTGTTTACGTTAAATGTAGTGAATTTAATCTTTAAGAGATACAATAGACTTAAAGTCGCAGTGCTCGGCGATCTTGCCCCCACCAAGAAAGTCATAAAGTCATAATCTTCAAGAGAATTAGCCACATGTATCATGTGACCACCTAGCTTAAAGATAATAGAAGAGTATTTTGGACAGACAAATTCGGCCATATCACTGTTGATGAATACGGTCACCCGTTAACATACGGTAGTAATGTGACAAATTAAAATCAAACACTTATATATCAATACTATCAATCGCAAAACATTTTTAAAAGGAAAACAGTAAGCAAAAAGCGACATTAAAAAAAAAGAAACGGTGTTCTTTATCCTCAAAATAATGTAGGTTTAAAATAACACAAACTTTTATTTACAACTCAAATCAATCCTTTTCTTTTACATCTGAAGTAATAGTTAATACGTCTTTAGTTACTTTCATTTTTGGAATAGATGCTTATCGGCATCAAAAGCAATGAATGCGAATGAAAGCAATACTGAACCAAATTATATTTTATAAATGCAAATGAAATATTCAAAGCCGAATGAACATATTTTCTTTGAAACCTTCAAATGTGTTTTAATTAAAACCGAAAATGTTTAAGTGAAAAAAATGAATAGGTCGTGTGTTGAATGAAACGTTGAAATAAAGAATTCAGATATAACTTAATATCTTTCTACTATATAAAGATGTCGTTTTCATTATTTATAACGACAAATTCTTGAAAATGGATTAAATTAAACTTGTTAAAACAACTTTGTACTTAAGTATGCCCATTGCACATTAATCATGCCCTGAAGCGAAAATAATATAAAAGTTTCTTTAAATTTTCATAATTTTTTAGATTTATAAATATATAAAAATATCAAATACGTTCAATACAATTATGTAGCTTGTCTAATGGTATACACATTGCAATACATATTATGAAATTTTCTTTGTTTCATTTTATGCAACAACATATGAATTCTTACAAAAAAATATTACATCATAAAAACAATTTTAGAAAACAATATTGTCTTTTAAAACCACCACACTATTTAGTAGTACAACAATTATATTTACAGTACGTCATTTATATTTTCTAAGCTAATAACACAATGTATTTTTAACAAGTATACAAAATGTTTTTTTAAGCTAATAACACAATGTATTTTTAACAATTTAAAAGTTGTCAGTGAATTACACGAAATGTTGTAATAACAACGTTAAAAGTATCAAGCATTTCCCCCTTCAGTCCTGCAAAGATTAAAAAAGATTAACAGTCAATATAATACTTGTCACTCGTCCGCATTTTGAAATTACGAGACACAATTACATAATTTTAGTTGAAACTGCCATAATTAAAATTGAATGTTTAATTTCTGTTTGTTTTCAATTTTTTTTTTGTGTTTTTATTTTTAAAACTACACATAATTAACTACTTCTACACACAAAAAGGGAAAATTCGCTTGCATTATTTTTATTTTTCATGTTTTATGAAGAAATAATAGAGGATAACATATTGATTATGATTGTAACAAGATAAATCAGTAACAGTTCTCCAAAAAATACTTCCTTTCAGCGCTCGGAGGAATTTGGTGCCAAATTAATGCCCTCTATGCCAATAACGATTCACCAATCAAATGGTCTTGATTATAGTCTGTCTATTTACTATGCGAGTCTCAAAAAGACTTTCTTCCCTCATCCTTTCGCATGGTTTTCTAGGAAACTTGGGAAGTATCGCGTTTCTAAACCTAACGCGTTTTGGGGTTCTGTTGTGAGGTTAACAATCCGAACAGTTCAAACCCAAGTAGCGTGGGGAGAAAACACTCTCATGCGATGTAGAAGAAAACCACATGAGGGGATGGGGGAAGAAAATGCTTTTGAGGCTCGCATTCTAGATAGACAAGGTATAACACAAGTTGACATACCACCAAGGTTGCCACAACTCTGCCAACATTAGTATACGCAGTATCTAGGGACTCTAAGTCAGATACGAGACTATTCATTACTTACCAAAATTCTCTTGCCTTGTAATACGTTTCAAACACAATTCTCAACAGCACTTCTAATTTTACAGCTATTATAAATTTAAACTTAAATTCGACCACATTTTAGGGGTGTAAAAATAAATAAATTTTATTTTAATTTTTCACATCGCGTATTATTAAGCATAAGTCACAAACTAGTGTTTTTCGCTCACTGATAGTTATCCAGGAGTGATTAAAAAAAGTTAAATGTTACTAAAAAAACTTTGAGATGAATAAGAAAATATAATGTATTTTCTCAATCAACAATTTAAATTGCTCTTAAGATTCTTACTTCCTATTACCTATTATAACGTATAAGGTAATGATAGTATTGCGATGGGGTCGATAATCAAAAGTGGAAATTTAGTGTTTTCTACCTGTTTTGGAGAATGCTGATTACGAAAAAGTGGTTTTCGAATATTAGTCTGTTATAACTCGGTCTGAAATAACTCTACAGTTCTAACTGAAAGAGCTACGGATTTCAATTTGGTACATCAGTTGATAGTACTTGTCGGACGTCATAATAAGGTTCTCGAGAAAATTGCGAATGCGTAAGAGGTAGATTCCTTTGAACATTTTAAGTTTTAAAGGTATTGCTGAAAGACAACAAAAGCTACAGACAAGCTAACAAGGACTCCAAAACAGTCACTCTTAAAAAAAATAAATATATTAGATAATCGATTTTAAGAATTTCCTATCGAAGCCTAACTTTTGAATTATTGATTTTTTTTACATACAGGATCTTTTAACGATCTTTGTCCATACGGAGATACAGATTTCACGATGTCCTACTTGTTGGTACATTCAATGCCTGTCCACTCGAGCATTGTCCATGGGTCAGAGCCTTTTAACAATGAAATGTAAGTCACTACATTTTAAAATGCATTATAAAATTTTTTTTTACGACATAAAAAGTATTTTAATATTCAAAAGCTTTTATGTAAATCTATTTAAAAAAAACCATAAACTGAGTCGAGCGTACATTAAAAAACCTTTTACCAATCAAATGCTAAGTATAAAGGCTTTGACAAAAAAATTCTTGAAATAGCAACTCATATCCATGTTAAGTTACGATTTTTAAAAATACAATATTAAATCGTAGCTATACAAATCTGTTTTAATGACTTTAATTCTGCCAAAAAAGTGTATAGCCTCACGTTTTCTGAAAAGTTACTTATGTTCTATTGTACGTGCTTTATTTTAAGGGCCATTTAATTGAGTTAAAAGATGATTCTACTTATACTAAAAGGAAAATATCTATATAGTTACCTTCTGTTGCTCTATAGATGGTTTATCTGAGAACCTTTTCCGAAAAACATCATGAGCTTTCAGAATTCGACTTCCAACTTCGTTCCTCCATTCTAAAGAGTCCAGCGTCGTGGCCTTGTTGGCTTCTAAGAAATCCACGACCTTCTTGATCAGCTCGTGGTCCTGGTGAGCGTCGGCCAGAGCCAGTACTACCCAAGCATTCTCTGCGGACAGACTTGAAATCGGGAAATCCGAATGACTTGAGTAACCCCGGACGAGCTCCAGAGTACTCGGGTCGTCGAGTGTTTCGGCGTACAGAACGGTCAGCTGCTTGACGAACTCAGAAATGATCTCGTCGTGCTTGCCGAAAGGCGGCGAAATGTTGTTCTTTTTTGCGTAGGTAATGGCGTCGTTGATGTAGAAGTACAGGAACATGAACACGATGTAAACGGCGACGCAGCCCTTGAACGCCTTTGAGTACGAACCATCAAGTTCCTTTGTGAGTTGGGCCCTTTTCAGCATTTCCTCTTCGAAAAAATCCATTAAGTCGCTTGCACCTGATTCTTGTGAATTACATTGAGATGTCGTTCTACGCTTCGTGTTAGCTGCTTTATCGTAGCAATCCCGGGCGTTTTCGGAAGTCGAAATATCCTCCGAACAATCGTCTTTGGACATTGAGGCCCCTGAAGAGTCTTCACTGCCTTCTTCAGAAGTTATGCCGTCATCGGAGTCTCCATTTTCATTCGAGCTAGATTCATTCTGACTGTCTTCTTCATCTTCTGTTATTGTTACAAGACCTTCCTCGTTCAAACCTGATTGAATGGCGTTTTCAATTTTTTGTGTTTGATCTTCAAAACTTTTGTCATTGTCTTCTTTGGAATAATCAACTGCCATAAATTCTCGATTGTCGTCAGTATCTTCATTTAATATATAATTCAAGCAGAATTCTACAGTTCCATCTTCTGGATAATAAACAACGCATTCGTCTTCTGAAAGTCCCTCTTTAATATCATCCGAGTCAAAGCTGAATTCAATATCTTCTTCTTTACAACAAACTAAATTTTTACCCATCTTAAAGTTAGACAAGGCTGATTTCTCAATGGCTTGTACCACGACTTGGCCTCTTTCGCGAGAAAGAACGAAAATTTGAGGATCTTTATTGTTCGAACAATGCTCTTCCTGAATCATTTGAAGTTCATTTTCTGTCATTTGAAGTTCACTTTCTGTCATTTGAAGTTCACTTTCTGTCATTTGAAGTTCACTTTCAGTTTTTTGAAGTTCAATTTCTGTTTTTTGAAGTTCAATTTCTGTTTGAGTGCCATTTTCTGTATGATTTGTGTCGCCTACAGTTTGTGTGCCCACTGAACAGTGTGGTATCTCTGTCACGGAATTTTTCTCAATGATATTTTGTAGGGCAGCATTCGATGCCAAAGAATACTGCAACCGCACGGCGTAAATATTTTTCACTGGTATTTTGAATTCACTCAAAAGAGTCAACTCATCATTCGGTAGGTACAGTTCAGCTGCATCAGTCAGCACCCTCTTCTCGATGAAAGCAGGAGTGACCCACACTATGGTATCGTCCCCAGCCTTCTCAAAGTAAGTCTCGTCGTAAGTGATCCCCGCTCTCCCTTGGACGTCCAACACTGAAATCTTGGCTACAACCAAGAAGTCTTCCGCAGGAGGTCGTCTGAACCTTATAATGATTCCAAGCCTCTCGTCCTGTGGATCTCTGTTCGTGTACAGATGCATCTTGCACGACAGAATGTCATAGACAGCGTTGCCGTAGGTATATCCAGCATGGGTGTGCTCTTCGGCGGCATCCCACTTGCTGAACTGCCCGAAATGCCAACTGAAAGTCAGTCTTCCGATCTCGATTCGCGTGGATGAGGACAACCGCTCGGCCAGGGCCACAGACGAGCACCTTCTGGACATCTGGCACACGATGGTCAGAGGTTCCGGATCTGTGGTCAGACTCCCCTCTGTCAAAATGTCCTTGAGCTTCTTTTCCGTGGCACTGGCAGCACCGGAACCTCTCCTGAAAGGATAGTTGTTGGAGTGGTACTCGTAGTGGACCACTCGACCAGTGGACATGGTGATCCTGAAGTTGGCGTAGACAGTATCTGCCCGCTCGCCGTAGACGCGTTCCAAGTACCACAGAAGCGTCTCGTCGCGTCCCCTGGGATAAAGACGCAGACGCCATATTCCGTCGTCTATGAGACGCGGGCGAAAGACGTCAGTCTCTAAGTACTCGTCCGATTTTTTTGCCCAAAATACGAGATTCTCGATTGTCCAGTTGTACGTGAACAAGTGACGACGTCCCCCGCATTTGAAAGAAGACAGATTGGTTGTTGTTGTTGAAGCTTGTGTGGCCATTTCTGATAGTTTCTATCCAAACACGTTTAACGAATTTATTTGCACCTCAGAATTGCCTTTAAGCATTAAAACCGATGGCCAAATCACCACTATAGCTCAAAGTTCACGTTTAAAAACCACTCAAGTGGAGAAAAGTTAGTAGGATTTGTAATCGATCATAATATATGAGAATTCAAAAACAATTCAAAATCTACTTCCACTAAATGAAAATCACTTTCAAGAAGAAATTTCTGATTGTATTATAGCATTTGGCACAATAATTTCAAGCACTATGTCATTAAAAATTAAAGACAACGTTAAATAATGCTACCTATATGTCCAAATTTACCATTCAAACGGGAGGAAAATATTCAAGACAAACCCATATGGGCAAAAAAGTTCTGTAACTGCAATTTAAGAATAAATTAATACGAATCGATAATGAAAATCGATTTCGACTTCGAGTGCACCACTTATTAACCAAAAAATGAAATTAAATCTTAGGATTATCATTTATTTTGAAGTAAAACCCAACTTTTCATTCTTTTTTGATAAGTGATATCCGATTGGAGGAGTAGAAATTTGTTTCTGTAGCCAAATTGAATAAATTAAACATTATTTTAAAATTGCTTTTTTAGAGAAATGCGAAATATTTTTTTTAAAGTTTCATTATTTTTTGGAAAAGTTAGAACGTGTAAATAATTATTAAAGGAAAACTAATTTAAAAAAATAAACAATCAATAAAGATAATATTTTGAATTACAGTTGATCAAATAAAAAAAAAGATGTTACATAACGACATAAGTGGTGCTAACAAGTGTTCAAAAACGCATAATATACTTAATTATATATTAGGTATAAAAAATTTAAAATTCTTAAGAAATGTCACAACCTACACAAAAGAAAAAAATTAGATTCTTCTACAGATATTATTATGACTGACACAATCACAAGTTCTTGACACAACCACAATCCTATTATACCACCAACACAATCTGTAAATATCCCTCGAAATATCCACAATTGACAATCCGTCACAACACAATCCGATGTCCAAAACAAATCGATAGTTACGTCACCCAGTCGCTACGTCAGCAATAAACACTTCATATTTTATACTTCTAGATGTCTATCAGTGATTAACAAAAGATGAATAATTCTGAAATAATTGTCACGAAGAAGAAGACAACATGGAATATATAAAGACGCCCTGATGTTTACACTTGAAAGCTGGCTTCCCCGTCGAACAAAAACGACAACAATGAAAAATCGAAGGGGTCTGGGGAGCGCTCTGCGATTGGTTGATTCTTAGGGGAGTGTGGGAGTGTAGGGGGTGAATGACGTCACACAATCCCCCCAAAACACAAATCCTACTGTAGGTTTTATACTGAAAACGCTGCGTGTAACATATGGAACATTTGGTATTAAAATAATATTTCAGATAATTCATAGAACACAAAGGTAGAATTATTCAATTTTGTGTAATTAGACGTATGTTTGCATGCTTTTGTTGTTGGCAATTGAAGAGCCCAGTGGTAAAAAGTGCCAAGTGACAAAAAGGTGAAAACGAGAAAATAAGCTTCAAAGTTTTTCGTTTGCACTCAGATCAGTTAAAAACGGAAATTAAAAACCTTAAAAAATATACTAAAATTTAAGTTTATGAAAAGTGGAGAGGTTATCGTATAGGAAGAGAATAATACGTTCATTGACACAAAATTATAAATTTTTTAAAAAAGGTCACTTAGCACGTTGTTCCATTAAGCTCTTGAATTATTTCTCCCCTCATCCTGTCTTCTTATAATACGTAATTTATTAATTTAAGTGAAAACTTGATTATCCGATCGAATTGGGACCCGGTAGGTCGGATAATTGAAAATTATGGATAAAAGAGAATTTTCATTTAACCCTTTCAGTCCCAATGACTATATTTGGCATCATAATTTTAAGAATTTTTTTTTCTGTTCATCTATAGAAATTTATGATGTACAAAAGCACATCATTCGATTCTTTAAATTTTTTTCTATTAGAATTTTTTTTTAATTAATCCCAATAGATGTCAGCCCCATTACTTTTAATTAATGATGATCAGAAAAATGATTATGCCAAATGACACCACTTTGACTGAAAGGGTTAATATGTATAAAACTTATCGTACAGAGGAACGAAGAAAGCCCGAGGACCTAAAATTCGGAATTTCCCGATTTCATAAACGTTGTAACTTCCCGATTTCAGAATCGCCGGAGATTACACACTTTAGAATCGCCGTAGACTTTTGAGACTGGTTTCTTTTGTGGACAACTGAGAATTATCATTGTTGGACAACGTTTTTTATGGTGGACTTCGGGAGGGTCGGTTAACAGAGAGTTTTCGATGAAAGAATGACGGCTAATGGAGGATCTACTGTACATATTAAATACTTATTCTCATTATCTATATCCTAACCTCTTTCTAAAAAAGGCTTTATATTTAATCCGAAGGCATGCTAAGGGCAAACTTATAAATTCTAACATTGTACCTCTTAAAATTTTGCATCTTAAAACATTTTACATATTCAAATTCTACTTATTCTAGCATTTTACTTCTTTAAATTACAATATATTCTATAATTATACCGCTAAATTCAAGAAATTCCGGCATTCAACATCGTCAAATTATCTTACTTTGATAGTCTCTTCAACAGATTTAAATTCTACATAGTCTGCCATTTATTTCTTTTAACCCTTTCAGTCCCAGTGATGCCATTTGGCATCATCACTTTCAATATTTTTTTCAAAATGTTTATGTCCCGCTATGACATCCAAACATACATCATTCGATTCTTCACACTTTGTTCTATCAGACAAAATTTTACTTTAATCTCAATAGAAGTCAGAACTACTATTTTTTTTATTTAGAAAATAGTCAACAAGCGTTTCTCTTGATTTTTGATAAGTTCACTTCAGTTCCACATATTTAAAACACAATTTAAACTATTTCGTTTAAAATAATTACTATTTTTTTTAATAATATGGTCAGATACCTTAAAATATATAACTCGAAGTGTTTTTAGGTACTATATATATTTTTTTATTTTGTTGTTTTCCACAGTTAGAGAATTTTGGCATTGTTTCAAAAACCAAATAAAAAATTTAAATGGATTTTTTTTCTTATGGAATTCTTATATTTGACCTAAAATAAGCTTATTTTGTGAATATCAGATGTTTCTGTAGTGTAGTAAATTTTTGGGACTGGGAATTGTTGGGAATTTACACATTCTAACAATTTCCGAAAACAGAAGTTGTAGATATTGCCGAACTTAGACTTCGAAGTGTAAAATACATAAATCATTTAAGTATTTAACAAAAAGTTCTATTATTCTATATCTAAAATAACAAAATTTCCTATTTTATTAGTACTTAAATACTTAGTGAAATTCTTGAAAAGTTAGTTTGTATCAGTAAATTTCACTTCGAAGCGCTTTAACACAAAATTTTTAAACTTCGAAAACTTTTTTTGCCAAACTCAGCATTTATTTCATATTTAAACACTTAAAAGCTCAAAATTGACTATTTTCATTAATTTTTTTACGCAAATTAAATTAATAATCTTTATTATTTTCAAAATTTATTTGCAGTTCAAAGGATAATTATTTAAAAGCGTTTGGACCAAATTCTAGCATCTGTTAGCATCTGACATTTTATAACAAGTTTGGAAAATGACTTCAACGCGCCAACTTCTTTGCGCCACCCTGAATAAACAATATAAATTAACGAAAAGTTATTAAGGAATCAGGAGCGGTATTTTTATTCTCTTGTTCCAGAATAATACTCTCTCTATATTTCAAATTTCAGTTTTATAGTTAAGCTTTGAAAAAAATCAAATTTTTATGGCTTCCGAAAATTGGTCATTGACATCAGATTGATGGTTTGATACTATCATACTGAATTTGAAGTGGGATCAGTCATTACTCTCGGTCGTTCCCCGAGCACAGAACTATTAATATTTCGGTTCCGGTCGTATCGCACCTGCTTTTGGCGGGGGTCTCAGGTGGTTGGGAGAGGGTGGTAGGGGGGGGGGGGGAGAATTCAGGGAGTTTTAGTGAAATCAGTAGCTGCAGGGGGAATTTAAAGCCCCATAGGGTTATATCGTCAGCTGTTTTGATACGGGGAAGAGGTATGATACTATAGGATATGGTTAGGTTTTGCCTTAAATAGCCGGACCATAGGACATGATCAGAAACTGAATAGATCGTGCTTTATAAGGGAGGTAAGGAAACATCATTTTTACAATAGAGTTGTCAATGAGTGGAATGCTGTACCAGATTATGATGCGCATTCGAAGAGAGTAGAAGAATTTGAGAAGAATCTTGATAGTCATTGGAAACTGGTAAAGTATTAGATTTATTTTGGACCAACCTTGCTGAGCCTCTTACCTGCTGTTGGTCGAGAACAAAGAGGTGATTTAATTCAGTTATTCAAATTCATCACGCAGGTAGACATGAAGGGCTTAAATATTAACTCAAATAATCGACCCGGAAGACATTGTCAGAAATTTAAAAAAAAATTGCTTAAAAAAAAAGGTAGGAAAACATTATTTCTGCGAAAGAGTTGTCAATGAGTGGAATGCTTCATCAGATTATGTAGTATTTTCGAAAGAGATCTGGTAAATAATAAGTACATTTTCGGGCCTATCTTGCTGAGCCTATGGCCTGCTTTTGGCCCACAACTTCTGCATTTGCATTTATATAAAAAGCGTGATGCAAAAAAGTCTTGGTTAAAAACATTAATCCAACAAATAGAAAATATTACAGGAAGCACACGCTACATTTTATTCTTCAGTAGAATTTTCAATTGCTAATATTTTAGGTAAGTTTAAATGTTTTAAGCATGGGTAAAAATTTTATTTAAAAAAAAACAAGAAGAGATAATGTATGCAACCTTTATAATTTTTAATATAACAAAGAATTTAAGATTACTTTTGATTCTCATTACATTTTTATTCAATAGTAAATTTTGGACTTGCTATTATTGCTATTGAAAGTATTTATCCTTTAACTAGCAAATAATTGTTTGTTCTTCATACGAAACAAATCTATCCAAGTATAAGTATACCATTTAATCTGCTATAAGATTAAAATGTTGAATTATTATTCCGTATATTTGAACGTAAAGTGTTACATCCAGTTACTTATACTAACTTACAATTTCAAAGTCCAAGTTTTTCCTCACAAATCCTAGCGTTAAAATCAAATAAAAAATATATATGAAAAAGAAATCACAAGAGCACACACTGTGACAGTTTTTGCAACAATGAATGGGAGACACAGATTTGTGAGATAATAGACATTGCCTGTCAAAGTATAAAACAGACAGCACCACGCCTCCAGGCAGGTAGGAAAGTCCATGGATTCGTCAGTTTGAGGAATATGCAACACACACAAAGGGAAAAAGGTTAGGTTTGAATTATCGTCGCACTAGAGCTACACAAGGGCTATTGGTGACGGGCGTCGTATTTTAGAACACCAGTCAAGTGACGAGCTGACACCTGAATAGGCACCCAACGCAACCGTTAAGGGCGACATCGTACGCAGCGTTAGGACTTTGAAGAAAATTTAAAGTTAAAACTCCCTTACACGGGGTATTATTCGTCGGACATTTTTGGCTGTACGGGCCGTTTATAGGTCGGCATATTTTGGCAATTCGATTGCCTAACCGACTGGGCTCCCCAGCCCCACACAAAGAAAAAGATATTTAGCAAAAACTTCGAAAAAATACTCATACCACGGTTACACTGCTGTAATAATTGAAAAGAAGCCTACGTTTGCGTATAGATGTAATAAGCATTCATATTATTACAAATTTTATAGCTTTTTATTTTATCTTATTTTATTTTATCGATCGGAATAGAAATTTACCTTCATAAAATATTTGAACTTTTTAATTATATAAGATTTTACCATATTTAAAAAAGTAAGGTATTTAAATTTATTGCACAAAATATGATGGAGAAAACATTTTACACCACAGTCAATGCATCCACTTGTTTAAAAATACAATAATAATAAAATTAAGTTATTAATAAACTTTCTGAGAAGGATTAATCGGACAAATATTTCGCAAGACTTTGAGCAAAGCTTCTCTAATCGACATTATGTTAAATTCATCATTAAATTACAATTTTCCAATATAATAAACTGTCGCACCAAATAATTTGAACAAATGTCCTCGGCCCTAATAGCGGCTTACGTTACCTGAAATAGCGACTTGTTTTAAATAACGAAAATTCCTTCTAATTTTCACTTCGTTCAATCGGTGTTCCGATTGGTGCTTTGTTTTCACGTGAAATTTATTCACCAATCACGGCTCAATAAATAATTTATTTCATTCAGCATTTATGTTGCCACTCAATACCTGAAATATACAAATTGAACTTGATATACGTGGTGGTGTTCGTGTTTGAATTAAAAAGGGAAAAAGGTGTCTCTAAGACTTCTGATAATGATGTACTACACTCTTAAAACAAACGAGCGTTTTTAACTCAGTCTGAGTTCATTTTCACTCCTTTCCTGTGTAGAAAATGCACTTCTAAAATAGGAGTGGATTTCACTCCTTTGTTTTGTTAAACCTCGATCAGGATCACTCCAAACGAGGGATTTTACCTCAGTCTGAGTTCATTTTCACTCCTTTTCAGTGTCGAAAATGCACCTGTAGGAGTGGATTTCACTCTTTTGTTTTAAGAGTGTAGATTCATTCAATATTGGCACCAATAAAACAGAGTCGTGACATCCTTGGCGATAAACTCGAGTTTCCCTACGTCACTAGGCTAGAGTCACGTCTTGAGTGGCAACAGTATCATAGAAAAGAGAATAAAGTTTAGATTGGTTATTCAAGGAAGTGAGTGGAGCATACTATGTCATACCACTAATCACAGAAACCCCGCAATGTAACCCAAGAATAATTCTACTCCACGCGAAACAAGCCAATATTAACCCGTTATATTGCTTAGGGAAACGCCAAGTCGTGGTTTTAGTGTGTCGGCAAACGCTATAAACTTTCACCACCCGAGGCAAATTATTTCCCTCTAGACCAATGGCTGTCTTTCATGTCTACAACGTCAGCAGCAGTGTCTCTCTCAACAAGAAAAATTAGATTGAAGTCTTTCTTCATGTAGATCCCGGAATAAGGTTTTTATATTAATTTCTTCCTCCATTAAATTGAAGAAATGCATATTTATTGTTTTTTATTTAGACGCTAAAATAATAAATAAAACGCAGAATGTCTTTAAAGATACTAATGAGATTTTTTAAAAAAACTTTTTCTTCATACAATAAGAAAACTACGAGTGTATTTTTTACAAATGTTTGATTCAACTGAAATATTACAGAAATTATGTTATAAAATATATTCAAATGAATATTACAAAAATGCTTGATTCAACAAGATACTTGAAATTCTAGCTTTAGAATAACAAATGTACAACTTACGGTAACACCTTTTCTGTTCCTTTTTTTGCTTACACTGCTTTTAGATATATTTATTGACTAAAATATCAAATACCTTGACCTATACATTGAATACACACTAAAGGTTCGAATGTCACTCACAATAACTATATGTCCGATTATTCAACACGTGATCCTAAGAATGAAAATAAAGGTCAATTCTCAGGAAGAGATTAGATGAAACATAGTTTCCGTTGTTTGCCCTTATCTCCTTTTACCAGGCTCTCTTTGGAAGTTAATTAACCGCAAGGGAAGATAAAATAATGAGACAAAAAAATAGTGAATGAAGTGGCACTTGTAGACTGGGGCCCGGATGGCCGAGTGGTTTGGACCTTTACGCCAACAGTCTGCGAACTGCAACGGGTGCGGGTTCGATTCCCTCCTTCGCCCTGGGTATACTTTCCTTTCTATGTGGCTGTAAAAATTCTGTGTCTGTCCTACTTGACGAAGGCTTATAAGCGGGTCTCTGATCAAGCACACAAGCCGGAATATATACACTCTTAAAACAAAAAAAAAAGCGAAATCCACTCCTATAGGAAAAGTGCAGTTTCGACACTGGAAAGGAGTGAAAATTAACTCAGACTGAGTTGAAATCGCTCGTTTGTTTTAAGAGTGTACGAATGATATTTATTACAAGAAATTCTATTTGATACGACTTACATGCACCTAACTCTTTACAACACCTAACTTTGTATTTTCAAATAAGCTGGAATTTTCTTTGTTTGGAAGCTCTGGTGTCATCTGCGCCACTTGTCCGCAGTTCAAATTTCAAATCGTAGGGGACTGTGGTGGAGACTCTGTCGGAGGTTTAACTAAACAAAAGAATGAAATCCACTCCTATTTAGAAAGGCATTTTCGGCACTGGAAAGGAGTGAAAATTTGCTCAGACTGAGTTAAAATCACTCGTTTGTTTTAAGAGTGTACAGATTCCGACTATCAAACTTTTTGAAATTGGTTCGAATATATATATATATATTTTAATTTTCAATAAATAATTTTACACACAATATTCAAAGCTTATTTCAAAATGTGTGATTATAGAGACCTTTAAGCTATCTACATTCATCAATTAAAAAAAAAAGTTTGTAAAAATATTCAATGCAGCCGGAGAAATGGGGGCTTGGAAAATCTTTTTTCCCCATTTGATTAACCGCGTTCGAGCTGGCTTATTCGCCTTTAAATTGGGTTTGTTGTTGAATTAGTTTAAGGGGAAATGGGCGCGCTAGACCGGGCTCTCCAAACTCAAGTGCCTTAGTGTTAATCTAATGGGGAAAAAGTATTTTCTCTGCCGCATTTCTCCGGCTGTATTTAATATTTTTACAGACGATATTTTTTAAATAATAAATGTAGATAACTTACGTGTCTCTATAATCCCACTTTTTAAAATTGCTTCGAATACTTTTTGTAAAATTATTTATTCAAAATTTAAAAAAAAATCGAACCAATTTCAAAAAGTTGTATTGTTGGGACCTGTAAGTCAGCTACATTTATCACATAAAAATTCTGTTTGTAAAAATATTCAATACAGATGGAGAAATGTGACAGAAATTTTTTTCTCCACTGGATGAACACTGAGGCACTTTGCTTTGGAGAGCCCTGATCGAGCGCGCTCATTCCCCCTTAAGGGGCATAATCACTTTGTCCGCCCGTCTTCATCTTAATCGGTCACTCACTTTTTCAAAGTTAAACTATAAACAGTACTACTGAAAAGTGCAGAGTGAGGAACTGTCAAATTTTAACTAATGTATGTATAACTTTTATTCCAATTTTTAACTGCAAAGCTGATGATGGATGTAAGTTAGTTAAAAATCTGTAAAATTGTGACTTATTGCAGTTTCCATTAAAATTTTTGAATCAAAGATATGTTATGTTGACAATCAGATTATTTTTATTTCAACTTAATTATAATCGACATACATATCTTATTTAACTAAACAGCTTTTTTAAACATCTCCTTAGAATAAAATTTAATTATTTATATTCTTTACGAAATGAGAATATCTGTCTAGCCTTATTTTCAAAAGAAAACACTTATCCTAAATTTCGCATGTTTCGATTTTGCCCTAATTGATTTTATGCTATAAAAACTCCATTATTATTTGGTTGAGAACGTATTTTATTTAACTAATTTCCAGCGAACGGTTGCTAAGGCTACCAGAATGCCCTATTTGCGGCGTAGCGGAAGTTATTTTAAAGGCGGGTTATAAGCAAACAACATAATGTAATTACCCACATTTCAACGACGGAAAAGTATTTTAATTTCTTGACCTTAATTTATACTGCATGTTATTTTTGTTTTAGTAATAAAATATAGGTTAAGTCAGTGCTTCATTGGAATGTTTTTTTTTGTTTCATTCAATAAAATGTAACATAATTAATTGAATTTGGAAAATTATAATAAAATTTAAATTTTTAGAAAATTGTTAAATTTTGTTTGCAGCATTTAAAATAAATAAAAAATAAACCTAAGTTTGTACATTTTTAAATTAGAGTAGCGTTTTAACCTTGTAACATTTAAAATTTAACTTTTTAATATCACAGGAACATACGCATTTTCAGTTGCATAATTAAATTTAACTAATTATGCAAATTTAATGTAATTATTATGCAAATAAAAAAAGTAAATTTAATTAAATTTTGCCATTACTAAATACAAACTAATTCATAAATAATTTCTTAAAGGAACTTTAGAAACAAAAAAAAAAGTATTGCAAAGCTTTTATAAAGAACAGGGCCCTCGAGTTGTAAAACAAATATTTTATAATAAGAAGAAAAAATACCCAAACCACTCCTACAAATCAACCAGAATATCCACGTAAAACTAGTTTCACTGGGATTGGACTCTAATTGAAGAGAAAACAACTTTAAGTGTCCTTTGCCACAAATGAAATTGTAAGGAAGTATACCGTGAACCGGTTGTAATTTTGGTATTTCACGAGGTTTTTATGAGTGTAATATAGAAATAGTAAAATTTTCTACCTCATCAGTGTAAGCAGAAAAAGAAAAAAAATGAAAACTTTTTTTATTATAAGTAACAAAATAAAAATAAGCTGAAATTTTGAAAAGTAGCTCTTTCTAAAATGAAAGACAAACTCTAGTAAGTTACAGCATATTACATGTTTGCCGCATTCTAAAATACGGAACCAAAGATGGAACAATAAAGATGCTCGACTTCTATTTGTTATTTTTTATTACATAATTGAAGGGTATGTTTGCAAAGCTCACATTCTACAATGTAAAACTAAGATCAGCGTTCATTTGCGATTTCATCCATTTGAATTTAACTTTATCAAAAGTCTCCAATAAACAAATTGGACCTTACATCTTAGTTATGGAGCCCATATGACCGAGCGGTTTGGATCATTACGCCAGCAGTCTGCGCGCTGTAACGGGTGAGGGTTCGATTCCCGCCTTCGCTTTGGGTGTACTTTTCTTTCTCCGTGACAGTAAAAATTCTTTCTATATCTGTCTTAATTGCCGAAGTCTTATATAAGCGGGTCTCTGATCAAGCACACAAGCCGGCATATATATACCTATCCATTAACCCTATCTTAGTTATAGTTTGGAGAATGCGAGTTTCACAAATACACCTTTCAATTCTGTTATGTAGTTTTTATACTTAAATATTTTTCTTGAATATAAAGCTGGAAAACTCGAATTCCAGCTATCTTCCCATGTTATATATCGTCATTGTAAACTTATTATTTGGATTATAAGTAAAACAAGAATTTAATTCAATGAAGGAAGCTAAAAAATTATTCACAATATAGTAAGACTATTCAAACGGTTAAAATTTGTTAAGTAACTCAATTAAAAAAATTGATGCCATTTCTTTCTCCATTTTTTCTTTTACTTTCATGAATCTGAATCAATAAATTTGTTTTGCCGGCTCAAACGTGACTGGGCGGCAGAGTGGTAGGGGAGCTTTTTTAGGCCTGTAGCCGGCACAAAATGGGTACTAAGCATGCTTAGGAACTAAACACTGGGAGGGGGGGGGGGGGTCTACGTGAGGCTGACACCACCTTACCGGGACATATGCGTAGCACCCGCAGCCCTAGGTCTGGGACCAGTAATGGGCTGTTGCGCCGAGGAGTTTTAGTTTTTTTTAGTCGGCAAAATTTTTCATTGAAAGGGCCGAAATGTTGGTTTTTGAAAAATTTGGGAGGCGTTGCGAGTAGCACTAATTACACTCTTAAAACAAACACTCCCAATTTACCTCAGTCAAAGTGGATTTCACTCCTCCAGACTGGAAAATGCACTTCTCCTTTTGGAATGGATCCTTTGTGTGTTAAACCTCCGACAGGATCACTCCAAACGAGTGATTTTAACTCAGTCTGAGAAAATATGCATGCCTTTAGGGTGTCGAAAATGCACTTCTCCAACTGGAGTGGATTTCACTCTTTTGTTTTAAGAGTGTACTTTCTGGAAAAAGGGGGGACAGATAAATGCTTATAACTTTCGCTAACAATGATTCCGAGAGGAATAACCAAACTCGCAATTTTTTTACACGAAGTTTTCAAATTGAGGGTTGATTTTATCACTCGAAAGATGCTGAAAAACCCTACCAAATAGGCAAAGCATATTTAGGAGATTAAGCAGTTTTGACAATATTGAAATATTCAAAGAAAATTTTGAAAATTGAAATTCATAACAACCTTTCGTCTCTTTTATTTATCTCTTGCAATAACTGCTTATTTAAGCGAATTAAATGCAATCAAATTTTTGATTCTGTAATTATATATAATTATCAGCTTGAAATTATCTTAATATTGAAGTGAAAGTCTTGCTCAGACGTTATTCGATATTTTATTTTCAATGGACTTTTAATAATTAATGATATTTATATTTAAAAAATTTGGTTTTAGATTGGATATCACACTAACTTTGAACGTTCAGCTACAGTTTTCAGAATCTGTCCCAGAAATACTAAAAAATGACATGTGTTACATCTTGAGTGGAAACAGTTCCAAGGGAATTAAATGAAAGGGTCTCGATTGGTTAGCAATTTAACAGGCGAAGTTTACTGTTTAAAACCACTAACGAAATCCAGGAATGAAAGCAGAGATGAATTATGTCACGTGAAATATGCAACGACCATATGTACACAAATTTCTTGGACAATTTGTAGTACGGTGTTGTCCATGCATATCGTTGTATAGAAAAAACCGATGGAAACATTTGTTGCCAGTTAAATTGTTCAACCAAAAAACATATCAGGTCACAAAAAAATTAGTTCTCGAATTTTTGTTCTGTGCATTTATTCTCTTTCGGCTGATTGCATGTTTATCTTTAAACTTTTCATTTTACTTTTTAAATGTTAAAAAATCATTCCTTGATAAACTTATTATTTTAACACTTTTAACAGGAAGAACCGGTACAGAGAATATAAAAGGAGAACATATTCAACTATAAAATTATGTGTATACCATGGAATAAAGACACCAGTTTTTTGTTTCATGCACGCAAATGGAATAAATTAGCAAAAAAGTAGCTGTTTAATTTGATGTTTTGGTTTTATCAAATGACAAATTGTAGTGATGTGTGTTTTAATCTAAACCGATTATTTAAAAATAAATCATGATTATTGATTTCAACTCACCGATCAGTGGAGAGCAATCGATTCACAAAATATCCATGAATGAATCCATAATATAAGAAATTCAAAACAAGCTGTCAATCACACACCGTCTCAACCAAAACATACGTTTCTCTCCAAAATTCCACCAAGCCTTCATTATAAAGTTAACACACAATCGTCTGCTTTAAAATGCACTACAAAAACATATTCTAAAGTCCATCATCCCTGTTTTCCTTTGGTACAGAAAATAAAAACATTATATGCGCAAAAAAACACGTTTAGGAATAACAGAACGGTGTGTGAGTTCTCTCTCTTTGATACTTCTACCACTATTTTATAAAATTCTCAGATCCAAAATAAAAGCAAAATACGGTTCGATCGAATCTGTGGCGAGCGCCGTCTGGGGAGTAGAATCGGAACTTTCAGAATAAATAAATGAGCGGAAGCGTAGGAAGTAATTCTATGGGAGAAGGGTAACAATGCAGTGTTTCATGAAGTGCGGGGGAGTTTCAGAAATAACAATGCATCTCAAGTATTAGGGAGAGTTTGTCAATAGAGATTTGTTCGGTATTTAAGAGAAGTGGGTTTTTAATATTTTATCGCGTGGTTTGTTGTTAAGCGGTTTTTCGTGTAGGTATTTTTTTAGGAAAGAGTTTATTGTTTTTTTCTTTATAAATATTAGTTGTTTTGGGGTGTACAATATTAGTCATTAAATTTACGCTTGTTAATTTCACTGAATATTTGTAATATGAAAGGGTTTTTTCAAAACATAAGAAAAAGTATGGCAAATGTGGGATTCTGGCAAGATGAAGTTACTAGATAAGTAAATAGCACCAAATAATAATATAAAAATTCAATAAATATTGCAATAATTGGGGAATTTAATTAATTTGAATGGTTAATTACTATATTTTAATCAATTGTGATGAAAATTCAAATATTTAAATTATTTTCTTTATAATGAATGATTAAATATCTTAATTATTAAAATGAAAGAATATATCTTAGTCCCTCATCACGAAGATGTAATGAAAAATTACTGTATTGTCACGTAATTCAAATTGTAGCTAAGTACCAGAATAGGGTTCATTCGTAATTTGACTTAGGAAAACTACAAATGTCTCGAAGAACATTTTACCTCAGTCAAATGTTGAGTCTTGTTGTCCAGTAGCTCTATTAGGATGCTAATTCAGAGAAATGGAAATTCATTATATGTGAAAAAGATGAATCTAATCGGTTCTTCCCAGATTATACCTGGAGACACAGGAACTATTTGGCTCTTTCTCCAACTGTAAACTTTAGCACTTCATCGAAGTCTATTAGAACTTTGCCGTGGAATTTTAACTGCGCTTGTACTCTGCCATTTTGTTAGAGCCGAAACTGGTCACAATTTTTAAAATCCCGTTTGCACTGGGAGAAGTCCATAAAAGTCTACATCAGTGGGTCCCAACCTGGGGGCGATCGCCCCCAAGTGGGCGATTTGTGCTATCAAGGGTGCAATAAATAGTTTGGGGGCGATAGGGGGGCGCTGAGTATTCAAAGGGGGAAAATTATAATAATGTACTGCACCATTCAAATTTTTGTTGATCACCTTGGCAAGTTAAAAACTGACATGCTTACAAGATTTGAAGATTTGATCAAGTTAGAAATTCATGACTCTATTGTAGATCCATTTTCGTTTGAAGCTGTCGGTTGTGGATAAACTTTATAACTCTTTGCAGACGGAGTTTGTAGATCTGAAGTATGAATATGTGAGGCGAAAATCATTTTCAAGCAGAGAGGTTATGTGTTAGCCTGCGTAAAACTTATTTACACTTATCCCCACTACTGTGGTAAGAAGCCAAACTACTTTTCCTATTGTTCCCGTCAACATATTTAGATGAAAAAGGATTTTAGTTGGACATTTGCCTCAAAGACTTGCACAGGGACTTGACAAAAGATTAAATAATAAAAAAAAAGTTGTCAACGTTCATTTTTTTCTTTAATTTTTACTGTCAACTCTTAAATTTTGCAGAATCCAGTTCAAAGATCTTAGTTAATTATTTCACTTTTGTTCTTTAAAAAAAATCTGTCAAATTTAAGTATTTTATTTTTTCTTTTTTACTTAAGAGTGCCCGGATAAAGCTGCTTTGGCTGTTTTAATATATGGTAATTAGTGTTAAGGTATTAATGTGAAAAATGATAAAATTTCTTTATTAGTTAAGCTGTAACTTTAATTATAATTGAGCAAAAGATGAAACTGAAGGGGGGCGATATGTGTTAGTCAACGTAACAAAAGGGGCGATGGTCCGGAAAAGATTGGGAACCACTGGTCTACATCATATAGAGCTTTAATCTCAAATAAACATATTTTCAACAATTTATTACGTATTATTAATTAAACAACTCCACACAAAATTATTTATTTCAATAACTGTTTATTTTTCTAGATCTGTACAGGTACTTATCCAAACACGTCTTCCGACATGTACGTGAGGTAGAGGAATCCATCTTCGTCCCTGTAGTCTGCGTAGATCTCCAGGACAGGCTTGGACATGGAGAGCAGGATGCCTGTCCGTGCCTGCAGATAGATCGACTTGTGCTTCGGCAGCTTCAGATCCTTCCTGGAAAACACCAAGTAGATGTAATGAGAAATTAAGTCTGCTCATCACCCCCATTCCCCGTCCTCCTTCGATCGGGCTTGCTAATTGTAAGTCTATGGGGGGAAAATGGTTTTTGTTCCAAAAAAAGCAAAGAGGTTATAGGAATATGTTGATGCGGTTTTTTTTTTTAAATTCATAAAACTCCAATAAAGTTGTGCTTTTAGAGGTTATTTTTTGAAAACGCTATTTACTTTTTTTAATCTACATTTTTTTTATTAAAAAAAAGTAAATATAACGTTTTTAAAAAAATAACCTCTAAAAGCACAACTTTATTGGAGTTTTATGAATTTAAAAAAAAAAAACCGCATCAACATATTCCTATAACCTCTTTGCTTTTTTTGGAACAAAACCCATTTTCCCCCCATAGACTTACAATTAGCCAGCCCGATCGAAGGAGGACGGGGAATGGGGGTGATGAGCAGACTTAATTTATTGTCAAGCAATACAAATTGCTATTAAGAACCAAGATAAGGTTAATTTAACATTCCAATTCAAATATCGACGGGGGTGCACTAATTTCAAGGAAAAATTATTAAACTATAGTAAGACAGAATAAGAAGTAGTTGAGACAATAGTTTATTAGCAATACAGTAATTGTACACTGAAGTCTTCAATGTTCAATTACTGAATTGCTCCTAAATTCAAATTAAATTTTAGCTAAAGCAACGAACAAGGTAAATTTCAAATTTTATTTCAAAAGCGGACGGGGAGATAATTTAAAAGAAAAACATTCAGAATATAGCTGAAAACAATTCCAGTAATTTAATCTCATTGTCTTCAATATAATGAATAATTATATTTTCATTTACAAAAACTAGACTTAGAATTACAAATTTTTAGTAAATAAAAAATAAAAAAAATCATTTAAGGGGAGATCATAGTTAAAAATGATTTTAAAAAAATAATTTTTGAAACCAGTATTTTCGGATAGATGGAAGCCCGATCTATCGAATAAGACCAATTTTGTATCGATTGGTTAATTATTTCATATAAAAAAAATTTAAATTATAAAAATAAACACATGCGTCACGCCCCCTTTGAATTACTAATTGTATGCCTGTATTATTTGTGTATTACATAATAAAAAAACATTTGTTTGTGTTAATTTTGAAAACTATTCACTGGCTCAATGTAAAAAAAAATTACTAACGGTTAACATGAAATTCGGTTAACACGAAATGTTTCGGTGGTTCCTTCGTGCTAAAGGAGTTCGACTGTATTTGTTTTTTGCGTTTTTCTCAAAACTATAATTTTCAATACATGGGAAGACTTTTCTCCAAATCAATTGAATATTTCTTAATATTTTTTTTGTGTGTGTTTTTAAAAAAAATATAGATCTATTTAAGTAGCCTCATTTAGTCTTACAAATTAAAATATATATATATATATTATTTTACACTCTTCTGCGTCGAAAATAAGAATTTTTATGAATGTAGAATATGATGTTTTTTTTAATAAATTAAAAATATATATATTTTAGGCAAAAAAAATTGGTGACAAATATAAATCTAACTGTTTATTTGCATTTTAAAAAAGTTTTATGTACATTCATTGCATATTTTTTGTACAAAGTGTACCGAACAAATAATTGCATTTTTGAAATTTTGTAATTGTATGTTTCAAAAGATGTGTTTTTCCTAATTTTTTTTTTTTAAATAAGAATCTTAGGTGTAAATATAATAAGAAAAGTACAATTTATAACTTGGTACATTTTTTTGTAACATAAGTTTAAAATTATTTAGAGCCTTTCGAAATCAATACTAAGATTTGCTCATTTTTGCTGTCGCTAACTATGAATTCCCCTTAAAAAATGTTTAATTTAAGTTTAAATTAATTTTTTTTTGTAAAATAAAACTATAATCCAAATAAATCAGTTTAATATTATGTAAAACCGAATGAAGAAATTAAACCCTAATACTTAAAAAATCGCGGATGTTATCATGCATTTCTTTAATTTTTATACTATTTTTATAATGTTAGTGTCGGTTTTACTCTTACCTAACTATAAGCAGGATTTCAGACACCCTTGATCTGGGATAGAACAAATATCTCGAAGTGGACAGTTGAGGAAGAAACTTATCGTACTTGGATTTTTCTAATATCACCTGCAAAAAAAAGTGAACAACAATTGTGAACAACAGTCTTTATAATACTGATTTGTGATTTGTCAAAAACTAAATAGTTTCAATGGAGAATGCGCTGAGTCAAGATGATTTCCAATTAGCATATAATAACGTAAGAATTCTCTTAAAAGTGAGTTTCTCTCAACGTAGCGTAGATGAGAAAACTCGCCTTACGTTATGAAAAAACGGAAGGCGGGGTTTTGAGAAAATACGGTTTCTTTCAATGTTGCCCAGTGATTTGATTTTCATATAACTAGGTGACATTTTTCTTTCCACAGACGTAGATGGACGCAGACGACATGACAAACACAAAATAGGAAATGGGCGGAGCCAAAAGTTTTTCAATCATCAAGTGATGATAAGAAAGATAGAACCATGCATGGACAAGTTGCTGACTTTTTTGGTTTTACGATTGACCGAAAATTGTGTTAATTTATTTCAACCAGAGTTCGAAATTCACAGTCGCTAGACGCAAAATGCGACCAAACCCTACAATTTTGCGACTTCAAAATTAATTTTGTCGCTATTATCGCAACTTTAAATAAACGCTAAAGCTACCTGTCCAGAACCCGTCCAGTACAAGTTTTCCCATGTAGTGAGGCGGCATTTATTGGCTATTTATCACTAGTTCGCTTAAATTGGGAAAATATGATTAATTTTGAATATTTATTTTCAAGCACTTGATTCAGTCTTAGGTGTTTCGCTTTAGGATACTCTTCAGCCTTTTTTCCTATGAATGCAAGAAAATTCCACTAGACTAATTGTAAAGAAACCTTTTAAGATGTTTTATTATTGCGATTTCCTTTTCTGCTGCATTGCTCTCGGAAGGGTATACGACTATCCATGTTTATAATAAAAATTATGGCATCAAAACCAAAGCAACCCCCTCTACTGGTTTCGACTGCAAGTTTTGGGCAGGTATATTTAGTCATTACAATTCTTAAATGCCACTAACAACTTTTTAAAGTGGTTTCAAACGATCTTGCCTTAAATTGTACTTACTTAATTACTTAAAATGCGAAGCTCCGACGAGCGTAAAATCTAGAAACTACTGGGATTGTTAATTGTGATTCCTGTAATTTAGGAGCTTCAGCTCTCCTGAAATAGTAAAGCTGAAATCGTGGTGATTCTACAGGTGCTCAACTACTACATTTTAAAGAGTTTCCGCATAAATTACATGAAACTAGCATTTTCCCCTAAATATTTTTTAACAAAAATGCTCCCAGAAAATGTTCATTTGCTCCTAAATTTTTTTAGTAAATAGTACAAATTGCTTCACAAGTTTGGCATCTAATTTCTAACACAGATTTAAACTATTGTTCGAAACTTAGATTGTAAAAGACTAAAGATTCCTTTGAGCAATCACACAAGCCTGAAAATATATGTATATCAACCAACTAAAGATTATTTTCAGAATTAGTTGAGGTTTGCAAGGAAATAAACTTTTATTAAACTTTTGCAATTTAAAAAATAATAGAGCGTAATTCTATAAATTTGAATAGAAAAATCACTCAGTATCTATACAATCTTACATCTACTACAATCTATTTGAAGTTATGGTGTTCCTCCGTAATCCGTACAGGTTAAACTGGTAGCCAGTGCTATATTCGTGAAAGTATCATAATACAAGATGTACTGTACATATATATTTTTAAATAGCAAGGTATACTCTTTATTTTAAAAAAAACCAGACGGTATACTAGATTTTTTTTAACTCTACCAGAGTAGTTTATATACTTCGTTTACCGCAATATACCCCCAATACAACACTGCCAGAGAGTATCACTACTTGGTCTTAAGATTTAAAATGTTAATAACGATAAAATGTATACATCTATAATTTTATTTTAGCAATTCAAAAGATTTGTCAGTATTATAATTACTCGCACCTACGTTCCTTTGAAGAATAGCAGACTGACTGACAATTTGCTAAAGGCTCTCTCGATTTTTTTTAATGTATCAGATTTTTTATTTTTATTTTAGAAGATCACTAATTCTAAGATTGTTTATTTAAATGTAGTGTGGTAAACATGTAGCAGTCCAAGCAATTAAAACAAATTATCCAGAAAATTTACTTACGGGTATGCAATCTGGAAACTTCTCTCTGAGCAATTCATAACTGTTTTCTCTCTGGTCTAAAGGATGCAAGAGAAATCACAATTTATAATTTTAAATTATAGGGTAAAGTGGGGCAAGTGGGCCACCCCTGGCCCACTTACCCCGCCATTGTGGTTGCCCACTTACCCCAAACGCGGGGCAACTAGGTCACCCCAATTTTCTTTTAACCTTATCAACATCACAAGTACATGACACTACAAAAAGATACTATGTTTTATACACTTTCAAAATATATAACATTTTGTTTTGTATCATGAAAAGTTTGGAAATAAATAAAAAAAAATAGTATGATGGCGTGAATTACGAAAAGATGCAATTTTAAAAAAATTCACAAAAAGGATTGTCCCTTGTTACATTCTTAAATGAAAATGATGCCATAATGTATTCTGGATCTATTGGGGTAAATACGTAATATCATTGTAACAGATTTTTTTTTACGTCCATAATTCGGGAAATGCCAGAAGGAGGGGGGGGGGGGGGCACTTGCCCAAATGGCCCACTTACTCCACCGTACCCTAATAAAAAGTACTTGCTTTTTCTTTTTACCAATTAATATGAAAAGACTGTTGGTGTAAGTCAATCTCACCCCTATCTTTTCACAAATGAGCCCGTCCTGCGTGACGGTTGCGCCCTCTATGTGTGTGTGATGTAATGTCTTGTTAACGTATCTGTACTAACTTGGAATGACGTCCTTTGTAATTGTCTCTACATGTTAAATGTTCTTAAACTCGTAATAAAAGATGTTTGCTGTGAATATAACTCTGCTAGTTATCTTTGGATGGATCCTCACCTTTTTAACAGGTTAAGGTCCCAGTCACGACTTCCAATGCGCAGACAGACTTGAAATTTGGAAAACAAAAGTAGAATCAAAAATGGCTTCGAACACTACGAGAATTGAAATGCTGTCAAAAGACAATTACGAAACATGGAAGATTCAGATGAAGGCCTTGCTCATCAAAAATGACTCATGGACTTATGTATGCGGTAGAAGTAAAAGGCCGGAGCTGAAAGCAGGCGACGACGCGTCTGCCACGGAGTTCGCAGAATGGACTGATCGAGACGAAAAGGCGAAATCCGATATTATCTTGTGTATTTCTCCTTCCGAGTTGAAACAAGTGAAGCACTGTGAAACTTCATCTGAGGTATGGTTGAAGTTGGAAGGAATATACCAATCGAAAGGACCGGCTCGCAAGGCTTCATTACTGAAAGGACTAATCCAACTAAAAATGATAGACGACGACGTACGAGGACATTTGCGACAGTTTTTTGACATCGTGGATAAGCTCTCTGAAATGGACATTGTCGTGGACGAGGACCTGCTTGCAATAATCCTTCTCTATAGTTTGCCTTCCAATTTTGAAAACTTCCGATGCGCCATCGAATCACGTGATGAGCTTCCGAAAGTGGAGCAGCTTCGAGTCAAGATCGTTGAAGAAGCAGATGCCCGCCGTGGTGCCAGCAGCCGGGAGAAAGCAGAAGCATTTGCTGTCGCTCCCCAACGGAGGCTGCCCCCTCGCTGGAAGAAGAGGAGTCCTGGAGCTGACCTGAACAGAGGTGCCGGAGCTGGGTCAAGGAATGCTGGACCGGAGCCGAGTACTGGAGCTGTACCATTCCGGAAAGCTGAAAGGAGACCTTTCCGCGCCGACTGCAGGAGAGGAGACCCATCGAAGATCCGATGCTTCAACTGCAATCGTCTTGGACACATCCAGTCTCGCTGTGACCAGCCAAGAAAAGAATCCCCACACCTTGGTCTGCTAACGACAGACAGCAGTGAGTCAACATTCTTCTCAAGCCCTGAAGAGCCATCGACAAGTTTCATTTTGGATAGTGGGTGTACACGGCACTTGTGTAATGACTCGTCGAAATTTGAATGTATCACCGATACACCAATTAAATCTGTTAACCTAGCCGATAAAAGCACTTCTGAGGTGCATGGATGTGGGACTGTTGTCACTCAAGCGGCGGTTAACGGTATAATTCAAGAAGTGAAGGTGTACGACGCGTTATATGTGCCCAATATTACTGCAAATTTGCTAAGTGTTTCCAAGTTGTGCGATAACGGGTATAATGTGTGTTTCAATGGTGATAAAGCTCATATAGTGAAAGAAGAGTGCAGAGTAAGTTTAGAAGCTGAGAGAAAGGGAAATTTGTATTATTTAAATGTTTATGAAAGTGAATCAAATAGTGCTGAAAATGTGCAGCATGCTTCAGATGCATATGATGTATCTAAAAGTGCTGATATAGTTAAATGGCACCATAGAATGGGTCATTTAAATGTTAATGATTTGGTGCAAGCTAGTGTTAAGGGTAACATTAAAGGCTTAAAGTTAGAAAAATTCCCTCAGGAATTAAATTGTGAAATATGTGCTTTAAATACATTAACCAGAGCCCCTTTTCCCAAAAAGTCAGAGCACAATTCATTTGTATTAGATATTGTTATCAGTGATATTTGTGGGCCTTTTAAAGTTGAAAGCCTAGGTAAGAGTTTATATTTTATTACATTCATAGATCATGCAACAAGATATTGTGAAGTGAGATTTCTGAGACATAAAAATGAAGCACTTGGTGCATTCAAAGAGGTAAAAGCCTTGTGGGAAAATCAGAAGGGTACTAAAATTAAGGCATTTATGAGTGATGGGGGAGGGGAGTATATAAATGAAGAATTCGATAATTTTCTCAAGGAAAACGGTATCGAACGAAGGTGCACTGCACCTTATTCCGCTAGCTCGAACGGAATCGCAGAAAGGAAAATGAGATTTTTGACCGAAATGAGTCGCTGTTTAATATCCCAATCAGAACTACCTTTAAACTTGTGGGCAGAATGTATAAATTGTTCGGTTTACATTCAAAATAGGTGTCCAAATAGTTCGCTTGAAGGTAAAACACCTTATGAAAAATTCTTTGGCGAAATTCCTAATGTAGGTTATTTTAAATCTTTTGGGTGTATTGCTTATTGTTTAGACAACCAACCTAAGCACAAGTTCTCTCAAAGAGCTAATAAGGGTATATTTTGTGGTTATCAGATGGGATCAAAATCGTATCGCATTTATTTGCCTGATAAGAAAAAAGTAATAATTTCTCGAAATGTAAAATTCTTCGAAGAAACGAAAGATCATAAAATAAATCAAATCGAGCCTCTTTTAGAGACAGACTGCGAAGCGTCCCTGGAGGAAAGAGTTGGCTCCATTGCCCTACCTCTTACCCCCCAGGAGCAGAAATTAACCAATCAGGTAGTCGAATTGGAGTGCCGCGCCAAGGCAAGAAAAAAATGTGATCGCTCCGTTGACAGATGCAAAAGCGAAAGTTGGCGATGACGTAATCGTGCGTAATACTATTTCATTGAGAAATAGAGAGGTTTTGAGGTATTGCGAAACAACAGATGATTTTTATGAAGACGTTTTTAGTTTTCATAGTGAAATACCTATTTCGGTCGCTTTAAGTGGAAAAGATTATGAAAAATGGATGAGTTCTATGGCTCAGGAAACGAAAAGTATTTTAGAAAAAGAAACTTTTGACGTTGTTGATAGACCAAATTCAAAACAATGTATAAGTGGTAGATTTATTTTAACTAATAAATTCGATTCAGATGGAGTTGTGATTAAGAATAAATCACGTTTCGTAGCAAGAGGTTTTTCGCAAAAACCAAATGAGGATTTTCGGGAAACTTTTAGCCCCGTTGCTCGCTCAGGTTCAATACGCCTTGTTTCGGCGCTTGCTGCGAAATTAAATGTAGAAATCCATCAATTTGACGTGACAACCGCTTATTTAAATGGAGACTTAGACACCGAAATCTACATGGAATGTCCCGATAATTTTGAGAAAATTCTAGAATACATTATTAACAATGAAAGGTCTAAAAGTAAAATATCCCAGAAAGCGTCAAATATTTTAAGATTGTTAAGTGAAGGTAATAAAGTTTTACTTTTAAAGAAATCTCTCTATGGTTTGAAACAAGCCGGAAGGTGTTGGAACATAAAAATAAATGATATATTGACAAAATTCGGCGCTAAACAATCTCAGGCCGACCCATGCGTTTATTACATTAAAGATGATGTAGGATTAACTGTGATTTGCCTTTTTGTAGATGATTTATTGTTAATATCTGAAAATCCCTCTATGCTAAATAAATTTAAAAATCATTTAAACAGTTATGTAGAAGCAAAATATTCAGGGTTATCTAACTATTGCTTAGGGATTAACTTTCAACAAAAGAAAGGTGTAATAACTATGAGTCAATCAAGTTACATAAACGAATTACTAAAACGATTTGGGATGACAGACGCTAAAGCAGTTAATACGCCTATGGAATTAAATGTAAAATTAGATAAGGCAGAAAATTGTGAACATAAACTTCCATATCGAGAGTTGGTAGGAGGTTTAATGTATTTAGCGGTTTCAACTCGCCCAGATATTGCGAATGCAGTGAGTAAATTAAGTCAATTTTTAGCTTGCTTTAACGAAAAACATTTTTCGGCAGCAAAACGCGTGTTACGCTATTTAAAAGGGACAATACATTTTGGCTTAATCTTCAAAAATACAAATGATCCATTGTATGGATATACAGACGCGGATTTTGGAAATTGCGAAATTTCAAGAAGGAGTTATACCGCATTTTGTTTTGTACTGGGCGGAAGTGTTATTTCGTACGAGAGCCGTAAACAAAGCACTGTAGCACTTTCATCGTGCGAGAGTGAATACATGGCTCTATCGGATGGTACGAAAGAGGCGATATATCTTAAAAGGTTGCTCAATGAGTTTTGTTCTGATAGATTGGATAAGGTTCTAATGCTGGTTGACAACATGGGTGCAATAAAACTTGCACAAAACCCAGTTTTTCATAAGAGAACAAAACATATCGATATACGCCATCATTTCGTAAGGGATGCTCTTAAAAATGGAGAAATTGAGGTCAGTCACATACCCACCGAGCAAATGGCAGCTGACGTGTTAACGAAACCATTGAGTGCCGTTAAGCATTATAAATGCCTCAGTATGATGGGTATGGGTGATGTGAAAGACTGTTTTGATGAAAAGAAGGGTTAACATTGCGGGGGAGTGTTGGTGTAAGTCAATCTCACCCCTATCTTTTCACAAATGAGCCCGTCCTGCGTGACGGTTGCGCCCTCTATGTGTGTGTGATGTAATGTCTTGTTAACGTATCTGTACTAACTTGGAATGACGTCCTTTGTAATTGTCTCTACATGTTAAATGTTCTTAAACTCGTAATAAAAGATGTTTGCTGTGAATATAACTCTGCTAGTTATCTTTGGATGGATCCTCACCTTTTTAACAAAGACGACATAGCAATTACCAAAATGCTTTCAAATTCTATATTTTTTCCATTTAACCCCTATTTCGGGTCTCATTTTTACTGCATTCGTTTATAAAAAATTAATAAATGTAAAAAGATGTTAAGTCCATTGGAGAATTTTAAATTACGCTTCTTTCTTTCAATATTTTATTGAAAGAAAAACGTGTAGGGTCACATGGGGGAATTATGGATCACTCTCTTTGCGGGGTAAATAATGATCACTAAGTTTTAAGGATTAAAAATGGTTTTTAGAAGAAAAAAAATTATGCCAAGTCACCCTTATACATTCTATTTTCTTATATCAATTTCAAAAACAATGTAACTCTGCAGCAAAAAAATAGAAAAAAATACTTTTTACACTACTATAAAAACATCTTCAAAAAAGATTGTCTTTGAAAAACATGATTTTTTTTAAGATCCATACTGGAGAAACATATTTGAACTAACTATATTGTTGGTGCTATTTTTCAATAGGAAAAGGTCTAAGCTTTTCATTCCGATATGAATTTTTTCATAATTATTTTTTTTAATGATTTTAAAGGTATATCGATTTATCCCCCAGTTTACTGGGGTAATTCTGGATCACTGGGGTAATTCTGGATCAGTGATATTTTTTAATTTTTCATGTGTTTTTAGCTAAGTGGTATACGTCATTTTGAAGCAAAAAATCAGATTAGGCTGCATTCCAAATTTCATTAAAAAATTCGAATAAAAAGTTTATTTAAAATTTAAATAATAAAAAAAATTAATCTACATTGAAATAACATGCAAATTCCATTTTTATTCAATATTTTAACTCTTTTCATTTCGTTAAACTTACGAGAAACTTTCGAGATACTTCGAACTGTAAATTAATTTAACAAACGATAAATAACCGAATTTTCGAAAGAATGTAAATGGGAAATTGCGGCATAATTTATTAAAAAAGATCATCATTATTCTTCGAGTTTAAAAAAAAATTAGCAAACGATAAAGTATAATTTTTTTCTGAGAAAGAAGATTAATAAAAAGTTAATTTAGGCGTTTAAAAGTTTGCTTTGAATTATATTTTAACTGCAACCAAAAATTAATTTACTTTTAATATGCATTACCATAAAAAAAAGGGTGATCCATAATTACCCCATGTGTGATCCATAATTGCCCAAACCCGGAGTAATTACTGATCACTCAAAAATTAAAATAAAACTAATAATAATTAAGTTTTAGGTAAAGTGATTATTAAAATAAATTCTAAATTATTTAAGCTTACTCCATGCAAAATTAAATCTTTCTATCTTTCATACTTTAGAAAAAAATAGGATGTTGTGATTTTTTGATCCATAATTCCCCCATATGACCCTACCTGTACGAAAATTTTTCTACGGAACCTTTTTTTTTTTAACGATTCAAATATTCGTTAAAATTTTAGACTAAGAAATATGCAAATTTTATCGAATATCGAATATAGCTTTAGGATAGGATAAGTGTAGGGACATTTGGATATTGGTTTCGTGGGCCGGTTCTAAAAGTGTTTCACGTTATTTTGAATTGTGTTTGCATTGATACATAAATGAAGATTTATAATAAAGATTAATTTTTATTTTAGTTTGAATTATCGTCGCACTACAGCTAAAAGAGGGCTATTGGCGAAGGACTTCGTATTTTATAACCACGGTCAAGTGACGAGCCGACACTTGAGTATAGGCACCCACCCAACGCAACCGTTTAGGGCGACATCGTACGAAGCATTAAGACTTTGAAGGATATTTAGCGTGCACTTCCTCTACACAGTGTATTATTTGTCTTACATTTTTGATTGCACCAACAAAAATTAATAACAAAGATTTTTCAGAGAGTATACATACTTTTAGTCAGCTGCTCCTTGAATGGTAGTTCTTCCTCGTCATCAGATAACGAATTAACAATTACGAAATCGTCTTTCTTGGAAAAGTAGATGCCTCTCTTAGCCATTTGTTTTGGTCCAAGCACAAGCACGCGATTGTAGAAATATAAACACGGGTTCGACCAAGGGTCAATAGGTCATTCGTATTTTGCTAAAAGACCGGTTGTCGGACTGTACTATTGCAAACCCGAGGGGGAGATTGTTGGACACATAGGGGGTGGGGGTTGAAGGAACCATTTCGTCTTGTCTAACTTGGGGGAGATAAAGGGTATTTCGTTGATTGCAAGTCAAGTTTGTAAAGGGGGGTGTAGGGTATAGAGAGCCTAAAGAAAAAACTTTTTCGAAGTAATAATTCGTTCTTTTTTAGGCTCTATAGTGTGGGGCACAAAGGAGTTTGCGAAAGAACTTGTTATTGGCGCATATGGAGTTTGTTATTTGGAAACTGAAAATGGTGTTCTTCTAATTCACCTGAAAAAAAAAATAATATTAGTTATTTAATTAATTTGGGACTAATGCATCATTATAATATCTTATAAATTCAAAAGAAATATAGATGGAAGTACAGTTCACCAACAAAACTCGAAAGATTCTCTTGTGAATTTGTTATTGGTGATGGCGCAGTGTGGCGATGCCCTTGTTCTATTAACCTAAAACATTCATCGAATTTGTTTCATGACGAAACACTGTTCTCTTATTCTAGCTTAAAAATATTAATAAAAATATGCAAATAATTTTGGGACTCATAAATCGTTAAAATCCCTTATAAGGCAAAGGAAATATAGATGGAAGTCCACGTCCAGGTAACCAACTCGAAAGATTCTTTTGTCGAATTTGCTGTGGGTTCACGTTCGCGAATTCACTGGCCGATGCACTTCTGTCATTAAAACTAAACATCCATCGAATAAGCGAATACCCAAAATTCCCCAAAATTCTAAAATTTTTACTTTTACTCTCTTAAAACGAACAAGCGATTTTAACTCAGTCTGAGTAATTTTCACCACTCCCCCAGTCTGGAAAATGCACTTCTCCTCTTGGAGTGGATCCTTATGCGTGTTAAACCTCCGACAGGATCACTCCAAACGAGTGATTTTAACTCAGTCTCATTTAATATTCACTCCTTTCCAGTGTCGAAAATGCAATTCTGCTACTGGAGAGGATTTCCCTCGTTTGTTTTAAGAGTGTGCTTTAATCTTGTTCAAATTTGGCATGGTGATTTCAAACATAATGAATAATCCCATTTAGGCATTTTTTAAAATTTAAATATAATTTATTTATTTTAAACGTTGTTTTCTACTAAAAAAAGAGGTTTACGCTAACAAGTCTATTACATTGAATTTTCATCCTATAAACATTAATTATGTGTTAAATTCTTCGTTTTGAACTGATGAATGCAATGACCCTCTAGAGTTACATACAAATTACAAGAAAAGAAGTTATTAAGAAAAATATTATAAATTAACCAAAAAAAATGTTTTTTTCCATTAACTTTCACTTGGACATTTAAAAAAAAACTTATAAATTCATACCAGATGTAAGAGGTTCATGGCACAGATATATATTGAAATGGCATCTGTAAAAAAATTAAGGTAAATTAATGTAAAACTTTTGGCGCAAGTGTTAGTTAAAAGTGTTGGCGCAAACCCCTTTTTTTAGTTGAAAAACACCGTTTAAAATAAATCAATTATATATAAATAAAAAAAAATCCCCAAAAGCATTGTTCATCATATTTGAAATCACTATGTCAAATTTGGAAAAGATTAAAGTAATAGTAAAAATTTTAGAATTTTGGGTATTCGCCAACCTTAATAGTAAATACTTGATTAACAAAAAACTACAACAATACTTGATAAATTGATAGCCTTGTGTTTGAATGATTAGTTTATTATTTCATTATGTGATCAGTCTAACTGTTGTTAAAATGTTTGAAAATTTTGCAGTGGCAAACGTTGGCAATTTATCAGTGGCATTCTGGCATTTTAATGTTAAAAATTGAATGCATATATGTAAATTAATAAGCTTTTGTTTATCATAATGTCAAAATCAAAATATTAATTTTAAAAAAATTTAAAATTAATCTTTTTAAAAAATCATTGATTTCAATCATGATTTTTTTAAAAAAAATCAATTGGTTTAAACCAAGTTGATTTAAATCAACGAACCCTGAGTAACAATGAAAGGTGCACAAAGATTTCAAGCGATCAAAATGACGAAGCTTATTACAACTCATATAAATATTATGTAGTATTTTATTGAGTACTTCCTACAGGTTATAAAGATACAAAAACATTTTATGAAAACATCAAACAATCTCATACTATAAAAATAGTTAAAATATTTACAGACTAAAAGACATTTATGCACATTTCCATTACATGTTTTGTTATAACAGCATAATAATATATACAGGGACAACACATACAGTTGTAATGAATTGTCAAATTTCTAAAACATAATTAGTGATAAAAACCTCGTCACCAAATGGATTTTTAGTACAATATAAAATGGCAATCATTATAATTTTGTTGCACATTCCCATTTGGGTTTCAATTTGTTTTTTGTGCTTGTATAAAGAAAATTCGATAGCAAAATGCCTCATTCCAAACATGTGCAATTTAAAATTGTAAAATATAACTAAAAGCTTTTAAAAGTAATTTAATTACAAAAATCTCCCTTAATTACTAACATTCTAATTACTGTATCTTACAAATTCATGAATTCCTATGAATGCAAATAGAATGCAAGTCGAAAAAGTGTTTCAAACATAAAAATTAATCTAGTATATTAATATTGAGTATCAAATCAATTTTGCATTAATTACTTTTAATTTTGTAAAGAATGACAGTACTTTTTTGTTAAGTTTGAAGAACAATTGGTATTCTATTAATTAGTTGTTGTTAGGCCAAATTGAAGGAAACTAATAATTATATTCATTTTTAACATGGATAAAATTTAAGTACGGAAGAATAGAATTAATTAAAAAATCTCATAAAAGGCACATTTTGATGTTACAAAGTACAATTTTAAACCTCATATATTCAACTATGAATAAATTTTATAAACATTTAAGGTAGGCGAATACCCAAAATTCTCCAAAATTCTAAATATTTAACTATTGCTTTAATCTTTTCCAAATTTGGCATAATGATTTCAAGTATAATGAATAATACTATTTAGGCATTTTTTTAAATTTAAATATAATTTTTTTGTTTTAAACGGTGTTTTTCTACTAAAAAAGGAGGCTTACGCTAACAAGTCTACCACATTGAATTTTCAGCCAATAAACATTAATTATGTGTTAAATTCTTCGTTTTGAACTGATGTATGCAATGACCCTCTAGAGTTGCATACAAATTACAAGAAAAGAAGTTATTAAGAAAAATGTTATAAATTAACCACAAAAAAAGGATTTTTTTCATTGAACTTACACTTGGACATTAAAAAAAAACTTATATATTTACACAGGATGTTAGAGGTTCATGGCACAGATATATATTGAAATAGCATCTGTAAAAAATTTCAGGTAAATTAATGTAAAACTTTTTATACTAGAAGTGTTGGCGCAACCCCCTTTTTTTAGGTGAAAAACACCGTTTAAAATAAATCAATTATATTTAAATAAAAAAAATTGCCTAAAAAGCATTGCTCATTGTATTTGAAATCACTATGCCAAATTTGGAAAAGATTAAAGTAATAGTAAAAATTTTAGAATTTTGGGTATTCGCCTACCTTAAGGCGAACATTTTCATTTGGAGATTTGTAGAGAACCTCATTATGCCTCTGTATTATCAAGGCAGTTGTAAAAATCTTATAAGCTTTTTCAGTTTTCTGGGATGCATTCCTGTGAATATATGTGGAAGAAATTAAGAGTAATGATGGGCAATGTTTGGTTTAGTATTACAAAAGTGGCAAGTATTGAATTGACATTTGCACCAATAAAAGTATGTGAAAAAGTATGCATACAATCAATATGAATATGAAAACCGGGCTTTGAAATGAATTAAAAATGAGCTAGGTGTATAAATTTTGTAATGAAATTAATATATGTATAATATTATGTAATATGCATACATTTTTAGATAAAACAAGGCTATATGAATACATTTTAAAATGATGAAACAGTTAAAAGCTATAAATTAACATTTTTGGCCTATCATTACAAAAGTGGGAAGAATTTAAAAGTAACTTACACTTGCACCAATAACAAAATGCAAAAAAAATTATGCATTTAGCCAATAAGAACATGATCAAGTTTTTAAATGAATTATGAAGAAATTTTAGAATGAGCAATATCGATAAATTTTATAATAAACCAATCTATGTTTATAAATTTTTAAAAAGCTGAATAATATCTCGAAAGTCATTCAAAACCAACATGAGCTGTGATCTAAACATCCCCATTATGATCCCTTATTCTCATAGCCAATGAAGACTGAGTTTTGAAGTGAATGGATAAATTTTGAAATGAGCTATATGTGTAAATTTTATATTAAAAATGAGCTATATGTCTACATTTTATATTAAAAATGAGGCTATATGTATACATTTTAAAATGATGAAAAATATTCCAAAAATCATTCAATGCCAATACAAGCTGTGTTCTAGAGAACTACATTTTGCCCCCTTAGTACTATAGCCTATAAAGACTGAGTTTAGAAATTAATAAGTTTTGAAGTGAGTATACATATAAATTTTATAATAAAATGAGCTATGTGTATAAATTTATAAATGGCGAATAATATCTCGAAAATCATTCACAGCCAATGGAAGCTGTGTTCTAGAAAATCCCACTATGCCCACATATACCCATAGCCAAGCTGCATGTCTTTAATTTGATATGTCATCCTTTTTCTGCACAGGTTATGATAGCAGTTAAGAGCTATAAATAAAAATTTTTGGCCCAGCATTGCAAAGTTGGGTAGATTTAAAAGGTAATTAACACTTGCACCAATAACTTTTTGCAAAAAAAGTATGCATATAGTCAATATGAACATGAAGACCAGGTTTTCAAATGAATTATGAATAAATTTTGGAATGAGCTACATGTATAAATTATATAATAAAACAAGCAATATGTATACATTTTAAAATTATAAATAATCAATAAAAAATACATCAAAACCTACATAGGCTGTGTTCTTAAGAACTCCATTATACCCAGTTATTCTCATAGTTAGCTGAATGTTTTTGATTTGCAGTACTACCCATAACCAGCACATTCATATGAAAGCAGTTAAAAGATACAAATGAAATTTTTTGGTCTACTATAAAAAAAATTGGGAAGATTTTAAGAGTAATTTTCAGCAATAAACAATCTATGAAAAGTAAGCACATTTCTGATATGAACATGAAAAAAGAGTTTTGTAAAGTATAAATATTGTAATAAAATGAACTACATTAATAAATTAAAAACTTCTGAATAAAAACTCAAAATTCATTCAAAGCCAACATAAGAAGTGTTTTGAGAACCCTGTCATACTCAGTTATTTTCATACCTAGTTATATGTCTTTGATTTGCAGTGGTACCAGTTCAATCGCATACATATGAAAGCAGTTAAAAGATACAAATGAATTTTTTTGGTTTAGTATTACAAAAGTGGGAGGAATTTAAAGGTAATTTTCACCAATAACAATCTACTAAAAAGTATGCACAATGTTGATATCTGAGAATCTATGAAAACTGAGTTGTGAAATGAATTATGAGTACAATTTTAAAATGAGCTATTTGTATAATTTTCATAATGAAACAGGCTATATTGTATACATTTAAATGATGAATATATCTATAAAACCATTCAAAGCCAAAAAAAGAGCTGTGTTCTAGAGAACCCCGTTATGCTCTCTTATTCTCATAACAAGCTGTATGTATTTAATCTTCTGTGTCAACCTAATCTACCACATAAAATATGAATACAGTTAAGTGCTCTAAATGAAAATTTTTGGCCCAGCATTACAAAATTGGGGAAAATTTAAAGGTCATCAACACTTGCACCAACAACAATCAGCAAAAAGTATGCATACAGTCAATATGAATATGAAAGTTTCTAAATGAATTATGAATACATTTTAAAAAGAAACAATATGCATAAATTTTTTGCAATTACTCTAGTTTTGACGTTAAAATTCTTCAACCATTGTTATGTATACATTTGAAATATCATTCAGAGTTGTGTTCTAGAGAACCCCGTTATGCCCCCTTATTCTCATGGCCAGCTGTATGTCCTTGGTTTGCACTGTCACTCGTTTCCCGTGAATACAGCACAGTACAGCGTCCTCAAACACCCCAACTATGTAGGCTTCAGCGGCCTCGTGGATACACTCCAGGGCTGAGACGTTGAAGCGGAAGTCAGCGTGGCCGTTGTCCACAACTATTTCTCGGATGCAGCGCGCCATGGGTGCTTTGGGGATGAGCAGGGCCTGGAAGAGATTGAACAGATATTTTACTTTTGTGTCTTTATTTATTAAAAAAAAACTAAACTTCTCAGCACAACAGCTTGTTCAGGGTGGTTACAAAATCCTAGAAAAAAAGTTCCATGATATTTCCAAGATTTCCCTGATACTTTCACAAAAAATTCAATGATTTAACAATTACATAGAAAACATGCAATACACACATTTCAATGCAGTACAGAAAGTTTAATCCAGACATCGTGGGAATTAAGACTTTCCAAATTATGGGGTTAGCCTACCTAACTTTTCTACCTTTTCGAAAATCTGAATAAGTTTAGAGGCATCATGTGATCAGAGAATCATGTTATAAACGTGATTCCCTAGAGAGATTGTTCCTTCCTCAAAAATAGGTCCTTCAGGCGAATCGGATCAACCAGAATATTTTTATTTATCAAACGTCCATTAACAGTGATCACAAGAACCTAAACCTGCTGCTTAAGTAATCCAAATGGAAAAAATTCCATGATATTTTGCAAAATTCAATGAGAATTCTCTGATATTTCCAGGTTCTGTTACCACCCTACAGCTTGTTAGCGAGCCAAGGGCAGCCGTCCACATTTCAACTTATGTCACCAAGGTATATGTCCTGGTTAGGTGTTCAACCTCCTGCATTTAGTTACCAAGTATGCTTGGTGCTCATTTTATAAACCCACAGGGATGAAAGGATGAGTCAACCTGCCCGATCCAGGGCTCGATTCCCGGACCTGTGGACATGACAATGCTATACACTGCCACTAAGCCTCATTTATTACAAGTTCTATGGTTGGGTAATTTCAGATTATGTAAGTTTCTAGTCATTCTTGCTTTTATGCAATTTCGCTGTATGTTTATGTTACAATCTCATTGCACAGTAAGAACTGTAGCTATTTAGAATTTACAATATAATACATTTCAATTTACGACAAGAAGTTTTGAAATTACTACGATAGCAAACTTTTCTGCCACTACTCACAGGAATTCTTAAGGTATTGACAGCAAATAGTAAAAAGATAGGTATCTATGCCTTTTAATTTCACACAAACTGACAAAAAATTGTAACAGAAAGTGTTCTTAGAACTTCCACAAAATATTCGTGTGTCGAAAAAATTAAGCACCAAACACATCATTTAGTTCCTTATTAAACTTTTACGCACTATAATTAAACAAACTATTTTGTCAAAAACTCAATTATTAACTTATCATTTGCTAAAATTATTTGTATTTTAAATAATAAATACATTAACGTTGCTCACACTTAAAAAAGACTCTGCTTTAGGGTTTTAAGTTAATCACTAGAAGTTTTTTCTATTATTAAGGTGCTCCTAAAATCTCTTTGGGTCAAAGGCATTTTTCATTTTATTTTGCTGGATTAAAAAAAATGGCAGTTTAAAGTAAAAAAGAAACCTATAATGCAAAAAAAGTCTAGTATACTTCTGTATGCCAAGAATGGCTAGGTCATAAAATGAATAAAAAAGTAGTAATCTAGGAACCATTTCAAAGACTTAATATAGAGACATAAAAGACAACATATGTTTAAATTTTTAAGGGACTATTCATAGTGGAAAGCTGCTTTCTTGGAAAGAAATTGTCAAGAAGTTATACAATTCTAACCTTAAAAAAATTATAATATATGAATAAGTAAAGAATATTAAAAAAAATAGCTAATTTTTATAAAATTTATAACAAGTATAGTTATAAAAGACATACGGCAAGATATATTATTGGTAACTGCATTATTTAATATTCATTAAAAGAAACCACTTACAGTTGACTTTTGATATTTTCTGATCTCTTGCAAAGCCCTGTCACCTGGTCTTCTCCTTCTACGAACTGGTGGTCTTACAGTTGTAGTGGATGTTGTTCTGTAAGATTGACAAAACATAAGGGACAGAAAAAAAAACCTTGATTATTCACAAAATTATAAATTTTTTTTCTCAGGATTCTATTTAAAATGTGTTTAGTTTAGTTTGAATTATCGTCGCACTAGAGCTACACAAGGGCTATTGGCAACAGGTGTCTTATTTTAGAACCACAGTCAAGTGTCGAGCCGACACCTGAGTAGGCACCCACTGCATCTATTAAGGGAACATCGTACACAAGGCTAGAACTATAGAGCATATTTAACATGCCCACAGGAGGTATTATTTGTTGGACATTTTATCTGAACGGGACCTTAATATAGGTCGGCAGTTATTTTGGCGATGCCCAAACCCGAACCAGGGACCTTCCGCATGCTATGTGAATGCCGAACCAACTGGGCTCCCCAGCCCCATTTAAAATTTGCAATTTTTTCTTTTTATTATGCTATTTTACTGGAGTAAAATAATTTTTAAAAAAATATCAAAGCAGTTTTTCTGTGGTTTGTTCGTTTGGGTTAGGTTGAAACATAGCTACCCAAGCAATACCAAAGGGCTATTGGTGATAGTATTGATCCACTCTCGAGTAACGAACCAACACCTAAGTGGACACCCAAGGTAAATTTTGAAGGTACATGGCAGTAGGATATGGAACCACTTTAATACACTCCCTCAACATGGGTATTTATATGTGGGGACTTTAGCTGCACTTCATGGGGACTTTTTAGCTGTACAGACCATTTTTGGATTGGCAGTTATTTTGCTATTTCTAGACCCAAACCTGGGACCTATCGCTGCTAGGCAAGAGACTTAATCTGGACTCCCAAGTTCCTGGTTTCTTTGTTAGAGATTTAGGAATGTAAACTTTAGAACATCAACTCACCAGGTTCTGGATATAATAACGACAATCCCGGGGTTGAAATCCTAGCAATTCAATAAATTTCGACATGCTTAATTATCGAAATGCACTTTTAATACCATAATCTTATAATATATATATAATTAACCAGAGTGTTTTAATAGTCCTTTGTTAATGTTTATTTTTTTGGTGTTTTCATTTTTAATAAGGAATTAATTATTATGTAGTCTAGTTTTAAAGGACATAATTTTCTTATAATAGGTAATGTAGTAAGTTAATGGTGCTTTTTGCATTGATTTCAAATATTTAATAGTACACAACCATTCTTAACAACAGTTTATATATTATTCAAAATTTGAAAAAAAAAATGAAGAAATATACAAAAAAAATTAATTTCTAGCCAGGACTATGGCTTTTTGGGTTGTCAGAATTTCGGCTATAGGAATTATGTTCCAGACCCCAACTCACCCTGGATTAGGATTCCTCGTCGGAGCTTGTGGTTTTCGCCTCGACGTTGAAGGTTGCCGAAAATCCCTATGCACAGGTTGTCTGGCTGGTGGCGGGTCATCATCATCTGAGGAGGATGGATCAGGTGGATCTGGCCTGCTTTTACGCGGCGATCGTGTGGTTCCTAAAGGATAGTTAATTTCATTAAATGTTTATTGATGGTAGATGATTACAAGTTCATCCACCGAAACGCATATATTGTAATAGATAAGTTTTTTTCCTTCAATGCAGTGACAATCTTGCTAACTAATTTTTTTGATACTGTGTTGTTTCCAAGAAAAAGTCAATTTTTAAAATTTTTAGTGCCTAGTTTCCTATTTTCAGGATGTTTCAATTTTTTAAAAGGTTTCCAATTCTATTGTAAATTTAGTTGAAAAACAAATAATGTGCGTATTAAATTAATCAGATGGAAGATTAAGCTTTAAAATTAAAATGTCTCTTATTGAGAAGTGAATTTATTTCCTATGATTTTAGTTAGTTTATAGTTTTAAAAAAAAATACAAACAATTAATGATTTTTCATGGTTGTAAATTTTTTAGACGTGCATTTCATAATGTCATTTTATTTGTTAATTTTTTAAAATAAATTTTTCAGGCATATTAAGCATAGAGGGGAGAGCCAAATATTATTCCTACAGAACAATGATAATTAGTTTTTCTAAAAAATTAATTTTCTACAGAACACAGGAAAATATTTTGCCTGAAGAATTTTAAATACTTAAGTGTTAAGATACAGAAAACTTATTTAATTTGCTTAAAATTATGGCTAGAAAGGGATCTTTTAATTTTTGATTGATTCAAACTTTAGCATAAATATATATATTCAGCAATATGGATAGAATTTATGGATAGCTTGAATTATCATTGCACCAGTTACACAGAATTTAGATTATATATATATATAAACCAACTCTGAGGTCTAGATGGCCCCGGTTGATTTCGCTCATCCTCGCTAGAAGATTCCTCTGGCTCTTCTTGGCGACTTGAGCGTGCCCTTGGCTGTGATTTCTTGGCTACCGCTTGGCGGCTGCCCGTCGTCTGTGGCTGGAATCTGGGTACGCCTGCTCTTGCTGGGGTAGAGGTTTGTCTTTGAATATTATCTTCGTCGTCCTCGGAAGATGAAGGGAGAGCAAACCTAGGGGGAAATAAGTTGGTTTGTCATAACTGTCACTTGTAACCTGTTGTTCTAAACTAAACATAACGACCAGACAGCCCATAGGAGAGGCTAGTCCACTTTTCAGTCGTCTTGTATACTAGTTTCAAATATCCAAAAAATTAAATGGAGATTAAGGTTAAACTAAAGAATCATGGCCAGATTTGGCAGCTTTTTGAAAAGTGTCGCCAATTCGAAATGATAACAAACCCCGGAGCTTGCCAAGATGGTTCGTTGCCATCTTGAAATTGTCAAAAACACTAACTTATTTCAAAATGGTCAACTTCAAACCCAACGGAAAAAATAAATTGCAGGCCAGATTTATAAAAAAAAAGGGAGCGTTAAAATGCCGAAGAATTGATTTTTAAAAAGTAAATAATTATTTAAAATTATTAAGCATAAGTAAGAAAGGGTAAGATTCATTTAAAATCATTAATAAAAGATTAGTATAAGTAAACTTCAGAATAAATTATATGAATTTAAGATTAAAATAGATTATCAATTCAAAATTGTCAATGCAATTGCTAATTTCGCCAAAGGTTGGCATAATATACAAATTTTTGGGGTTTCTAGTATTGGCGTGAAATGGACGGCCACGATTCTTTAGTTCAACCAAGGTTAACTTCAAGGTCAGGTTTGGCTGATATATTGTTGCACTAGAGCTGTAGTACGGCTATTATGTATCATAATTTTCAGATAGTTTCAGATAACCGAGACTCTACTGTATTCAATTTATTTTTACATGCATAGTTGGCTTTTTTTAAAAACATTTTCATGATACAGGAGTAGAAGGAGTTATTATCATCACTAAAGAAAGGTCGAAAGAAATTCTTGACAATTCTTGTTACTGTAATTTTTAGAGCTTTACAACATGAGTGGGATAATCTGCAACAGGTCGAACACTGCAACCTCGGGTTTATTGAGCTAAAACTCAAGACTTGCAGAAAACTCCTAGCTGACTTGAGTTTTAGTATTCCACTGATCTTTGTACATGAGAAAGACTATAGATATTGATACCACATTCTGCATTGCAGTTCTATAAGTTGATTGAATAAATATACGAAAACTTTGATTTGAAATTTTTTAAGTTCCCTTTGTGAGCATCAAAAATACTTTGTAAAAGAAAATCCTCTCAATCATATTGAAGAATGCCAAAACAACTGTTGCAATAAAATCCCCTTGTGTATTTCAAAAACTATCCATTGTTATTCTTAGAAAATGATCAAAGCTTACTCATCGTCCTTGGTTTTTAATACCTTCATTTTTATTAAAATATAAAAACTTTATTTAAAAAAATAATTAATTACTAAATTATACAAATAATAATCACATCACATTCTATTCGCGGTTGTTTTATTTTGGAAGAACCGCTATTTTAACGTTGCCATATAATTCTACTAACTTAAGATAATTAAAGTGAATTTAGGGTGAAATTTTGATCAATGTTCGACAGGTAAAAAATTAAAAATATAAAGCAAAACGCAAATATGTTCCTTCAAAAAAAATATTTTACAAATTTGGGAGGGAAATTTGTCTTAAACAATATTATTATGTTTCACAAACCAAACAAACTGCGTGTTTAAGTTTATAATTTAAAGCATTTAAAGGAAGGAAGTATCGTCGCAATTTTTTTTGCAAAAATGGGAGGAGTTTACTTATTGCTATCCAATGAAATTCCACTTTAGATTTTGAGCTAATGTTAGTTTCCTTTATCGAATCGTAAACTCAGTTCTCCATTGTAAAAAAACGTGTATGGCCGAATGGTTTGTTTATTTTCGTGTTGTGATGGCATAGTTACTTCGGTTTAAAAGGTCAATCCTGTGTCTTAAAAATCAAGCAGGTAAAGTAGTTAAATGAATATCAACTTATGCAATCAGTTGTGTTGGAAGACCTATAGCTTGCTCACATTTAATATTCCTTAATACTTACATACTATGGCGGGAAGTCGGCTTGCAATTTAAACTGACTTGTAGAAACCATGCTGTAATACCATATTGTTATAGGCTGAATGCTTAGAAAATTAATAAGTAAAAGTGTGTATTTGGCACATTTTTAATAAATTATTGTTTCAGTGCACAAAATGTCCAGTGCAGTTGAACAAGTTTCGAAGATTCTGGAAGAGTGGGATAGAGAAAACATCTCCGATGAAGAAATTATTGAATGTTTATCGAGGTATTGTTTAATACGTATGCTTATTGTACTTAAAAATAAGTGACTCATGTTAAAATTAATAGATTTGTTGATTTAGTTATTGAATTGCTTTGATGTCATGAAAACAGTCGATTTGAAATTGACTGTAGGGTAAAATCCTAGATTCGGAACAAGAGGACTTTCTCGTACATTTGGTGACAGTAGTGGCAATAAATAGTAGGCAATAAATAATTTACAATGACAACTGTGTACTGGTATCCTCCTGCTATCTTTATGGCAATCCTGAAAACTTGAGCAGCACAGTTGTTGTTCAGGCAATTTTACCACACCAATGAATTAGACCGGTTTTGCTCTGAGATAATCAGTGTTTTGTGTTACTTTGTTGTAGGTTAAATTATTTGAATGCTTGTAGCAATGGTTAAAGTCATTGGTCCGCTGTATTATCATATTAAATAACAATATTAAATGTTTAAACACAAAAATAACATTTATAAGATGCATAATTATTAAAAGTGTTATATAACTTAACATTTACATTGCAGTGCATCAAAGAATTGCATTATATGACGAGTACCAGTATTGATTGTCGTTTAAGGGGACCGGGGAGGCAAAAAATGTCAAAAATATCTATTTTGGTATTTTAATAAAAAGTTATAGCTTGAACTTTTTATCTTTAAGAACATATCTTGCTTTTAACGATCCGAAAAATGCAGTTGGAGTTTTCGTAAACTCCGAACCTGAAAATCGTCCTTTTAAGTGGAAGTTATTATTTTCTTTACTTGCCTTTTTCTTCATAAGTGTTTTTAGTGGTTTGTCGTACATTCGAATTGTTCCTTGCGATTCAAAAATTTGTGTATTGCTTTGAAATTGTGGAAAATTGTTATTGATAATCTTTCAAACATAATTGTGCATGGATTTTGAAATCTGATAACATTTTTTAATATTTTACTCAGTTTTACTTTTAGCATATCACGAAAAAAATCAAAAATTTCCAACTAACGTACATTTTTAATTTTAATTAATTAACCAATAGGACAAATAAAAAATCCATGGACGGTTTTGTTAACATATATTTAAATATTTTATATAAAAAAAATTGACATTTTAGAAAAAAATTTAATCGCAAGGAGCATTTTTTAAAAAAAGTTTAAATTTTTTTTTTATTAAAAGAAACTATTGCATATTTTTCTTTTATTATTTTGTATTTTCGGAGGAATGCAAGGAGCATTTTTAAAAAAAGTTTACAAAATTTATTTTTTTATTAAAAAAAACTATTGCATATTTTTCTTTTATTATTTTGTATTTTCATTAAATTTTATGTCCCTGAGCTATAAAAAAAATTCATCCATTTCGTTCTGTAACTTTAAAAAAAAATTAATTTGCCTCCCCGGTCCCCTTAAAAGAAAAGTTAACTTTTTTTAATAAGAGATAAAGAACTTATTTGTTAAGAAGTTGTTGTTGAACTTACTTGCCTCTGAAAATATCTTCATAAAGAGCAAACGATTTTGTTATAAAAGAAAAAAATATCTGCCATGTTATCTGCCAAACTTAAATTGATTAGTTAGGTGTTATTTAAAAGAGCCTTTTTTTTTGTTTTGAACATTTTTGTGCAAAAAAGTTTATTGGAATTTTATTTTATTATGTCAGAAAATTTTATAACATGTAAACACATGTTATGACAAATGATTACATGCAAACGAAACACATGATTGGACATGCATTAGACGTTGGGATTTCTTTTGAATTGTTTTTATTTCTTGACTGATTTTTTAAAGTGATGAAATAGTTATTCTGGTAAAGCTTTTTAAAATTCTATTTGTTTCTTTTTGAACTGTGATTCTTCAGTTTTCATTGATTAATTTTTTTTCAGGCTGGCGGACTTGTTTGAAAAGGAAACTGAAGCCTTTTTGAAAACGGATCCGGATCCTTTTGATGATCGCCATCCCAGTAAGAGAATTATTTCTGCCTTTCCTGTGTAAAAATAGAATTTTATAATGTTCTAATTATATTAAAATGACAACTCAATTATGGTCTATGGAATTACAATTTTAATTTAGAGTGTTAAATTTAAAAAAAAAATATTACTTTTGATTATATTGATCATATCATTATTTTAAGGTCGTCTGCTTCCTGATTGTACACTTGGCCATATGCTGAAAACAGTCTTCAAAAATGAAAGAATTGTTGATGAGGTAATGAAATGTGTATTAAACTATATCATTAATGTTCATGTAAAAAATTTATTTTTTTGTATTGTATTTCAATGTATTTTAGTTCGAACTTTGTAATTTAACGACAGTAATAATAATAGATCTTTGGTTTGAATACTATATTTTTTATCTAGTGAAAAAATTATTTTTGAAAAGTCAGTGACCTGTAATTTTTTTAAAGTAATTTTTATTTTGCATCTGCATTTTTTAATTAAGAAAAATAAGTACAAAATAGTAACTTAAAGGGCTAGATGGATGCATTGCTGCCGATTGTTTTTAAAAATTAGTCATAGACCTTGGCATTGTCTGCCAATGCTAATTTAGTAAAAAATGTGGTCCATCAGCCTTGAAAAATATCTGAAACAACACTAAAGGAAGCTGTTCTTTTTTATAAGAAACTCAGTAAAACCCTAACATTGTATATTTCTTTTTAGGCTGAAATGAGTTATTAACAGTCTTTGTCAAGACTTGTTAAAGTAATATATCAAAATATTTTCCAGTTCCAACAATAAAAGTAGTAATATGTCGTTATTTTTAGTTCAAGGTTATTTCATTCAACCAAACTCCTACACCTACATATTCATTTGCATAAATCATTTTTTTTATTGTCTTCGCACAATTTTTTTTTTCCCATACGACCGGTTCCATTTTTGAACAATCAGCATCAGTGAAAAGGCGCCATTGTTTGGCTTCTCGTAACTTCAGTGGTAACCTAATATATTTTACTCTTAGTTTATTTTTCTCTCATGTAAAATACATTTTTTTCTTGTAGATGGTCAAAGTGTATAGCCAAAGAGATGTCTTTGAACTCAATAAAATGTCCTGCCGCCTTCTCTTGGACATCCTTCCTGGTCTTGAAAGTGTAGTTTTCCAAGAGGTAAACATAACACTTTTAAAAACTACATTTATGTTTTGTCTATATTATATTCAGTTGTATCTCTAGATCTGTGGTTCCCAACCTTTTCTGGACCATCGCCTCTTTCTTTAGGTTAATTAACATCCATCGCTCCCTCTTAGTTTTCATGTTATGTCTAATCATAATTTGAGTTAGTGTAACAATAAAACAGTTTTTTTTAACATTTACTACCGTTTATAAAAGCAACCAAAGAAGCTTTATCCGGTCACTTTTAAATAGAATAGAAAAAACATAAAACATATTTTAAGGAACAAAAGTGAAATCATTAACTTTCTTTACTGGTTTGATATTTTTACTGGTTTCTAGAAAATTTAAAAGAGTTTAAATTAAAAATTGGCTGATTTGGTTATGATTGGAAAATGGTTTTACTGTACAAAGGTACAACATTAAGTTAATTTTCCCCCTTTGAATACTGGATGCCCTCTGATCGCCCCTCAAGTATTTTTTGCCCCCTTGATATCACGAATGGCCCACTTGGGGGCGATCGCCCCCGGGTTGGGAACCCCTGCTTTAGATGAATAGGGTGTCATTTTCTTTAAATATTTCTTCAGAATCAATTTTAAGACAATCCTATAATTTGTTTTAAAGTGTTGAGTTTGTCTTTTATTCTTGTAATATTGTGCTTCAGAAATAGGTCTATATTTTTGTAAACCCTCTTAAAAATATAATTTGATTCTCTTAAAATGTGTAAATTAATAAGTAAAAACTAAATTAATAAGTCATTTTTATTATTAAAGTCAACCTTTTAAAAGCACATTTTTGAAGAGTTTTAATATTAAATAAGTAAGTTCCAAGTTAAACATTAAAATAAATTGCAGGAAGGTTTTGTATCCAGACTCTTTCATTGGGCAGAAAAGGCAGAGAATCCCCTTCAGTCCTATGCAACTGGCCTCTTAGCAGCTGCTATGGACTCACCAGAAATAGCTGCTCAGTATAAAGATAGAAATGCATATTTTGTAAGTAAGCATGCATTTGACACAATTTAGTATGTTCTTGATTTATGTAACTAATTGAAATATATTTCTAATAATTACTTCATGCTAACCTAACTTGGGTAAAAACAAATAGTAAAAAGGCAGCGAAAAGCATGGTTAGTCCGTTAGTTGAAAACTCTTGTAAGGTAATATTTACGTACAATATATGATCTGAATACAATTTAACCAAAACACACTTTTCATTCTGATAAAATTGCCAAATTTTCTCAAATAATATTAAAATCTTTTAGACCTTAAACGAAATTAGTGTTTTAGACATGTTTTCTGGATGGATTTACAAATAATTTCTGGAACTCTTTACAACTGCGGAAGGATCTTCTCCATAGCATATTTCTGTTTACTCGACTTAGATTGGCAAGGAGTGTAGTAATGTTTCTAATGTAGGAAACAGATATTCCACTGTATTCTTAAAAAAGAAAAGAGCGAGAACAAACTTGCTAGGAAACACTTGCTTTAAGTTGGTCACACTATGTTTTAAAATTTAATGCGAAATAACCCAGACTTGTATTGTTTTTTAATTTCTTCATGGCTGAAATTTATTTAATATTGGATTTTAAATTGTCAGCGAGAACAGTCATAATTGTTGGATAAAGGTCGGTTAGTTTAACCCAAGCGGCTCAACTGCCTTTATGACCGTTGCTGCAAATAATATATTTGTATTCGGAACAATTCTGGATCTGTCAAGAACAAAAAAGCTATAAATTGTTGGCAGTTGGGAGGTTGTTAGCCACCTTTTACAGTTTTAGCTTGAACTAAATGAATAGTCTTTAGAGGAGAGTCTTTTGAGCTTTCACTTATATTTTTTAGTTGTCAGTTTGGCCCACTTAAAACAATAATATGCAGCTCAGTATTAATGTACTTAGCACGCAACATATTTGAAGTTGAATTGAAAGTTTGTATCGTTGTACAGACTTGTATTATACCAAAAACCGGATATTCTATGAAGTAGTATTTTAGTTCAGATTTGAAGAGCACAGGGGAAGAACCGCTTGATTTCTTTACAGAGTCTTTCCATAATTGTGTCTGCTTGGCGAACATTGGAGACCGGAAACCGTTTTTTCTTTCAGTTCTTCATTCACAGTACAAATGTGTGACTTGTATCCAGTGATCTCTGACGTGAATCAGGGTTGCCGCGAAAGATAAACAAAGCGAGTAACTGGTTCCTTTACACCAGTTTAGGTGATTTCTCACTATCATCCCCAAAAAGGCTATTAAGGAAAGCCTTCTACGAAATGAAGCGGTTCTTCCCCTGTACTCTTCATTTGCTATATTCCTGTCTATAACAAGTTAAATATTTACTTAAGCCTAATCTATGGCATCTGATATGGATAGTGAATTGTATGTTGCAACAGTGTTTTCAAAATTGAAATGCTATTTTGTTATCTTTGGTACTGATGAAAATTTTTGTTTTTTATATCTTGATTAGATCATAATTCTAGGTTTGTTATTTCCCTTTTAAGGTACCTCTCATGATTCGTCGTCTCCATGACTGCAGCCAGCGTTATTTACAGAATCCTGTCTCTGATGGAACACCGATTCCAGAAAGACCCTTCGCTTGTTTAGGCGGAAAATATGACTATAATTCCTTTGAAAGGGGATCTTCTCTGAACGAGAAACATAAAGACTCAAATCCACAGAAAGCTACAAGGAAGCAAAAGGTATCCATGTTTATATTATGTGAAAATTATTTATCTTAATAATAAAAAAAATCTGTCTGTGGGTCATGAAAGACCTACTTATACTGTCCTAAATTTTTTTAAGCTGGATTCCCTTTAATGCCAGTATTAGCACCTGAGGCTTAATTTTTTCATATTTGTTCTATTTTTTTTTAAATTGAATTTTCTTAAAAAACTAAATCACTTTCAATCAAATCCTGATGATTTTTTGCGATTTGATATTTTTTTTTTGTCCATTCGAAGAACTGGTATTTATTTGCAGTTAAAAATAAAACTATGAAAAAAACTTTGGAGACAGATTTATAGTATTTTAAGGTTATGGTAAACCGAACAGTTTTTAGGTTTATATCCATGTTGCTTTTGAGAATAGAGTATAATTTATTTAAACTAATTTTTGCTGTACATCCTATTCATATTTTATATACATTCTATTTGTGCAGGAAATTTCAAAATCTACAAGATATTCTCCTTTCCCACCTGATGCAAGAAATCATAGGAAAATAACAAAAGTAAAAAATATTTATATTATATATGTATTTTTAAAGAGATTTTTTTTTAATTCAAGTAAAGCAAGTGCACCTCTTTAAAAAAAAATACCAGTCTTAGTATATGTTGATGCAAGTCAAAAAAAATGTCAATTTCCTTTGATTTGCCCATTTTTTTTAAAAATGATATTCCCAGCAAAATCTTATTTCTCTAAAGTTGTTGGGGCTAGAAATAAAAAAAAAATAATACAAAAAATCTAAGAATCAAGGTGAAATTAGAATTTCGGCCATATTATTTTAACCCTTTGCAACTATAGACTCTTGGTATATATATATCTGCCAAATTTTGTGATTTTGTTCTGTTTTACTTAATTTTAATCCTAATAAGTGTTGGACTCAAATAACTATTCATCCCCAAAAGTAGCAGTTAATGTTTTTCATTCGAGTTAATGCAGGAATACCCAAGTTTTTTTTTATTTTAAACTTAAGCCCTTATCAGACGGTAGGAAAGTCGCTGGTCACTGGTCGAACAACTTTTGGTTCACTCAGCAAAACGTCACACACGAGAATGCCTACGTCATGCGTGACATCACAAACTTAAAAGCAGTATTATCGCGGTATTGGAGCAGGAGGTACAAGGAGGGGGCTCGGCCATGACGTCACGACTGAACTTCGTTTTTGATTGGAGGAGCCGTTCGCTGAGAGAAAAAGTACTGGATTTTTTCACGTCGCCTCGAAAAAACTCAGGCAGCAAAAGCTGCTCGAAAAACAGGTTTTTGATCTAGCGTACGTACGTCACTGAACGAACGAGCTCTCGTGTGATAAGGCCTTTATTTGTAAAAAAAAGCTTCAAGTTTTCTTAAATCTTTTCTAGACAATTTAAAATAACTTCTTCATATATAAATTGTTTTGAAAACTCATGATTTTTTTTTGTATGTGTCTTTCAGGCATCTCCAGTGAAGAACAGCTTATTGAATGAGGGCTCTAATTCAAATTGGACGGATCTTAAACAATATGTAATTGGGCAGTATCAAGTATATCCCCTTACTCTGCCTGCCGAACAGAGATATATTTTGCAGTATTTGACCCCTATGGGAGAATACCAGGAGGTAAAGTCTTACTTCATTATAGATATTTTTAAGCACAAAAAACAAAAGAACTTATTATATACATTGAATTATTGAAAATATCAGTTGCAATTTGTCACCCTATATATGCTTAGCTACATTGCCTTGGAGTTAATTAACGATTTCATAGGCACTAGTTATTGTTTTAATATTGTAGATAGTTTTAAAAAATAAGGAAAAAAGCAAAATATTTGCTTGAATATTAAGTTGAGGTCTTTGATAAACAGTAATGGGCTATTTTTTTTAAAAGAATTTTGAACTACTGTGAGGTGCTTTACTAACATAGAGTTATTTGTTGCTGCATTCAATCATTAGAGGTTTGTAACCTTGGGTACATAAGTGAAGGAATGTTATCATAAAAATGCAGGGTTGGCATGTTTTTAACTGCCCCTGGTAAATACCAAGGTAAAAAACGGTATTTACTGTCCTGGGCATAATCTAATTCTAATTATCCAAACAATTACATTACAAAATATTATTTAATGAAAATAATTAAAATAATTTTAATTTTGTATTTTAATAAATATTTACCATAGTCTTGATAGTATTAAAAATTGAAAAATCTTAATTATTTTACATCGATACATTATAGATCTACTTGATAATTATGTCCTTTTGTTTATTATCTAAGTTTTCCCATCTGCATAAACATAGATAAATATAAAAATGTTGTCTGTGGTAACTATTCATTAAAATATCACATTTATATATATATATATATATATATATATATATATATATATATATATATATATATATATATATATATATATATATATATATATATATATATATATAGGAAAAATAATTATAGAGTTATGTCTACTAATACAGAAAACCTCATATTGCAAACGAGGCTATAGTGGGGATGAGGGAGAACAAATAAGGTGAGCTTGACAACTGTCAACAACTCACACAGTTTCATAATTGTAATCACAATTTTTTTTAATTAATTAAAAGATAATTTCCCAGATAAGGTACAACCAAGAAAGCGAAGTATTCCCCAGTTTTCTATGAAACAGATATTTCCCAGTTTGTCCGGTTATTGACCTATTTTTCTAGTATTGAAAATATCAGTTAAAATTTGTTACCCAATATATGCGTAACTACATTATCGTCATACAACAAGGAGTCTTAAAGTTAATGAACCAGTTTTTTCCGCTGAGATGACAAATACTGGATTTTGACGGGGGAAAAACTCTTCCCTATAAAAATAATGTTTATTTACATAGTTAGTAGCTTTCTAAAGGTTGCCATTAGAGTTATGGTTACTTGAATTTACTTTGAGGCTTACATTTTGTACTATTATTTCTAATTCCATGACAGTAAACTGAACTAAATCTCTCATTAAATTGTTTTTAGGCTTTGGCTCCTATTTTTGAAGAAAAGGCTCTGCCTTTGATCCTTCGCTACATTGACATTCATCAGAATCCAGATGTCCGCCTTTCTTTTGAAGCCTTAAAGGTTGGTTTTTTGCTTTTTATAAATGCACTGTATTTATTCAAATGCTTGTAACTACTGTCTTTAACTAATCTAAACCTTGTATATCCAGAATGTGAGCCTCGAAAGCATTTTCCTCCTCTATCCTCCCAATGTGTCACTTGACTGCGGTTCTAAAATACAACGCCTGCACCAATAGCCTTCGTGTAGCTCTAGTGCTACGATAATTCAAACCTAACCTAACTATCCCTGCATGTGGTTTTCTTTGAAACATTGTGAGCGTGTTCCCCCCCCCCCCCCCACTCTAGGGTTTGAACTGTTCAGATTGTTAACCTCAAACGCGCCAGGTTTAGAAAAGGGATGGGAGAAAAAAGAATTTTCAAGGCTCGCATAGTAAATAGACAAGGTAGTCAGGGTTCATGCGCATATGAAAAGTCATGAATTTGACTATTTGAGCAAAAAATATATCAATTTTGTTTCTTTACTTCAATTCGTGTCATGTTTTATTCAAAAGGATTTTAAAGATTTTATAATGGTTTTTCGGATTCATTTTTGAAAAAAATTTGTGCACTCTCACATTAAATTAAGCCAATGGGAAAATTGTCCACACAAACATAACAAGTACTACTATGTTTGTGTTGTCTGCTTTCGTGTTTTCTTAATTTGATTTTTTTTTGCTTGAGATATGATTTATGGAGTGATGAAAAACTGATTGCTTTGTCAGGAATCGGGATTGTTCATTTTGGTAGAAAAAATTTATTTTGTACACTTGGTTTAGGTATGGAAAGAATAATTGTTTGCTTAATATAAAAGTATATTTTAGAAGACAATGCATTGCAAATCAAATTTCATAATTTCTTGAATTGAAATTTTTCTTATTTTTTGTCCGATTCGTGGAGTCATGAAAATTTTTAAATTTCACTCATGAAAAGTCATGAATTTGAGACGTGTCATTTTAGCATGAACCCTGCATAGTTAATCAGGGTGGCTACAGGATCAGGGGATCATGGAAAAGTCAGGGAATTTAATCAATCTGGAAAAGTCAGGGAAATTGGTGATTTTTAAAAAAAAATCAGGGAAAATTTCCAAAAATGTCATTTTAACCGGTAAAAGAAAGGATAAAAAAAGTTTAATCCTGAAAAGGCTTTCACTTAAGTGGTTGAGTTACTGCTTATTAATTTTTCGTTTTAACTGCCTTGCCCTTCCCCAAGCTCTAGTGCAACGATATTCAACTTCACCATTCTCGGCCCATATCAGTAAAAGCTAAATTTAAATTTCAGTAAAAAACAAGTTTAAATGATAATTAAGATAATTTAAGATGTGAGAAATGTAATCAAAATTTTAAGATTAATTAAGATTTTAATTGCATTAAGATCTCTCCAAATATTGTCCAACTAACTTCCAGTGCAATCCAACAATGCTTCCTCATTGAACTTATTTTGCTGCCTAGTAATTTTTTTTTAAATCTACCAATGACATCGAACACCTAATAATGCTTTATTTTTATATCATAGCTTGATAATCTAACTAAAACTCATCATCAGCTAAAAAAAAATATTATATGGGCTTTAACGCTTTATTTTTATATAATAGCTTGATAATATACTAGAAAGTAGTTTTACTAATACCAGGAGAAACCAGCATGCTAATATAGTTCATTGCCGCTAATCAGGGAAATTTTTGACAATTAGCCTGGAAAATCAGGGAAAAGTCAGGGAATTTGTTTTCACAGATTTTGTAGCCACCCTGTACCTACTAAGTTTAATGAATTATTCCTTCATTACTTTGTAAATCTAATTACCTTGAATCGCGGTAGTTTTGGCCTTATCTTTTTAAGCTCCTTTCTAACTTTACCCTAAATGAAAATTGAAGAGAAATAGCGTTTTTTAAAAGTATATGGCACCCTTAATTTAACTTAAAACATAAAATTTATTGAAGTAAAGGTGGGTATTTGTTTTTTTTAAATGCTTGGATAAAAATTAAGTGTTGAAAATATCTATAACAATTTAATAATTAGCTTGTTGTAAATTATGGAACCTTTTAAACTGTCCTGGTATATGTTGTGGGTGAAGTAAGGGGATGCACATTTCCTAGTTTTAATCAGTTACAAACATTATGCAAAACGGCTTAACTTAAGCCATTGTAATTTGGGTTTTTTTATTTTTAAAATAAGTTTTAAAAACTATAGCATAAATCTAAGTATATAGATTATAAATGTTTTCTCTTCTTTCCCGATTTTCTCATACAAATTTGTTGTTTCAGTATTTAGCTTCCCTCTTGTGCCATAAGAAAATAGCAATTGAATTCATAAACATTGGAGGGTTGCAGTTGCTTTTGAAAGTTCCTTTTCCTTCCATTGCTGCAACTGGTGTTTCTATATGTTTGTATTATCTAGCCTACATAGAAGAAGTTATGGAAAAGGTAGGATTTTGTTGCTATTTCTAGTACATTAGTTGGAAGAAAGGTTTATATGTTGGCCCTGTGGTTTACCTATGTGAATGCCACTCCGTTCAGTTTTGTACGCAATTATTGAAATTGAGAAAATATATAATCTTGACTTGTAACTCCCAGGTGGCCTACTTTTGTACTTAATTCTTCTACCTTCATTTGTTTCAATTTTTCTTTTTTTAAAAATTTTTTTTGCCATTCAAATATATTTTTGTATAAAGGTCACTAGATTTTTTTAAAAAAGAAAAGAGTTTGATGAATCCCTTCAAAGAAGGAATAATGACTATATTTTATTAGTTATTAAAAAATATATAAAATAGTGGTCTGACCAACATATCCCGAGATTTTCCTATGTAAAAAGTGATTTTGATCATTTCTATGTAATCAGAGTTGTCAAAGTGCTTGGAAAACATTGATTTTCAAAGTCTTGAAAGTGCTTTAAAAATATTATCAACCTTTAAAAGTCCTTAATTTTTTGGACTGACAAATTTATCTTGAAGTGTTGAAAATATTAATTTTGTTTTCATTAAAAACTCTTTTTTGATGTGAATCAGTTCCTATTCCTATTTTTTATTTTGATTTATTGTATGTATAATCTTAGAAAGCAGAGCAAGTGTTAACACATATTTATTAATCTAAGTTCATTTGAAAAATAGAGAGCTCTTTCTTAGTAGTTTCATAATGAATTTTTAAAAACTATTGTAAAATTAAGGTGTTGCATATTGGAATATACAGTCCTTGAAAATGAAGAAATATTTATCCTTGAAAAGTCCTTAAATAATCCCAGTTTTTTTTACCAAAAAGTATGGCAACCCTGTGTAATTTATTCCAATTAAATGGTTGATTCAATAATCTATTAATTCCAAAAAAGCAGGGGCTAGTGTACTTTAAAGCCACCTTAAGTTCTTGAATGGTTAAGTAAATGTGTAGTTGCTTGCAAATGCTTTATTTAATATTTTTTATTAAATTGTTTCATTGAATTGTGCAATTACTGCTAACTAATCTTCATTTGATATTCCTTTCAGATATGTTTAATGAACTCTGTGATTTCTGAGCTTGTAAGGTAAGTCAGTTATTTTAAATGAAGGATTAATTTTTACCCACTAGTTCTCAATATCATATGTATTAAATCATTGTTGCATCCTTGATGGTGATATTGATTCGAACTTAGTTACTACTTCAGTTGATATATGTAAATATGCTTCTGAACTAGATTTTAACTATTTCTCATTTAGGATTTTATATTCTGATGTAAACTATCAAATAATTTCTTAATACACAGTTTTGCATTTTCCTATCAGCCCTTGAGGGAATAAAATATTTCTTATTCTTTTTTGCAGTTACGCTCTATGGCTCCTTGAATGTTCTCATGACAGCAGTAGGTGCCATGCCACAATGTTTTTCGAATGTGCTTTTGCATTTAAAATTATTCTCGACAATTTTGACGAGCAAGATGGTTTACGGAAGCTATTCAATGTTGTAAGTGAACTAGAAATAAAAGATGAAGAATGGAGATCCCGACTGACCTTCTTATCAGGGGGTCTAGCCAGCCAAGATTGCCCGAGGCGTTCCTGAAATGGACTGTCCGCTGTAAGCAGAAACGACAGTCTACAGAAAACCGAGGCCTCCAAAACTAATAAAAGAATAAAATTCAGAGGTGTCCAGGTCTGTGGAATGCCGTTTCTACCTACAGCGGACAGTCCATTTCAGGAACGCCTCAGGCAATCTTGGCTGGCTAGACCCCCTGATGAGAAGGTCAGTCGGGATCTCCATTCTTCATCTTTTATTTTCTTTTTGTATTTCTATCAAATTATTTGGTACAATCAAGCTGCTTTAGTGCTATTGTTATTATGATTTTTTATTTCATTGAATTTTTATACTTGTTTGTATTGTAATTAAACAAATTTAATCTTGGCATACCTGGAGGAAACTGAGTTCGGTTTTAAGGAATGAGTCCCTCTGTGTGTGCATCTTAAACTGTAGTTATTTTCTTTTTATGTTACTATTGTAATATTCCTGTCAATTTTGTTTCGACAATATATTTTTGTTGTTGTAAAAATAAATAAAATGACGAAATTCAATTTACTTTGTTCTTCTATGTCAGGGGTTCCCAAAACCTTTTATGGACCATTGCCTTGTTCTGTGGGTTGATTAACATCCATTTCCCCCTTTTAATTTTCATGTTATGTCTAATCACAATTTGAGTTAAAGTGTAACTATAAAACAGTTTTATAACACTTATTATCATTTGTAAAAGCAAACAAAGAAGCTTTATCCGGTCTCTTTTTTAAAAAAAAATAGAAAAACATATGTTTATCATATTTTTTAAGAACAAATTAACTTATATATTTCGACTGGTTTCTAGAAAATGTAAGATAGTTGAAAGTACAAATTTTCTGGTTTGGTTATGGTTGGAGAATGGTTTTACTGTACAAAGGTACAACATTATTTTAATTTTCTCCCGTTGGCCCCCAAACGCCCCTCAAGTATTTTTTTGCCCCCTTGATAACACAAATCGCCCCCAGTTGGGAACCGCTGTTCTAAGTAAAGCATAATAAAGTATAAAAGATAGGAGATGTAAAAAAAAATATTTTGCATCTCGTCATGCCTGTTTTCCTCATTTTATCATTGTGCATTTCTCGCATATCACGTATTTATCCTTTTTAATGTTTTGTTTACGAAAGTTGTTGCTGCTTAATGTAAAAGTTGAATAAAATTTTTTAAAAAAGTTTCAAACTTTTCCTAATGCCTCTAATTTTGTCTTGTATTCTTTATTTAAACCCTTTTTTGTATCTATTATTTGTTTATTTATAATGTATCCTTTAAGTAAAACTTATAATTTTAACAATCTCTCTTTTTTTTTTCACTTATTTCAGATGAGTACCCTAGAAATGTTTGTACAAAATTCAAATAGAACTTTATCAGATGATCAGATATTTGCAAACAGGTAAACAGGCATTTTATTCTTAAGCAATTTGATCACTTTCTTTGAAATCTAAAATTTTCTCATTCAATATCCATTTATATTTACCACAGGCAAACTACCAGGCATGTTTGTGGAGCCTTAAAAAGATACTTTGAAGCCCATTTAGTCACTGAAGTTGAAAGAGTTAATCGACTGTCAACACATCGATCTGACGTTCCTAAAACAAAACAGTATAAGGTTTGTGCTGTTCCTAGTTATCACAATACAAAACCTTTTTAGATTTATTATGTTATGATGTAACAAAATTTAGTGTGAATTGCATCATTGCTTATCTCATTATAAAGTAATTTTCACACAAAAATCATAATTTAACCCTTTCAGTCAAAATGACAATCTGGCATCATTTTAGAAAAAAAAATCTGAGATTCTATGGCTATTTATGATAATAAAAAGCACATCAATTGATTACTTCAAATTTGTTTAGATTAGAAAATATTTTTTATTAATCCCAACAGATGTCGGCCCCATTATTTTTTAAAAATTATGATCAGAAAAATAATGATGTCAAATTGCATCATTGGTACTGAATAGGTTAACGTATTATTTTGTTTTACAAATATTTATTTAAATATACCATGGTCCTTTTAAGAAGTTTTATTTTAAAATATTTGTAAACTTATTTCATTTATATGCGTTTTTATTTCCAGGCTTTGAATTTGTCATCTGAAGCCATAGACAGCTACTGTGAAATGTGGCGGGACGTTGTGCCTTTAAATGCGAACTGGAAACCTGTGGATGATTTTATTCACCTTGAAGCCATCACATTTCTTTTAGATTTGATTGCTTCTTACTTTGAGCTCAGCTACTCTGGAAGGTGATTATTCGATTTCCATTTCAGCACAATTTTAAATTGTAATTTAAAAGCATAGTTTATTCTTATTAATTCATCATTTTATAAATATAAACATTTCAAAGAGATAGGATAGCTGTTATGACATTTCACAGCACAGATGTTCTTGATGCAATGTGTCAATTTCATTTCAATTCAAAATGTTTGTTTAAACTCTCTGCAGTATCCAAGTGTTGTATGCATTCATTTGATCCTTTTTTTAATTCAAAAGAATTAAAAAAATAAATGGAAAGTAGGTATTGACATTATGGTGTGTACAGACTTCTGTGATAATGGCATGAAAAAGCTGGCTAACAAAAAACAGTAGGACAAATGCCTCAATATTTACAGAAAAAAATGTGAACTGCAGACTTTCAAATGCGCATAAGAATTTTACAAAAGTCGGCATTTTTTTTTGTTTTATCTTTTAAACCAGGCATGAGTTTCTTCCGCGGTTCCGCTAATTTCCGCGTTTTCTAAAATTTTTAATTATTTCCGCTTTTTTTAATTTTTTCGAGCCAAAATCCGCGTATGATCTATTTTTTTATAAAAAAAATTAGCTTCATCGCCGTAGTTCCGCGACTTACGGGTCGCCGTAGTTCCGCGGCTTACGGGTCGCCGTAGTTCCGCGGCTTACGGGTCGCCGTAGTTCCGCGACTTACGGGTCGCCGTAGTTCCGCGGATTTTGGGTCGCCGTAGTTCCGCGACTTTCGGGTCGCCGTAGTTTTGCGAATTTCGGGTCGGCGTAGTTCCGAGATTTTCGGATCGCCGTAATTCCGCGGCTTTCGGATCGCCGGAGTTCCGCGACTTTCGGATCGCCGGAGTTCCGCGACTTTCGGATCGCCGGAGTTCCGCGACTTTCGGATCGCCGGAGTTCCGCGACTTTCGGATCTCCGGAGTTCCGCGACTTTCGGATCGCCGGAGTTCCGCAAATTTCGGATTGCCGGAGTTTTGCGAATTTCGAGTACCCAAGTTGAAACCCTTATGTGCACAATTTTTTTTTAGGTGCACGGTGCACCCGTTCACCCGCTAATTTCGAACCCTGGTGTAACATTCAAAGTTAAAAAAGAGTGACTAAAAACCATTGACAATTAGTGGAAAATAAATTGATAATTGAATCGGTGAGTGCAGAAACGTCAGTCACAAATTTCAAATTTTTCAGGAGGGAGAAAAAATGTAACAAATCCTCCTCCATTTCTGCACTCAACACTCGAAACAAACGTCCTGTATTTACGGAACTACTCAACAGACTAACGTAGTTTTTGCACCCAACACGCATCTTGCCTTTCTACGCTTATTTTCATTGAAAAAAAGTTTAACGAAAACAAAACGGAAAATTTTTGACTGAATGGTTTCTGCACTCACCGATTCAATTAGTGGGTAGGGGTTTACTGATAATTGATAAAGATCTGAATACTCTGCTTGTTGGTAATGTAAAATCAATTTCTGCATTAAAATGTTAAACTCTTTAAAATGTTGGTTATTCAATTAATATAAACCTAATTACCTTTAATAGTTTTTGTTTAATTAAAATATCAATCTTTCAACAATAAATTTTGATATCTTGATTTAATAATTTAATTTGTCGTATGCATGTATTTTAACAAATTTAAGGTTTCCTCTTTTTTGATGTTTCGGCACACTCATGCCTGTTTTAAACAGAACTTTAAATTACAAAAAAAAATTATTTCTTTAAACTAATATTTCTTTAACACTCCAAAGAAATAAGCAAGTTGGCCAGAGTGCAACTTTTTTTTAAAAAAAAATGTGATTCAATTATATCTCTGTTGTTGATGGTTTTAAAGAGTTCTCTTTTTGCTTAGAAGTTTAATAAAATTTATGAAATTTCAAAAATTGTGTGTGTTGCTGAAACTTAAGGATTATTTGTCAGCATCCTTCAGATGGGTAATGGAATGGCCAAAAGAATATTTCATCTTAAATTTATTTTTCTTTTAGTGACAGGTTATTATTAGATTGATTGCAATCATTGTGTTATTTTTAGAGCGGAAACTGTCAAATGTGCTTTAGATGTCTTGAAAATTTGCTCCCTGACATCAGCTACACAGTTGCTGTTGTGTGAAAGATTAACCTCGGCGGAATACAGCAATGCCACTGGTGTACTGTGAGTATTGTTTTTAAACATTTTGAAGTTTTTTCCAAATACTACACTTTGTTGGATGCAGACCATACAAGTTGTTTGGTGCATTTAAAAAATAAATCTTTAATTCATAAAAAAAAACATTAAAATATTCATTTGTGATAAGTATTTATGTATTCGATTTTCTAATAAAGATTCATTGAGCTATTAACATTTATTATTGTGTTTAACTGTATATTTTTTACTGGCATAAGACATAAAAATTTTTTATTTTACCTGACTGTTCTAACTGTATGTTAACTTAAATTAACTTCCCTCTTTAAACAAGGATAGGCTAAGTTTTTGCGATGTATATTCTGCTTACTTATGACTATTGATTTTGCGAATTTTTCTTAATTGTTTTCTTTACCATTTTACTATAACATATTAAATTTTCTCTAAAAAAAAAGTTATATTTGGGTCATTCCTGAGAAAACATACAAATTAAGGCGAAAAGATTGAAAAAAGTTTGAAAGTTTTTTAAACTTTGGATTTGAGTTACACTTATATACTACATTGATTGGAACATACAATTAATATTATTCGAATAGTAAGTCTTAATTTAATTTTTTTTGTAGAAAAGTTTTAACCCTAAAAATTAACATGAAAATGATTTATTGATGTGTTAGACTTAAATAAATTTTCAGCTTTACTTTATTATATTAGTTCACAGCAAAATATAATGTTTATTTAATCAATTTTTATTTCATCAATTTATTCTTATATAATTAAAGCGCCATGTTCGTGGACACATAAATTATTTTCGTGAGCCCAAATACATGGACATGATGAAATCGTAAATAAAGATTTCCAGGCAGTCTTTCTATAAATAACAAATTATAAGTAAAAGTCATTAGCTTACTTTTATCTTGACCACAGAATTTTCGCTATGATCTTGTCAATTGCCTATTTTTAAATTATAATTACATCTACTGCGTTATCAAACTATCAACACGATACAACGTATAATGTGTATTATTGAAAATTAATAAGACTGAAACTGAGTACTGTTATCATTTCTAGAATTCAGATAGTTATGCAAGCCAAAGAATATGTTGTACACGGACATGACGAAGATCTGTTTGAGATTTTATTTTCACAGAATTTATGTATTTATATTCTTTATAATGATTATATTTTATGTTTTGTATGCTCTAGTAATGTCAGTTGAATTAAAAATCAACTTCAGTTATAAAATATTGGGATTTAATTAGTATATAAATATACTAACTAAAACAGTCTCCGGACATGACGGTGAGAAGTTTTTGCCGGTAAAAACTAGTTTTTACCAAGACAGGGTAAAAACTTGGTATTTACCAGTAAAAAACAGGTTTTTACTGGGAAAAACTATTTTACTTCCTATGCTTATAAACAAATATTTCACAATCTGTATATAATTTATGCTTATATGTGGACACACATGATTGGACAGGTGTTGTTCTTGATGTTTATACTTTTTTACTTTTTTCTTATTTTGTATGAATATTTTTGAATATATATATATATATATATATATATATATATATGGGTAATTCCACGTCAGAAGAGACCACGACTGCGAAAAAAAAATATTTTTTTCTACACTTGCAACTTTTATATTTGCTTTAGAAAGGTTTGAATTTTATTATTTTTGTATCAACAACTATTATTGTTTCATCTTTGGCAACACAGCAGCTTCAAAATATCCGCTTTGTTTTGAAAGCATGGCCTCGTGTTTTTTCATAATTTTGAACAAATGAATTTTAAGGTACGAAGCACATTTTATCAGATTTTTTGATAAAATTATTAAAATACACTATCAGAACTACCTTAAAAACACAATATTAATTGGTATTTATAACTAAACGATATTTAATTAGGAAGATAAAAATCTCCTTTCCGACTGTAGTGTCAGTCACGAAAAGATAGAAAAGTTTCCATAACTTTAAAAAAAAAGGCTTTACTTCAAATTTTTTACGATATTTTCTTACTTTAGTAACCTCTGTGTAATTCCACACCTCTTAATTTTAAAATGAAAAGCATTTTCTCTATTTATAACACACTTTAGCTTTGTAGTGTCAGTCACGATGTAGTGTGAGTCACAACTTCTTTTTGATCTAGATGTTTTAGATTAGCTATAATCTTCGTATATTACTTATATTTTGATAATTTTGATTTAAGATAGCTATATCAACAGCTAAAAGAAAAAAAAGCGCAAATGGGAAGTTTTAAGGTGGGGATAAATTACAAAAATTTAAAGAAAATGAAAGCAAAAACCACTTTACGGACAACACTTCAATTAAAAGTATTTCACCTCCATTGCAATCCTCTAACCATTTGACAACCTTGGGTGGTAATTTTTTTCCAAAAGTCATGGTTAACTTTGCCTTCAGTCATGGTAAAGGACCAATTGATGGATTTCGTGATACATTGAGGAGGGGATAAAAGAAGTCACACTTTCTATCAAATTTGACTCACATTTTGCCAAAGATTTTTTCACTTTGAATAAGAAATCTGCCCAAACATATCACTATTATACATTTCTGATAACTGTGTAAAGGGCAAAATAAGTAGATTAAATGATATATGCTCATCAAAGAAGATAAATACTTCCGATTCCCTGACACTCAAAAATTACTCCGTTTTTTTTTTAATTCAACAAATACCTACTTAAAACAACTTCCAATGTTTCATTAAATCCCCCCCAAAATACTACAAGGCGGATAAAACAAGTTTAAATGTTGTAAAAAGAAATATACCTCTCAACAAAATTCTGAAAATGAACTTGATGCTATAAAAAGAGCTTTATTTCCTTTTATAGTTAAATTATCGTTAAAAATTTTGTTGGCAATTGTTTAGTAAAGATGCTTATTCAGTAAAACTGAAACATCTGCAATAGTCGGGAAGTCTTTTTGCGTTCAGGGTGGTTTTTCAGAAAATGCTTTTGAATAAAGAAGTAATAAACTACCAGGCACCAACTTTAGGGGACCTTGAGTAACTTTTTGTAACTATATTTTTCCGTGTACGCAATTTTTAACTTACCATGTTCAACACTATTTACATACGTTTTGTTATTTTTGCCAAAATTTCCATTTCTGTGATACAATTCACATGATGTAGTGTGTCACAAGTTGAATGTAATGTAAGTCACGCACAAAAGTGTTAATAAATTATTTCCTATGATATTTCAATACTTTTTTGCTATTAAATGATTCAGTTTTAAACCTGATACAGTAAATAAGCACTTGTAGAATATTGATTTGGTTGATTTGCTGCATTTTGAAGAAGAAATTAGAGTTTAACAAAATTACCAAAAACCTACTTTAGGGGACGTTGTGTATCTTTTTCTAACCATAATTTTACCATTTATGCAATTTTTAACTTTCCATGCTCAAAATTATTAACATATGTTGTGTTATTATTGCTTAAAATTCCATATCTGTGATACAATTCACAATGTAGTGTCAGTCACGAATTGAATGTAGTGTCAGTCACGCACAAAAATGCTAATAAATTATTTCCTATAGTATTTCAATACTTTTTTGCAGTTAATATATTTAGCCTGAAACCTTATGCTTAAAATAAGCAGTGGTAGAATGCTGAATTACTGCGCAATCAGAAGAAATTCGAATTTTCATGATAGCCAAAATTCTACGAACTTTCGTGTAGTGTCAGTCACATCAGGACATTTTTATTATTTTTTAGTTGAATAATAACTTTAAAAAAATTTTACTGATTGCTAAAAATACTATATGCTAAGGGGTATGCTGACATACAATATTTTTTTAAAAATAATTATAAAATAATTATGAACTACGCAAACGAAATTGGTTAAATCGTTCTGATGTAGTGTCAGTCACGCGTGGAAATGCCCATATATATATATATATATATATATATATATATATATATATATATATATAGTTTGTATGGATATATTTGCTCTTAAAACACATCAATGCCATAATAAAAGGAAGCTAGAAATCATCATCAACAATAACATAAATTATTGATTTATCGGTTTTCTTTTATTTGTTAATAAATATATTATTTCAGAAATGGTGGGAAAATTTTTTTTTTACCAAGAGTGGGAAAAACATGTTTTTACCAGGGCGGTAAAAACCATGGTAAATACCGGTAAAAACCTTATATGGTAAATACCGTGCCAATCCTGCGGTGAGACAGATCACGGGCGTGATTTGTCATAGTCTGTGGACACAAATAGGTAGATTAATAATTAAAATAATTTTTTTCTTCAGTGTTTTATTGCAAGCAATCGATGAAGACATTCTTCCTGTGCCTGATATTCAGAGGGCAGCTCTGCATGTTATTATCAACTGTGTCTGCACCAAAATTCCTACAGATAAGGTATTACAATTTTTTTTAATGTTCCTTTTCAATAATTACAGTGATTTGAATGATACAGGTGCAGATCTGGAAGTTTTGAAATAAATGCTGATCTATAAGCAGTCGGTTCTGCCGAAAAAGTATGACGAATGACAAACAGCATAGATTGAGTGCACGCTAAATATGCTTCAAAAATTCTTGGGTATGTTTAAATGTGTTGGTTGCAAAGTCACCCTTAACCCTTTCAGTCCTAATGACAATTTGGCATCATCATTTTAGAATTTTTTTCTGATCGTCTATAGCCATTTATGATAATTTAAGCACTTTATTCGATTCTTCAAACTTTTTTCGATTGAAAAATATTTTTTATTAATCCCAATAGATGTCAGCCCCATTATTTTTATTAAAATAATGATCAGGAACATGATGAGGCCAAATGGCATCACTGGGACTGAAAGGTTTAAAAGTTGCAGTGGGTGCCTACTCAGATCTCGACTCATCACTTGAGTGATAGTGTAAGATTTTACAATTGCTCAAACAATCATCTCCAATCAATCTGTTAGGCAAAGTGTGCCAAATAACATGCATTTTTGAAAAAAGTGGCAAGAAGCCTTATAGTTATTTGGCTTTGATTATATAAAAAAGAGCAGTGGTGTATAGTAAGGTTATAGCAAAATATAACTAAATCATTCATGATATTCAGAAGCGTATTTTTTCAGTCTTGTATGTGAATGTAATTTTATTTTATGCAATTTTTAGGTAGCAGAAAATTACGAATGCTTCATTCTGTTCAGATCAAAATGTTTTTTATTGTACACTTCTAACATATCTGTTGAATTTTGTAAATGATTTCTTTATAAACAGGATATAACCAACACTTCAAAGCTCAGTATAACACCCAAAAAGAAACCAAGTAAAAGTGTCGAAGAACTTCTTAACAAGCTGTGGAAGAATGTTCGAATTAAAAATGGTATAAATGTAAGTATACTTCAATTATTTTATCGATTTAGATCTATTATGTGCTAGTTCAACATTGGGACCACAATATGCCAAATTCTAGAGGTTGCATTTTCGAAAACTGATTTAACAGTTTACTGTTTTCCATCCCTTAATTTTTTGTATATTTGTGGTTTTCGGAGTTCATACTCCTCTTGAAAACTTTCTGATTTTATGATTTTATTTTTTTGTAGTTGTCCAAAGGTCCTTATAACTCCTGAAATTTAAATTAGAAATCCTGATTTGAAGTTTTTTTTTTGAGAACTTACCAATTCTGACAGAAAAGAGTTTTCTATTAATTTTTTAATTGGTGATGTTTGTTGGAAATTTTTGTAGTTTTTATTTTAATTGATGTTTGAATGGTTTGTTTAATCTGAGGGAATACAATTTCTAAGTCTTTTAATCAGCTGACTTTGTTGTACTGTGCTTCTGAATAACTGCCGACTTACAAACGGCCTGTGCAGTCAAAAATGTCCGACAATAATACCCTGTGTAGAGGGAGTGCACATTAAATATGCTCAAAAGTCCTTACATTGGTTAAGATGTCACCCTTAACGGTTGTGTTGGGTGTCTACCCAGGTGTCGGCTCATCACTTGACTGTGGTTCTAAAATACGACCCCTATCGCCAATAGCCCTTGTGTAGTCTCTAGTACGACGATAGTTCAAACTAAACTATTAAAAGAGGAGTATAAACCCTTGGTTTCGTTATTGAACCGACAATATGTTATCCTTGTAAAACAATTCACTTACAACTGGTCACTTCTTGCTTTTTTTGCTTAAAAGGAAATTTTTAAAGCCAAGTTAATGTTTTTCTTTAATTTCTGTATTCATTTGTTGTGTGTGTATTATTAATTCTAATTTATGTTTATTTTTAGGTCCTTATAAATCTTTTGGGTAAGAAAACCCCTTTAACTGATGCTGATTCGATTAGAGCATTAGCTTGCCAAGTAAGTTTCATTGTAACTTTTTCATTAAAATTGGACTGACATTAATCTATGTAAAAGCTCTCTATATGCAATGTTTAAAATTTTTTAACCATTACTAGTAACTTAATAATACTCATAATAATTGGCTTAAGAAGGAAAAACTAAGTCAATTGGGGAAAAAACCCTCCTTTCTAAATAATACAGGATGCAATGTCCCTTTTTTATTTTAAAGGGTTTTGCTTATTTTACAAAATATAAAAAAGTTAAAATTACATCTAAATGCTGTTTCATTTAGTTTTTTTTTCTGAGATGTATAAATCATGTGTACAATTTGTTGTGGGGTTAGTTATTGTCACAAACCTATTTGTTTTTCTTTAATAATCTCAGTGATTACAAAAGTAGGCTTTTAGAACTTCTCGTTTAATTACTTAAATTGTTTTGTGTTAGTTCATACTTGGTGCAATAACTTTCTATATGCTCATTGTGGCAAACAGCATTTTTAAAAGCTTTTCTGTTTTAGGCATTGTGTGGTTTATCCCGGAGTGAAACTGTTAAACAGATTATTAGTAAACTACCCCTTGTTACAGATGGTCTCTTACTTGGTAAGTAACTTTTTAATTTAAAAATACAAAAAAGCGTTACCTAGTTTCATGTTTATTAAACATTAGGGTGGTTCGAAAAAACAAAATTTTCGAGGATCAACTTCAAACCGGTCGCAAAAGTTGCGTATCGCCATGCTGATTAACGGAAAAATAATTAAAAAAATTCTTAAGTTATAAATATAATAGGCCCCTTGGGTTTGAAGTTTCGAAAAAAAGGTAAAAAACGACTAACTTCGAAATATCAGCCAAAAATTTCAGATAAATTATTTAGCTTCCAAACTGCATTATTTAGGTTTGAAATACTTCAATTATTACGAAAAAAATTGCTTCAAACGTATTTGTTTGTAATATTAAGTCTCACAAAAAATTGAAAACGTACAAATTTGAAGAAATTTTGAGATTTTCCTTGCTCTCAAAACCTTAGCTATTTTGGAGTCAACACCATAAAAAACATTTTACTACATTAAAATAAAAGTCGGCCTTATATTCCCAGAAAGTCAGGACCGTCGCGTGGTGCGGGGCCCGTTACCCCTTATTATGATGGCTCCAAATAACAGTGAACAAAAATGGAAATCAGCTTTGAATATGGATAATAACATTTAAATTAATATATGTTTGTCTATTTTAAAAGAATTCCTGTTAATGCAACGGTTGGCTACGGATACAGGTATAGGAAAAAAAGTAATCAATGCCCGATATTTGGACAAAGGTTGGTATGACAGCCGAGATGATACTTATTCCAACATCAATGTCTCATTTGACAAATATCAGTTACCGGTTATCTCCCTTGAATAAATATGAAAACTTTGTGAAAGGGGAAGTATAATTTAAAAATCTTATGTTTTAACCAGTAATGGAAATTTTAAAACTAGAATTGACAATTAAGTTAATTTTTACACTTAAAATTCAATTGTTTTTCTTTTTACTTGCTGTATTACAAACTAAAGTCCGATGAAGTACCTAAAGATTCCTTTGCTGGAACCGATAGAAGAGGGGAAATGGGAGTTATTAACCATTTATACAACTTTCCTGTTCGTCAGTCGGCACTTGAAAACAGATGTAACGCATAAATCTGGCTGGCCACTTGAGAACGCATGAAGTTATACTCCAATAGCTATACTAGCTTATATCATAACGAGAAAGCGACGAGAATTCGGTTGTAAGGATTGATATGGATTGAGTTCAGTAAGAATTGTTGTGAAATGTCATCTCAGTAAAAGAAGTTTGGTACCAGACAGAAAAATCACTGTAAAATTTTCGGGTTTCCTAAGTATATTACTAGCATTTGAAGATGTAGTATATTATTGCTTAAAAGAAATCTCATATCCAAATAAAAAAGTAGAATATTTAAAAACAACAGAAAGTGTTGCTGCACTCAGGTTGAAAAAAATTATCACAAGGCTTTCACTCCAGTTGTGCCGCACATTCGTATTGTACACATGATAAAACTGTTTAACGATAAGTATTGCAAATTGAAAAAAAAATTAAAAACATTTCAATAAAGGAGCAAGTTATCATGCCAAAGTGAATGAATTCGTAAATGAAGCTCAAACTTTTTGATATTGCAGCATGTAAGTGTAAAATATAATTTTCTTGTGTATGTGGCAAAAATGCCGATAATTGTACTTGCCTTGCAGTGGTAGATTGCAAATGGTAAAAAGTAAATATTTTACTAAAGGCCTAAAACATGTGAAACATGTGTTGTAAGCAATCGAAACTTCAAGTTACTTGCCAGAAAACTTGGGCAAATTTACCGATCCTAAAAACGAAAAAAATACTTATTTTGCACATTCTGAAAATGTGCTGTTATCAAAGCTCGCAAAGATATTCTAGAGCTGGGCTACAATAAAATAATAAAAGCAAGGAAAGTAATATCAAAGGATAAAAAAACTCGCATTTTAAAATTCTCAAAATAACTAATGCTACAGATTGTATCGAAATTAATAAATTGATATGCATGTGTAGATTATATCATTCCACCACCTAGTCTGAGGAACGTCAGTAACATTGAAGTGTTATCACTTATAAAATGTTATACGAGCTCATGATTAAAAGTAATCAGTTTTCTACTACACTCAATCAGTCGAGAGTCGCGTTAAGCTAGTAATACGAGCATCAACTAAAATATGTGGTCATTAATCTCAAGATGGCTTCATAAGGTATATTCTTTTGTTTAGAAGCCAGCAACCTTTTTTGCAGAAATGTCATAAAAATCTCTTTAAATGCATTTACTTAGGGAAAAACACTAAAGAATAAATATCTATTCACATTTATATAATTGCATATCTGTGTATTAAACTTCAAGACAAAAAATATGGTTGGTTGAGTATACCCGCAGGATGAACTCGAATTGCAATCACCTCCCCGTGGTGAGTTCTTGGTCATTTCATGAACTAATAATTAAAGTGGTCAAATAGAAGCATTTACAGGAATAATTCTTTTAATTTAAATAGGCAAATAAAGATTAATTTAAATGTTATTACCCATATTCAAAGCTGATTTTCATTTTTGTTCACTGTTATTTGGAGCCATTATAATAGGGGGTAACAGGCCCCGCACCACGCGACGGTCCTGACTTTCTAGGAATATATGGCCGATTTCCTGCTCAAATCGACTTTATATTTTATAAATCTTTTATTTTAATGTAGTAAAATGTTATTTTTATGTTGTTGACTCCAAAATAGCTAAGGTTTTGAGAGCAAGGAAAATCTCAAAATTTCTTCAAATTTGAACGTTTTCAATTTTTTTATGAGACTTAATATTACAAACAAATATGTTTGAAGCAATTTTTTTCGTAATAATTGAAGTATTTCAAACCTAAAAAATGCAGTTTGGAAGCTAAATAATTTATCTAAAAATTTTGGCCGATATTTCGAAGTTAGTCGTTTTTTACCTTTTTTTCGAAACTTCAAACCCACGGGGCCTATTATATTTATAACTTTAGAATTTTTTAATTATTTTTCCATTAATCAGCATGACGATACGCAACTTTTGCGACCGGTTTGAAGTTGATACTCAAAATTTTTGTTTTTTCGAACCACCCTATTAAACATATACAATGCAGTTTACTGTATGCCAAGTTTTATAAAACGTTTCCCATTATATATTACAGGGTGGCTACAGGATCAGGGGAATCATGGAAAAGTCAGGGAATTTAATCAATCTGGAAAAATCAGGGAAAAGTCAGGGAAATTTTTGATTTTTGTTGAAAATCAGGGAAAATGTCCAAATCTGCCATTTTAACCGGTAAAAGAAAGGATAAAAAAAGTTTAATCCGGAAAAGGCTTTCACCTAAGTGGTTGAGTTGCTGCTTAAAGTCTTATCATAACTAAAAAATTTATTATATGGGCTTTAACGCTTGCTTCTTTTATAGATTTGTTTTAAAAAGCTCATTGTATATTCATTAATTAAATTTATTTTTTAAAAAAATCTTTTTTTTTATGTTAAATATACTAGAAAGCGGTTTTACAAATACCGGAAGGAAACCAGATGCTAATGTAGTTCATTGCCGCTAATCAGGGAAATTTTTTACATTCAGCCTGGAAAATCAGGGAATTTGTTTTCACAGATTCTGTAGCCACCCTGTATTAAATTGGTATGAAATGAAGTTGTGGGTCAGAAGTTTCCCAATACGGAAGCATCCATATATTTACGAGATGCAATTTTGACAAATTTTAGACCCCTCTCCCCTGTTGATAATTGGTACGACCCCCTCTTCCCAAACGTGAGAATTTTCAAATTATTTATTTCTTATTTTGAACTTGTTTTTGTTTTGAAACTTCTTGAAACTTGGAAAACTCTAAAAAAAAAATGATAACCAACCCCAAACTTGGATTACACTTAAAAATAGCATACACATTTTATATACTTTTTCTTTGTGAAGTGTAAAAATACTTAAACATGTCTTTTGGTCTGAATTTGAACTCATAATGAGAACAGTAAGAAACAAATGCTAATCGAATCTTATATAAAAGATCAAACCGTTCTTTTTAATTAACACTTAAAAGTTTGGTTAGGAAAGCCACAGTGAAAATTATCTTTATGATTTTGTCAAATTTACTTAGATTTTTTTTGTGGGGAAAAAATCTGTAATGTTCGGCTAGACAGTCTCTCATACTAAGTGAGATATGATAGCAGCTAAATCCCTTGCCCCCTTAAATAAGTCACATAATTTATGAAAGCTGCCTAAATAGTAGGCCTTTCTTAATAAAATCGCAGTCGATTTTAAATAATTAAAGCATACTTTTCAATAATCATGGCTTATCTTTTAAATTCTAGAATACATGAAACAGCCAGTCCTTCAAGACAAGGGCCATGAACATGTTAAGTTTTGCAAATTTGGGCTAGAACTGATAGCCAGAGTAACCAGTGCCCCTGTGAATGACGGTTCAGAGTCCTCCATGCTTAATATCAACAAGTCTGAAATTGTAGCTAAAACCAAAATTATGTATAATGAAGCTCAGTTACTACAGCTTATATCAGATCATCTGTCTTCAAAAGGTATGTTTCCAATATTATCTTTCTTCCGAATTTTTAGTTTATTTTAGTTAATTTGAGAAGAATATTGTATATTTATTGTATTTAACCCAAGGCTCAAGTCTTTGAAACCCTTTAATTTTTTTGTTTTGTTTTATTTTCTTTGATTATTAGCACAATACAAAACTTTGTTTTATTTAATTAAAAATAAAAAACGGTTTAAGTACTTGGAACGCTTAAGCTTTACAGAGGAAAAGTAAAACATTTTTACGCTTGTAGCATTGACATGGCTAATTGACCTGGCCTGAATTTATGATATTAGCACAATGATTATTATAGATACTAAAAATAACTTATTTTAATAGGATTTGATGACACTGTTGCTTGCCTACAGAAAGAAATGGCTGAAAAAAACATTTGTCCACAACCCCTTCCCTCCCACCCCTTGCAAACCCTTATCACCAATGCAAGCAAAACTCCGGCTCCTTCTCATGTAGTGAGTATAGTTTTGTTTCAAAAGCTGAGCCTAAGAGGGAATGGGCTAGCTGGACCACGGGTCTCCAAACTCTAGTGCTGCCAATGGGAAAAAACTATTTTCTCTGCCACATTTTTTCGAGTAGTGAATATTTTTACATTTTTTTTTTAAATAATAAATGTAGGTAATATGTATATAAAAAATGCATATTTGAAAAAGTGGGATTATTGAGACCTATAAGTCAGCTACATTTATTGTTTAAAAAAACCTGTTTGTAAAAATCTTCATTGCAGCTGGAGAAATGAGGCAGAGAATATAGTTATATTCCCATTGGATTAACACCAATGCTCTTGAGTTTGGAGACCTGTTGTCTAGTGCGCCCATTCCCCCTTAAGGTAGGCGATTACCCAAAATTTCCCAAAATTCTAAAATTTTTACTACTGCTTTAATCTTTTTTAAATTTGACATGGTGATTTCAAATATAATGATTATACTATTTAGGCTTTTGTTTTCATTTAAATATAATTTGTTTATTTTAAACCGTGTTTTTCTACTAAAAAAAGAGGTTTACGCCAACAAGTCTACCGCATTGAATTTTCATCCTATGAACATTTATTATGTGTTAAATTCTTCGTTTTGAACTGATGCATGCAATGACCGTCTAGAGTTACATGCAAATTACAAGAAAAAAAGTTATTAAGAAAAATGTTATAAATTAACCACACACAAAAAAAAGGATTTTTTCGATTAACTTACACTTGGACATTCTTTAAAAAAAAACTTGTATACTTACACCAGATGTTAGAGGTTCATGGCACAGATATATATTGAAATAGCATCTGTGAAAAATTTCAGGTAAATTAATGTAAAACTTTTTATGCTAGAAGTGTTGGCGTAAACCCCTTTTTTTAGTTGAAAAACACCGTTTAAAATATATCAATTATATTTAAATAAAAAAAATTGCCCAAAAAGCATTGCTCATTATATTTGAAATCACTATGCCAAATTTGGAAAAGATTAATGTAATAGTTAGAATTTTGGGTATTCGCCTACCTTAAGCTTTAGAGTTGGGTAAGCGACCACTCTTAAGCTTGAAGAATAAGAGCTAATCCCACAAGTTGGATTGGATCACTTAATTTTTTGTGAGCTTTTTTATTATTCTATACGTGATGGGCATATACATCTGTATCCCACAGGGAATTAAACTTTCAATAGTTAAGAAAACTTTGATTTAGTTTTTTTATTGTAATTTTCCAAAAAGTTCGAATTAAAATCTAAGTGTATATATAATTGCTGTTTTTAAAGTAAATTCTGAATTTTTAACCTTTTCAGTCTAAATGACAATTAAGCATAACCATTTTAGAATTTTTTTTTCTGGTCATCTATAGCTATTTATGATATCAAAAAGCACACCATTCGATTCGTCAAACTTTTTCCAATAGATATCAGCCCTATTATCTTTTTTTTTTTTTTAAATTATGATCTGAAAAAAGGTGATGAAAAATGGAATCATTTGGACTGAAAGGGTTAAATTTGCTTAACATATTGCACGACCATTTTGTTTGTGTGCTTTTGCTTTTACCATAGAACAAAAGTCTGTTGCCATTTTTGGCAACAATTTCATATCAATGCTGTCATTTTAAAATGAATTAACATTTTTGACACTAACATAGACAAAACTTTATATTATTGAGATATTAGGCCCCAATTTCATAAGGAACATTTTTTTTTAATTTGAAAAACTCATTTGATTGTGAATATTAAATTGCAATGTTTTGATGCATGTTCACACATTACTTACTGTAATGGCCAATAGATTATTTTTGAAACCATCCAGTTCTGATGCATCATAATAGTTCTAAAGTTTACTATGTCTTCTTGACAACAAAAGCTTTCTTAAAAATAAAAACATTACCTAACGACTGAATTAAAGAATTTTAGTCGCCAATTTTGAAAATTGAGTGGCTTACCTGGCCACTGCTAATGCTTACCTCCATCTACTTTGTGCTTTGAATGGTGCCTGTACGTAGCCTTAAAAACTTTTTTCATCCCTGAAAGCCTCCTACATGTTTCAGAAACTTAGATCATTTAATCAGATCAACTTATTTATCAATGTGCTTCATTTTAAAATATATTATGCCCGTGAATTATTTTTTAATTGAAATTTTTTCATGCAATGGGAATTTTTTTTGTTTTAAAAAGTGTTTCTTTTCACACTTGTTGCATAAATATTTTGTTTCATAAATATCTTTGCAGAATACCCCGATCCGCAATTTCCGAAGCAGTGAAGCATTCTCTAGTCCCAATTGCCCAGCCACTCCCACTGCCACCATTCCACCTCCATCTGTTCCTCTCAAGATAGTTGTCAACAAGAAACTTATGGTGATTGTTTGTTTTGTATTTTAACTTATGATTTATTTTGTTTACTGTCATTAATCCATTTTAAAAGTTCAGCTATAACTGCCACAAAAAAATTATAATATTTCTTATTAAGCATTTCATTATAAAATATATTTAAAAGGAATGAGAATTAAATGCTATAGATTTTTTAAAATGTATTATTATTGAACTGCGTGTGTTCCTTTTATTCTACAGTTTTCATATTTTTATTTCGTTAATTATTTTTATTGAAGATAGCCTTGTGTATTGATATATATGAAGCTTGTGGAAATGATTATTAAAAGCATTTAAATACTTTCTGATATTTTAATGAGTGGGTTTTTGTGTACATTGTAAAATTATCTGGTGTTTGATTCTATTAGAAAATTTTAATGAAATTAAGATATGCAACTTGTCAAAAAAAATGTATCTATAATTTATATATTTTATTTATAAAATTTATTTTTCTTTCACCAAAGTTTTTTAATAGTCTTCCTCTTCAAATGCAATCTTTAAGTAATATTACTTCCTTCAAAAAGCAATTAAAAATTCTTTTCTTTAATGTTCCCAATATAGAGAACTATTTTTGATTATGCACACATCAATTATTGAAATAAAATAACTGTACAGTAACTCATTTGTATTGACTAACCATAATAAATGTACCTTAGACACTTCTGTTGCCATAATAATATTTTTTACTTGTGTTTAATAATTTGTCATTTTTTTTTTGTTTGTAAATTTACATCATATACTTTTTTATGTTCGCCAATATGGTCCTTCTGACCCTTGTTGTTCCGTCTACTGTATTATTACTTCTGTATTTAATTTCCTCTCAAATTAATGTCTGTTATTTTTGTGCAATAAAATTATTATTATTAAATTTAAAGCACTATCATTATTTCTCACAAAAGGTCCCAGAAACCAAACACAGCTCTCCGAGCCGACTTCAGAAACAAGAGAAGTGCTCTGGTAGCTATGTACAGACACCTGCCATGAAGAGACAAGGCGGGTCCAACTATCCCTATGGGGATGCCCAGCCAATCATCAGCCTGGAGTCCATTATCAGCGAGTACTTGCGCAAGCAGCATGCACTCTGTAAAAACCCAATGCTGGCATGCCCGCCTTTCGATTTATATGCGTAAGTACATTTATTTAATTTACTACTATGCAGAAAAGAAAATTTCCAATTACATAACAGAGGCAAGAAATTGAATAAAATGCTGAACGTACACATTAGACTTGAATAAAATACAAACATAACAAAGTTAAATACAATATGTAAGCATTAAAATTGAATGAAAACAGACACTAACATTGAATTATAAGGTCATTGGTCATTAATTTACATTGAATTTATAAGGTCATTGATAAAATATCACTTTTTAATTTCGTAAGGTTGTCAAAAAATAAATCGCTGTTTATTGGGAGTTTGTTAACCAGTTTAATGAATTGTATATATGGCTGATTTTTAACCTAGTTTTTAGAGAAAAAAGGTTCTTTAAAAATATATTTAGTTCTTGTAGTATATAAGGACAATCAATTTTATAGTTTAAGATATTATTTTTAAAAAAATGCTCATACTATTCTTCGGCATTCTTAAGTAATACAACTGGTAAGTCTGATAAGCTCATTGCATTTACATGCTATGAAATAGAGAATTTGTTTTTAATCAATACGACATCGGACTTGTTTAAAGGATTCTAAATAACACAGTTATATTCCAGAACTGAACGAACAAGATTATTAAATAGATTAATAAGAACACGAATATCGTCAAAATTATAGTAAGTTCGTTTAAGGATGCCTAATTTAACATGTGTGATTGTTGGCAAAAACATCCCAAGCATATTTTGAGTTTAACAATATTTGTTCTGAAGCCATTTTTTCTCCTTTTTTATTGTTTTACAGGATTATTTTTCTACTCTACTTTGAACAAATAGACCTCCATGATTGTTGAAATTGGAATTTAGATGTTATTGCTCTGAAATATGATTATTTATGTTATTAACCTATAGGAAAACAATATTCTGAATATTTTATGTATAATCTAAGAAATCTCTAATCTCTATAAAGTTACTGCAGTTTACCTGCCCATGACAGTAATATCCCCATCCTCTTTCTGCAATAACAGTGTTTCTTATAAAAAAAGATTGAAATTTTTTTTAAGTGTGATGCAATTTAAGTGTATCCCCTTACAAGCAAGTGATTTTAATTATTTACAATGAACTAATCTCTTTTTTCATTTTGCAGCCCCCATAAATGTCCAGAAGCCAAAAATAAGACCAATGCCCCTGTCAATTGTGTTCTAAGAATACACAAAAAGGTTGTTATATTGTTTGGTTCTCTCTTCAAAATTAATTATAATTTTTTTAAAAATTTCATAGGTTTGATTTATACTGTATAAATTAGTTGACCTAAACTAAAAAGAAACAATGTAAAAAAAAGTTCAAATTAAAATAATTTGTAAGGGTCGGGATGTTATTTAAATTCACTTATTATGTTCTTAATATTTACAAAAAAAAAAAAAAGTTTTATGCATTATAACTATGAGACAATAGTTTCGCAGATTTTGTTCCTGCATACTTTTTTTTTTTTCAGATGTATTCTAATGTTGGTTATGGAGCTTCATCTTTAGACAGAAAATTTATTTATAGCAAGTAAGTTTTTTCAGTTATGGAGGAAATAGTTCATGAAAAAAAGAAAAACTATACAGAATTTTGATAATTAATGTTTTTTTCAATTCCAGATACCGCTTAGTTCGAACCTTTCGGGACGAGGAAGAAGGTCGCTTTGATTTCTCATGTTGCAGCTTCTTAGTAAGTTACAATTCTTTGTGATTTTATTAAACAATTTTATTTTATAAGACCATTGACTGTCTAAATAATAATAAAACTTTAAACTGGTGTAAATAATAAAATCTTCACTTTGAGGTTTTTTTTAAGCATATCTAGATTTTTTACAGGGTCCTAAAACCACGTACATTTTTTTCCTATAAAGTGAATAATTATCCCATGCTAATTAATAATAAACCCTTATAATATATTTATAAGCAATTTGTCTTGCGTTACATTTTTTTGCTGAAGTTTTCCTTTGCTAGGGTAAGAAAAGGGGCGTTTTATCAAGTATCCTTTAAAAAGACCAAATTTTCTATAAACCTACCGTTGATGTTGCCGTCCTCATGCGTTGTCCTTCAGCGGGCCTGTTATCAGGTAGCCCTTGTTCGGAACTAAAAACTTGAGTTGATTTTAGCTTTTCGGAAGTGGCAACGTGTGGGGAATGGCTGTGGGAATCGGGTGTTGACTTGGCAGACAACATGTGTTCTCCTTGTTGGTATCTAGTGGCTCGCAGGCAAGCAGTTTTATAGAGTCTTCTGAAGAAATTGTTGATAGTTTTTCTGTTTTTTATCTTGGTTGTAGTGTTTCTTCATGTTATGCATACCAAATGCCAACACTTTCCTGATCTCAGAGTACAGAACGTCGAGAATGTGTAGAAATCATCAGTAGAAATTCCTTTATGCTTCCTGGCCATCCGAGTTGTCCCATATACAGTGGTCATTCAATTGCTCTAAAGGGGTTGGATACCCAAGCAAGCAAGAAAACTGCCACTCTATCCTTGTTGAATATTTAAGTGCAATGCAGCGATTTTTAAAATTTTATCTTTCAGTTATACACCAATCTTTATCACTTAAATATTGTTTTCTCCAAATATGGTACATAAAATATAAATCAATAAAAAAATTAAACCTCTTTCAAAGGTTTATTTCTATTGAGAGAAGTATTTTGGTTAAATCGATTTCTTTTTTTAAAATTTCCTCATTTTCTCTATTATCTTTTCAGAAATTTGGTGATAACAGAAACCAGCCTAGAATTCTAATTGGCACCCTAGGTGCCCTGGGAAATACAGCTGGCAGACTGAAAAGCTTTAATATAAATACTGGAGAGGTATATGAGAATTAATATATCTGGTAAAAACTAATAACAGGGCTTAATAAAAGTAATAATAATTATCAGATAAGTAACTCATGCAGTAGTTTTATGGTCAACCTAGTTTTTTTTTGTTTAAATATCTTATTTAAAGGTACAGAATCAAAGTTAAAAAATTATCTTATTTGATAGTTTAATATTTTTTAATTATGTAATTTTTAGTGAATTTATGTAGTTATTAGTTCATGTAAGGTTTAGAAATGTATATAATAAGATATTTTGGTAGCTTACGTGTTTAAAATAAAATGTTTGGATATGAAGTTATTGATTTTTAATGGAAGCTGCTTTGAACATTTTTGTTAAGAAATAATTTATAAATGCTATTTGTTTGTTTTTTTATTAGGAAGTCTTCAATCGAGATGCTCATATGAGAGGTGTAAATAATATTCAATCATCAAAGGTAAGTTTTTTTTGTCCTAAAAATTTAATTTTGTTTTGTTATAATGATTTTTTTTGTTTTAAGATTTTTCTACAAATTGTTCAACTGTCTTCTAGCTTTTGAAACAGAAATTAAAAGTGCCATGAACAATCTGAAATGATTTGAAGTAAATTTAGAAATTCTGTGAAAATATAGCTTTAGACTGAAACTTCCTTTGTTAAATCAGTTTTCTGTGTGCATGTTCTAGAAAGGGTCTACAAGGATAGGCCTGCATTAGCTAATATTTTTGAATTTTAAGCACAATACACCTTTTATTAGCTCCGAAGCTGGTGTCTTAAAATGTAAGTTCAACTAAGCTTGAGTAATTAAAAAATTCATTCTGGAAACCGATGTGGATTTTTTCTGATAAAATTAAGTTAAAGCCAGTTTATAGTCTATGTTTTAATGTTATTTTCTCTTTCAGTTCACCCCCTTAACCCTAACTTCAGACGTCGGACGCATTGGTCACAGTGCACTGTGGAGTGCGGATGGATTTGAAATAGTGTAAGGTTCTATTTTCTGTATAATTTTTACATAGAATATTATATTCCTTGTAGTGTTTTTAACCCTTTTTTTAAACACGCCTTAACCACCTATTGGAAAATGAAAGAATATGATTGTAAGATAAGAGACATATAAGGTTTGAGAGCAAGAAAAAATCCTTGGAATAGTTAATGAATAAATTATTTTTGTTCACCCAGTGTATATATAAGAAGAAAGTTTTGTTTTGCACTTCATAAATATAAAACATTTTGTTTGTAAATTAAGATGCAATGCTTTTATTTTTTAACTAAGTTTAAATAAATAATTACATTTGCACAGCAAGTTGAGCCCATATGTAAGTCGTCCACATAAACATACTTTACTATGTTTGTATTGCCCAATTTTATATGGCATGGATTTGAATTTTGTAATTTGCGATGTGATTAATGGATTTATGGAAAATTATTTACTTATCTTGATACGTCATGGATTTCAAACTTTTCATTTTGGTAGAAATCCTTTTGTTGAGAAGAAAATTATCTGCTGTCTTAAATATGCAAACTTTCTTCCTTTATAATTCCCAAAAAATTTTAACCTTTGTATTTCAATGATTAGATACGAAACTATAAAATGACAGATTTATTTTAAACAATCCTACCTATCGTTTGATCTTGTTTCTCATAGGCGTGAGTTCAATGAAGTTCCATATATGGAGTATGGAAAGACCTCTGCAGCCCGTTTGGTTGGGACTAAGCATGATTCAGCTGTGGTAAATATATATTTTGTTCTCTTCTGTTTCCAACTTGTATTTCTATACTATAAACCTAATAGCCATGTTCACATGAAAAAGTTAACTAAAAATCATCACTAAACCATCATCCATTTAAATCAACTATTAATTAATGGTGTCGACATCGCAGGCAATGAAAATGCTGATACATTAGCCAAGGAAGCCAGATATCTCAACGTTAATAATGTCGCGTGGCTTTTAGCAGTTTGAAATACAGGAAACAAAGTCGGGTCTTAAGATTAGCTTTACTCACACAGAGAACTATTAGCAGTTGCTTATATACAGGATAGAACATTCGACTGGAATGTTTTAGAAACTAAATTTACATAATGATAATAAATTATTAGAAAAGAATATTCGAGAACCTTGGAGATGTATAAGAAACCATGTAATTTTATAAATAATAAATGGCTCCGACCAGACCCGGGCTCACGATCTGCATATACCAACGCGAAGCCACACACAATCCAAACAAGCCACCTCGTCTGTACATAAAAATAGCTCTTTTCGCTACAATAATAATAAAGTTTACCTACAAGATGCAAATGCAATTGCTAAATATAAATTAAGAAAAAATTCTATTGAAATAAAGCACCTTCTTTGTAATTTAAATGCAGATACATCCACCACAAAAACTATTACCAGACTAAGGACCAATCACATAGTTCGTACGGTGCTTAAAAACCTTAGAAAGTACTTATTTTTTACATTCGTTTATAAGGCCCTTAAAAAGTGCTTAAAAAGTACTTATTTTTTAACTTTATTCTTATTTTTAATTTTTGAACCAAAGTCCTTAATAAGTGCTTATTTTCCTAGAAACTTAAGAATTTTCGTCAAATATTTCGTAATTTTTTTCATGCGGCTTAGTAGATCGCTTGTAGCTCTGATGCTCTGCAATTTGCCGACTTTCGGATCGCCGGAGTTTCTCGACTTTCGGATTGCCGTTGTTCAATAACTTTCGGATTGCCGTTGTTTCATGACTTTCGGATTGCCGTTGTTTCACGACTTTCGGGTTGCTGTTGTTTCGGGTCGCCGGAGTATCGCGTCACCGGAGTATCGCGACTTTCGGGTCGCCTGAGTATCGCGACTTTCGGGTCGCCGGAGTATCGCGACTTTCGGGTCGCCGGAGTATCGCGACTTTCGGATCGCCGGAGTATCGCGACTTTCGGATCGCCGGAGTATCGCGACTTTCGGATCGCCGGAGTATCGCGACTTTCGGATCGCCGGAGCATCGCGACTTTCGGAACGCCGGAGCATCGCGACTTTCGGATCGCCGGAGCATCGCGACTTTCGGATCGCCGGAGCATCGCGACTTTCGGATCGCCGGAGCATCGCGACTTTCGGATCGCCGGAGTATCGCGACTTTCGGATCGCCGGAGCATCGCGACTTTCGGATCGCCGGAGTATCGCGACTTTCGGATCGCCGGAGTATCGCGACTTTCGGATCGCCGGAGTATCGCGACTTTCGGATCGCCGGAGTATCGCGACTTTCGGATCGCCGGAGTATCGCGACTTTCGGATCGCCGGAGAATCGCGACTTTCGGATCGCCGGAGTATCGCGACTTTCGGATCGCCGGAGTATCGCGACTTTCGGATCGCCGGAGTATCGCGACTTTCGGATCGCCGGAGTATCGCGACTTTCGGATCACCGGAGTATCGCGACTTTCGGATCGCCGGAATATCGCGACTTTCGGATCGCCGGAGTTTTGCGACTTTCGGATTCCCAAAAATAAAAAGTTTAAATTTGCAAGTCAGTACTATTTAAGTAATATGTTGGTTATATTCTTGTTAAATTTTATTTTAATAACTTTTGTAAGTTTTATTTCTTAATAAGACCACTATTGAATATTGTCTATATATAACTGAAATTTTCCCTGCATGCTTTTTAATTTAGTATTTTGTAGGTTTTGAATTTTATTTCTCACCTGTTGCTGATAAATAATATAAAGCACGAATTTCTTTTTTTTTTTTCTGTGACCACATTTTTCTTAGTAAGACATTATTTTTTTTGTATTTTCTCGAATTTTTTTACATTATCTAAACTGCACAGGAAACTTAAGCTTACGATTGCTGTAAAACTTTTTTAATAAGGTCCTTAAAAAGTACTTATTTTTTTTTATAAAATTGGAGTATGAACCCTGAATCACCACAGAGGCATGAAAGTAGACAACGAGGGCAGGAAGGTGTATAGAAACTGTGACAACTGCCCATTAGCGGCTTACACCAAACCATATTTTTTAAAGCCCTGCAATGAGTGCCAATTTGAGAGACATTGGAGTTCTGCCATCATTAATAGATCTTTATGATAGTAATATCCAAAAAAAATTGCAAACGCGGTTATCAAAACACATTGTACATTTAACTTAACATTCACATTTCAGGAATGTCATAGACGCAACAAAAAGAAAATTATTAATGGTGTTTTTTTATTAAAAAATTAATGTGTAAGGTCAACTACCATCTTATTTAGGAGACTATGTTTTAATGTAAATTTTCTGTACTAATTAAACTATTTTTTTTATTTCTTCATCAAAGCATGTAAAATAAATGCATTTAATCTAAACTACTCACCTTGATCCCTTCCTTCTTGCTCTTGTAGAAATGACAGGATAAGATTATAAGCTTTTTTTGTCTGACTTTTTTTTAATTCAAAGCTAACAAATGAAATATTGATTATATAAAAAAATATTTGATTAACATATTTTTATGTAATATTCAGTGATTAAAAAATAGGCTATTTTTCTGATCATCTGTGAAAAATGTCGGATCTTCAAAGGGTTAATAATGCTAGTTTAGTTTCTAAAATATATTAAATAGTGTTGGTTTATATTCTAAGCCTTTAAATAACACCCAGATATAAATTTTATTTAATTTATACCTTCAACCTTATTATTTAAATATTTTGGTAAAATTCCCTTTTTTCCCCAGATATTTGACACAAACACTGGCTCCATAGTGGAAGAGTTCAAAAACGGAGATCTCGGCAACCAGTACAACTTCAACAAATCCACATTTGACTACAGGGACGAACTAGTACTAAGCGATGGACTACTATGGGACGTCAGAGGAAAAGAAGTCGTCCACAAACTGGACAAATTCAATGCCAATGAGAATGGTGTCTTCCATCCCAATGGCCGAGAAATTATATCCAACAGTGAAATTGTATGTTTTTTTTTTGTGCTATCTTTTTTTATAGATGTTATAAAATACAGTAAACTCCCAATTATCTGCGGGCCACGATCCCTCCTTTTTTCCCCCTTGCAAAATAATTTAACAGAACCCAGAAAAATGAAACTTATCTGTTCAAAACTTGGAAGAATGCATTCCAAGAACAACGAATTCCTTTCGAAAACCACAAATACATTATAAAAACAACGAATACACTTAAATAGGAATGACTATAAGAAACCTGGTGTGTGCCAAATTTGTTCGGCCAGGCACACATCACATGCTATTTGTCAAAAAGAGTCACTTGTAAAATAAACTGTCAGCAATTATGATTGAACTGCTTTGCGTGATTCATGCGGATTTCTCTTATATTGCTACTATTACTCTACCTTACTTTTATGCAACCGGATGTTTTATTTACTTTTACGGATTATCCACGAATTCACTTATCCGCGGATGCCGTGTCTCCCAATTCTGTGGAAAATCGAAGTTTACTGTACAATTAAAAGCTTTGTTTACAAAAATCACTTTCATTAAATATATTTTTCAGTGGAATTTCACCAATGTAGTGTCCTATAATAAAATCACTTAAAAAGTTTAACTCTTATAGTATAAAATTTTTGGAAGCAATTCTTTCCCAAGTTTAAGTTTTCATAAAACTGTACAAATAGCATGAAATTTGTAACTAATAGCTTCTTTTGTGAAAGCTTCTTGGATATTGTTTTAAATAAAAGAGAACCGGAATATAAATTATACATTATGTTTTTGCTCTAGGCTAGAAGAGTGTTAACGTTTGAAATAAATATAATTCTGTAGAGATCTTTCTGTATTATCATGGACAAGCCATTCTTAAACTTTAATTAACAACTATTTTACATTTGATAAATGAAATCAATGAGGAAATTTTTTTTATCTTTCTTATATAATATCATCGCTTCATGTATTTGATATCGTTAGAAATGTTATTTTATTATTTGCTATTCATAAAATTGTGTCTTATGTTGCATATTAGTTAGAATTATAACCCCTTTTTGTTTGTGTAATAACTTTTCTTAACTATTACCTAGTGGGATCTGCGAACTTTCAAACTTCTGAGAACTGTAGTTGGACTCGATATGTGCAAAGTTGTATTTAACGACATTGGTACTGTATTATATGGAGGTGAGATTGCTTTTCTTATGTCAGTTTTTATGCCTCTTTTGTGGGGTTTTTCATTTAACCGAAAATAATTCACTAATAAAACATCTTGCTACCTTTTTTTTTATTGGTCAGCTTTTTACCATTGATTGTAGTAACGAGTCACTTGTAATAGTTGGTTTTTCTTAGGTACACTGTTAGATTTTTTAGAAGAAGGTAACTTTGTTACTTTTAGCAGTAACGAAAATTTCCATTACTTCACATGCCTCTATTCTTTCACTGATATTTTTGGCGCCATTCCACTTAAATTTAATTATTTAACTTTTAACTACTTCGAATTTTCATTCTTAAAGTTTTTCGAATATCCCCATTTCTTTAAACTTGGTACTCTTTAAGAACTGTTAGATAGCTAAATTTCCTAAATTGAAGTGTCTTAATTTTTTTCAAACTTTTTAAAGAGTTCTTTTAGAAGTTAATTTTAAATGCATTTTGCACTAAAAACAATGTTAAAATAAACTGTTAACTACAAATAAGTGATACAGCCTTTTTTGTTGCATTTAAAACATTAAAAAAAAATTGTATTTTTAGAGTTTAAGGCGTGTTGCTAAGTAACTATTAAACATAATTTTTTTTTAAAAAATTTCTTTGCAAAACATACTTTTTAGCATATTTCTATGGAGAGTATGCTTAGATTAAGAAAATAGTGTGTAGGATTTTGCTCGGGTCTTGAAAGGTTATAGTAACTGTCACAGTTACTTTTAAAAAGTAACTTTCCAATTCCTGCTTTTAACTTGAGAAGCAAGACTCATCCATTACATTAATTTGAGATTAATTTTTTCCATTTACAAATAAATTAAAAAACCTGAACCTGGAACTTTTCTTTTAATAGCATTTTTATAAAATTGTCTTTAAATCAATTAATATTTGTTTATTTTATCCATTTATTATTAATCTGTGCTCAATTTATTAAAATTTTAATCATTTAAAATTTGTTAATTTTTATTTTCCAGCTTACCACACTAGAGAATCTAATGAAGAAAGAAATAACTGCTTTTATACATTTAATGCTGATGATTATAGTCCTATTGGTAATTGTATATATAAGATCTTTCATTAAATGTCATTATCCCAATAGTTGTAGTCTGTTTAGCTGAAAACTGAGTATTTAAAACCACAAATGTGAGATATTTGAATTGGAATTTATATCACTAAATTAGTCATGTAATGGAAGAAAAAGTAACATATCAGTTTGAACTAGTACTTTAAAAAAAAAAAAGTACAAATTGCACTATATTTATGAATTTTTTTTATATGTATAAACTCAAGTAATTCAGAAGTTTTAATTGGACTTCTAAGATAACTTTAATTGCAATTTAAACCTTTAAATAATATTTATTTCATTCTAACTATCACTCTAACTGTATCAATAATTTACTTAATCTGTTTGAATTGTTTCTAGCTACCATTGATGTGAAAAGACCTTTGTTTCAAGTAGCAGTGGATTGTAATGAAAAATATATTGCCACTATTGAAGTAAGAAAACTTTCATTCAATAAATATGCAATTATCCGAAACAAGCATAATCGACAAATCTGTTTAATTGATTTACCTTCTGAGAGGATACAGACATATAAACCTTTCCCTTTTTCAGCAACACACATATTTTTTTTTTAAATGTAAATTTGATTAATTTACTAAATTTTATAATTTGAGGTATGGATGAGTCATTTATAATCATCTACAACCGAAATATAATTTTATTATTCTTTAAGAAATCAATTTTAAGTTAAAAATTGTTATTATATTTTAATGCTGTGGAAAAAAGTTTACACTTCAGCCGATTTGCACATTCCCTACAGGGTTGATAAGTTAAAGTTAATGGGACATACATTTTTATTAAATAAGTAAGATAGAAAATTAGGATGTACAATTATTTTTATTATGTAAATGTATTTTAAATTTAAGAATCATGGATATTATTCTAGTACATCCAAAGAGCAAATTATTTGTTAAATATTAAATTGCTTTTTAATTACAATAATGGTATCAGCTATAAAATTATTTCTTTATATTTAGAGTCAATTTGCTGCGCCCAATGATGAGTTCCTCCCTCCAGCCAATGGGGTGGACTGTGTGTGCAGGTTGTATGAAATTGGAAGAACCAAAGAAGAAGGGGATGAAGTAAGTGGACAGTCTTGAATAGTTTTAATTAATTTTTTACAAACATATTTTTATCGGGCATTTTGATTCATTTTTTTTTCTCTGGGAATGGAATTCTGTTTTCTGGCTTAGGTCTTTTCAAATCTTACTTTTTGTTGATTGATACTCGAGTCCTAAAAACCCAAAATTTCGTAATTTATATAATCTGTATGAAAAGCTAACCAACTCAATTTTTTCCAAAAAGTGATGTAACTTGTTTTGCACTAATGTCTTCAAATATTCTACAAAAACTTTCCTTTTTAACATTAGCAACTATGCATGATAGTTTTATAATTATATTCCCTTAAAAAAGCATGCCAATTATATTCTACAAAAACAAATTTAAGGCATATTTTAACAAGTGATTTCAGAACCACTACTACAAACTGGAAAATGAAAATTAAGTAATTACACATACACTACTTAGGTGATTGGTTGCGTCAGTCTCGAATCGCAAAATGTTCATTTACTAAATTTTTTTCTTTTTCTTATAAGGATGGAGAAGAATCTGATTCTGAAGAGGAAACAGATGATGATGACGACGACGATGATGATATTGTTGAGTTTGAGGAAGAGCTTGGAAATGATGATGGTAAGTTTGTTTTCCCCATAAATTTGTTTGAAATCAAATTACGTAAAAGTTTCTCTTGTAACTGTGGTTTACTTGTACAATAAAGCAGGAGTCACAGTGCTTAGCCTGTAAAGGTTTACTTCACTGAAATCATAAGGTTCCTATTAAAAAAAGATTAACTTTCAAAAAGTCTTTAAAAAAAAATTAAGATTTCTGTATATGTATGAATCTAACCACCTAGCCCCTGTAGCTCTAGTGTGATGTTGACCCATCAACTTTTGCTCAACCAATAGAGTGACAATAATTCAACAGAATTTTAATCGGATGTTAGATACAGGCATATAAATCCGTCATGTATAACTAATATTTTCCAGAAACACTAAAAAACCTTTAAAGATTTATACTCTTACTCCTCGGTGCAACAGTCCATTAGTGGGCCAAGGCCTGCCGTGCCCATTTCAGCTTTCATGACCTAGGGCTCTGAGGTGCTAGGCATATGTCCCGGTAAGGTGGTCAGCCTCGCACGGAACCCCCAGTTTTTAGTTCCCAAGCATGCTTGATACCCATTTTATCAACTCACTTAAGGAATGAAAGGGTGGGTCAACCTTAAAGATTTATAAAGTTTATAGTTTTCCAGAATTCTTAATTTGAAGTATGGAAGAGTCATTTATTATTATCTAAACAAATGTAAAATTTATAAATAAAATTTTCAGTCAAAAATTTAAATTTTACTCTCATGCAGTGCAAGCACTAATATTTAATTTATAAATATGTAATAAATATTTTATTTCCTTTATATTTTAGATAACCAAAACGATGACGAGGACATCATATTTGACATGGAAGATGCCGGAAGTTACTCCACAATTTCGCTGACCGATTCATCAGACGAAGACGACACTCTGTTCTCCCTCAATACTTCAATGGACGACTGAACTGGAGGAAATGTGATATGTTATCAGAAACAGAGGAAAGTCCAAAATGGTCTCTGACAGCCAGTGAATCGACTTTTCATGGGGAAAAATGAACTGTTGATCATTGAAATGTGAGAAGTCAAATGCTCTTTGCCTGCTCTGGCTGGGGCAGGTAAGCTGCTATAACAGGGTGTCTACCGGTCAAGAAAAAGTTACGAAATCAAAAAACGGTCAAGAAAGTCCCCAAAAAGTCATGGAATTAGAGCAAGTTCACAAAAATTTAAAAAATCATCACAAAAGAATTTTCCCCAAAATGACCCCATATATTTATGAACAAAAAAAGTAAATTTTCACAAATCCTTATAATTTGAATTTAAACTTTCATTTTATTTATTGCAAAATTGTTTCATATACATGAAAAATCCCAACATTATTATCGAAGCAAGTGATCCTGAAAAAGGTCAAGAAAAAGTCAAAAAATTAAATTTGACAAATTTGGTAGACACCCTTTATAACCACAACAATGAATTGAACCATTTTTGCCCTGAAATAATCAGTCATTTTAGTATACTTTTTTGTGGGTTAAAATTATCAGGTTCTTATAACAATGGTCCAAGTCATTGTTTCAGATGATGCAGTTTGCCTGCCAGCAGCAGTGCTGGTCTGTGATTGGTGTTGAGCATGAAAGTTAATTTAAGTCGCAATTAAATCGTCTTTAATAAAGACAATTTAAAGGGTTTAATTGCTTTATTTGATTCAATGAATATTTTTACTTGCATTTATTAAAAAAAAATTGTCTGCTATAGTCCTTTCGATCGCAATGTAAGCTTGGAAAACACTTCCTTCCCCCTACCCCCGTGTGTTTTTTTCAAGAAATGGCATGAGCGTTGCTGTTTCCGTATTTCCTCCATCTTACTTAAGGTCTGGATTGAGAGCAATTGCGAATAACCTCACAGCAGAGCTTTAAACAAGATCCGGGTTGCCACAGTCCTTGAAAAGTGCTTGAAAAGCATTATCCACCTTGAAAAGTCCTTAATATTTTGGGTTGAAAAATTTATCTGTAAGTGTTGCAAATGTTAATTTTGGCTTCATTAAAAAACTTTTTCAATGTGAATCAGTTTCTTTAATATTTTTTGGTTTATTGTTTGTATAGCCCAAGAAGGAAGAGCGAGTGATTTTAGGTAAATTTTTTAATAACTAAATGGTTATTTTAAAACACATATTTAAGTTCATTTGAAAGTTAGGAAGCTCTTTGCCTTTTCCAAATGAATTTTTAAAAACTATCGTGAAATTAAGGTGTTGCATGTTCGAATATACAGTCCTTGAAAATGGAGAAATATATCCTTGAAATGTCCTTAAATAGTCCTTGATTTTTTTAACCGAAAAGTGTGGCAACCCTGAAGGTGGAAAAGCAATTCTCATGCTGTTTCCTGGAACACCACATAAAGGGTAAAGGGAAAAAAAGCTTTCAAAGCTACTGTTGTAAAGGCGTATAATTCAATGACTATTCAAGAATTTCTGTGTTCTGCTCACTAACTATGGACTGACCAGCAGGCAACACAAACTCAGGTTCTTAAGCAAGTGTCATAAAAAAAATGTGTTTTATTCCATGAAGATTTGGTTCACTGGCTTCTAGAAAGGAGGAATAAAATTCTGAAATGTGTCCTGGGCCTAAGAAAAACAAGGACTAAATAATGTATAGGCTGAAGCTTGTTTTGACGCTTAATGACATGTTTTGCAATTTTATATTTGATATTGTATTTTACACATTTTTTAAGACGCCGTGAATTTGATTTATATGTTGATAGAAATAAATGTTATTTATATATCTGGCATTTTGTTAATCAATAAACTCTGGTGCTTGAGTTTATTCTAAATTACTTGTGCGTGTTTTTCATTTTCAGCCTAGTCCTACTTTAATAATGCAAACTTAAGCATTAATAATTAAAAATATATGTAAGATAGACTGACCTTGTGAGTGAACAGGCCCCAGTGAATGAACATTTGGTAAAGATAATTAAAAATAAGGATTGAAAATCATTCCACTGTATGGATTGGCAACACTGACTTCCTCCCATGTACTAGGAAGCTATCTGACAGTGGTTGGTTGTCCTGGTCATTATATCCTGGTGTTCATTCACTGGTGAATGTGACGTCTTAAACGTTCATTCACTGGTTAGTCTACCCTATATATAATGCAATTTATAAAGTTTTTATTTTTATTAGTGTACCAACAATTAAACAAAATAACATCAAAACCACAAATGTAAAAATATCAGCAGTTATTTTAATTAACACTAGCAAATGATAACTGTTCTTGTATAGTCTAAAAAATCAGAATGAACCTACTTTGAGTTAAAGTCGCCTTCAAAGCTTAAGTAATTTTTAAATACCATTTAAAGAACTAAAGATGGTGAAAAAAAATTTGCCAAGAGGGATAATTAATATTAAAATGTCATTATTCATCAATAATTGCAAAGTATAGATGAAAAATTACATCTACTTTTTAAAATAAAAATACAGAAAGCATTTTTACATATAAATGACCTCTTTCCAAACTATATCACAAAAATAAATTTCCTTTAAATTTTATTTATTGTAAATAAAGTTTCTTGTGCAAGTTTCGTTAGTGTCAATGCTGATTTAGTTAAATTAAAAATGCATTCTTATACTTATTTAATAAGGATTAAATTTCGCATTTTCGATAGTGAAGGGCTTTTAATTCAATTATTTTTCGTACGAGTTTCATGAAACGCATAACTATACCATATTTAGTTAACGGTTAAAAAATAGGATAAGATTTTAGTTCGTCGAAATTATCATTAATTATGGCAAAAAAAAGGGAGCTTTCACGCGGTGGCGCGGCTAGGCATATTGCTGATTAATTAGATCGCGGCCGAGGATTGCTGATCAATAAGATCGTTCTAAGATAGTGAAAAATTACCCGGTAGTTGAAAATGTGCAGTTTCTGAAAGTTTCATGAATCAAAATACTTCCATATGGAGTTCACAATTAAAAAATATGATAAAAATTTTAGTTCATCATAATAATGTTTAAAGATGTCGTTTTGTGCTAATCATTATAAAAAGAGTATCCTCCCCGGCGGGGAATCGAACCCCGGTCTCCCGCGTGACAGGCGGGGATACTGACCACTATACTACCGAGGATTGCTGATCATTAAGATCGTTCTAAGATAGTGAAAAATTACCCGGTAGTTGAAAATGTGCAGTTTCTGAAAGTTTAATGAATCAAAATACTTCCATATGGAGTTCACAATTAAAAAATATGATAAAAATTTTAGTTCATCATAATAATGTTTAAAGATGTCGTTTTGTGCTAATCATTATAAAAAGAGTATCCTCCCCGGCGGGGAATCGAACCCCGGTCTCCCGCGTGACAGGCGGGGATACTGACCACTATACTACCGAGGATTGCTGATCAATAAGATCGTTCTAAGATAGTGAAAAATTATCCGGTAGTTGAAAATGTACAGTTTCTGAAAGTTTCATGAATCAAAATACTTCCATATGGAGTTCACAATTAAAAAATATGATAAAAATTTTAGTTCATCATAATAATGTTTAAAGATGTCGTTTTGTGCTAATCATTATAAAAAGAGTATCCTCCCCGGCGGGGAATCGAACCCCGGTCTCCCGCGTGACAGGCGGGGATACTGACCACTATACTACCGAGGATTGCTGATCAATAAGATCGTTCTAAGATAGTGAAAAATTACCCGGTAGTTGAAAATGTGCAGTTTCTGAAAGTTTAATGAATCAAAATACTTCCATATGGAGTTCACAATTAAAAAATATGATAAAAATTTTAGTTCATCATAATAATGTTTAAAGATGTCGTTTTGTGCTAATCATTATAAAAAGAGTATCCTCCCCGGCGGGGAATCGAACCCCAGTCTCCCGCGTGACAGGCGGGGATACTGACCACTATACTACCGAGGATTGCTGATCAATAAGATCAATCTAAGATAGTGAAAAATTATCCGGTAGTTGAAAATGTGCAGTTTCTGAAAGTTTCATGAATCAAAATACTTCCATATGGAGTTCACAATTAAAAAATATGATAAAAATTTTAGTTCATCATAATAATGTTTAAAGATGTCGTTTTGTGCTAATCATTATAAAAAGAGTATCCTCCCCGGCGGGGAATCGAACGAATATTACTCCCCACAGGAAAAGGAGAATGTGAACATTGCGCTCTATTGGCTCGTTCCCTGACGCTCCGCCCATAGAAGCTCCGCACCTTATGTTTTGGTTTTTAAGTAAACAAGCAGTTTCTGCATGTTCTTGTTCGCATCGTGCTTTGGCTGATTTACGCAATTCGCACGTGGATTGAGTCCTTATCATTCATTATTTTATATATTATTTAATTTCATTTAATTCTTAATATATTTCTAGCATTATTTCTTTTTCTCAATTTTAAAGGGTATTTTTCGCTCTTGTTTAGTTTGTTTTAACGTACTGTTTTTCTATACTTCGCCACACGTTGTGATTAATTATTTTGTAATAAAACCTTCCATATAATTTTATTAATGTGCTGTATTTGGAACCATCTTTAATTGTTATATAATTTTCTATTAAAAATTGTTAATCTTTTGTTCCTTTATATTGTTAATATTTTTTCTAACGTTCATGATGCACGTGGCTTAATAGGTATAAATATAATTATACAACTTTGTTCCATAACTAACATTCCAAACTTTATTACTTACATTTTGTTAAAAACTTGAATTGTTTACCTTTTCTATCACTATTCATATTAATTTTGTATTGTATTTTTAGAAGTTTTAAAGATGAAGATCCTTGTGATAGGAGATTCTATCATTAGATACATGCTACCGTACCTAAAATGTGGATTGCCTAGTAATATTGTTCTTACTTTTGAGCCTCTTCCAGGTTACAAGATCGAAGGAGTGGAAAAAGTGATACCAAGAGTTATGAGATGTGGTCCATTTGATTATGTTCTAGTTCATGTGGGAACAAACAACATTGAAGGTGGTAATATTAAGGCAATTCTAAAAAGTTATGACAATCTTTTTCAGGCAATCCTGGCCCACAGTCCTGGAGCTAGCATTGTTGTTTCTGCAATTTTGAAACGGATCATGAATGACTTCCTAACTGATTCGGTGGAAAGAAGACTTTTTAGAAGTAAGCTTTATGACTTAAACTTGATGATTAATGAAGTGAATGCTAAACTTGAGCAGTTCTGCTCTAGCAGGGATGCATTTCTTTTTTACAGATGTCCTCATCCAATCTTGGGACGAGATGGTCTTCACCTGAAACAACAAGGGCAGGCTGCATTAGCTGGAGAATTTGTAAGCGTTTTAACTATTTTAATGGAAGAAAAGTTAAACTCTTTGTGTGCTCCTTCACATATGTGCCTTTCTAGTTTTCCTCCATTAGGCCTCCCTGCTCCTGATAGTGGTGACTGGCAGCGTCGTCAGAAGCGTGCCAACCCTCGCAGCCAGCTGGATCGCAAGTGCCTCAGCCCGCCCCGTGAGGTGCCTGTGGTCGTCGTTCCCAGCCCGCCTCGGGAGGTGCCTGTGGTCGTCGTTCCCAGCCCGCCTCGGGAGGTGCCTGTGGTCGTCGTTCCCAGCCCGCCTCAGGAGGTGCCTGTGGTCGTCGTTCCCAGCCCGCCTCGGGAGGTGCCTGTGGTCGTCGTTCCCAGCCCGCCTCGGGAGGTGCCTGTGGTCGTCGTTCCCAGCCCGCCTCGGGAGGTGCCTGTGGTCGTCGTTCCCAGCCCGCCTCGGGAGGTACCAATGGTCGCCGTTCCCAGAATACCTCCAGTCAAGACTGGTGTTCGCTGCGGCCCTCCTCCAGGATTTGAGCAATCTCTTCCAAGGTACATAAAATCCTTTAGTTTCTTATTGAGTTTCTTTTTTCAAAGTAATTAATGTTTTAATTAAATTTAATTAAAATCTTTTTTTACAGCCCTTTGTTTCCTGTCATTTGGATTCCTGTGATTGTGGGATTTCCTGTTCTTCCAGCGATCATCCCACCAACAGTTCCTGTAGCAGTGCCCTCAACCAATGCTCCCTCTTTCTCCACTGTTCCTGTAGTCCCCGAAGCTGTCATAACCAATCGGATATCTCATTCTAGGTCAGTGGTTCCCAATCGCCTCTTTCGTTAGGTTGACTACCATATATCGCCCCCTTTTAGTTTTTATGTTTTCTCCAATTATAATTTGAGTTGAAATATAACTAATCGAGCAATTTTATCATTTTAAACACTACCTTATATAAAAACAACCAAAGTGGCTTTATCTGGTCACTCTTAAATAAAATAAAAAAAATAAAATGTTGTATTTAACAGATTTTTTTTTAAGAACAAACTTTAAATAATTAACTAAGATCTTTAAACTGGATTCTGCAAAATTTAAGAGAGTTGACAATAAAAATTTAAAAAATTGAATGTTGAAAAATTTTTTTTCATGATTTTATCTTTTTGTTAAGTTCATGTGCAAGTATTTGAGGCAAATGTCCAACTGATTTCTTTGTTTAGTGAAGAGCTGGATAATAACAGAACCAAATCCTTTTTCAACTAAATATGTTGATGGGTACGAGATGAGAAGTGGTTCGGTTTTTTACCACAGTTGTGGATAATTGTAAAATAAGTTTAATGCAGGCTAACTCATAACCTCTCTGCTTGAAAATGATTTTCGCCTCACAGTCATACTTCCGATCTACTAACTTTGTCTGCAAAGAGTTATGAAGGCTATCCACAACCTACAGCTTCAAACGAGAATGGATCTACAATAGAATCACGAATTTCTAACTTGGTCAAATCTTGTTAGCATGCCATTTTAACTTGTCAAGGTGATCAATAAAATTAGAATGGTTTTATGGTACTACAGTACAGTTATATATTAATATTCCCCTTTAAATACTCATCGCCCCCAAACTATTTATTGACCCCCTTGATAACGCAAATCGCCCACTTTGGGGCGATCGCCCCCAGGTTAGGAACCACTGTTCTAGGTTATTAGCTCATTCAGATTTTTTAGTCTTTTTTTTTTTTTTCGGTGTAAGATAATGTTATTTTGTTGTATGATTTTAAGTTCTTAATTAAATCCTTAATTATAGTGAGGAAATCCCTGATGCTGCTTCTGTAGAATCTGCCTCTGCTACAATTCCAGAAGATTTGATCTGTTCTTCTAGCCTTCCTGTCAAAGTACCTGACGGTAAGTCATCTCAAATCTTAATTCCCTCATCACCAGCAGGTTTTAAATCACAACCATTAAGTTCTTCTCAATGTTCTGAAGTTGTTTACAATTTACCAGTTTCTAATAAATATGCAGTTTTATTTAATGATGATAGCTTGATCGTGGACATGGAAGATAGTGTTGTAGAGTTATCTGGGGGTGGAGTGAGTAAACCGTATTCTAGACAATGTGAGGTTTGTAAAAATCAATTTCCTGATAATGTATCATATCGTAATCATTTTAGGGTGTCTAATTGTAAATCCCATAAGTGTTTAAAGTGTAACCTGAGTTATACAGGTAGACATGAATGTCTAGTTAAAGTTGTGTAACCTAGACAATGCGTAGTTTGTTTAAAATCGTATTCAACCAGGAGTTCCTTTTCAAACCACAAAAAAAAATGTGGTAATACTGCAATTAGTACAGGTTCTCATGTCAACAATACCAGTAAGTCCAATATTGTAACTTTGAATTCTGTCTGTAACATAACATCTAATCAAAGTGAATGTTCTTCATTAATAATTAAAAATACCAATTGTAAAAGTCCTGCAATCTCTATTTCTAATGCTGAATCACAAATGTCATCTTCTGAAAGCATGCATGCTTCAGATAAAATTGAAAAACCTGATAATTATAAATTATGCCATGTTTGTAACAGATATTTTGCTAAAAGTTCAAATTTTTATAAGCATAAACGTAAGTGTGTAAACAATATGTACAAGTTTGAATCGTGTTTGTTTGAAAATTGTCATAAATCATTTCTTTATGTTGGACAGTTGAACAAACATATGCTGGAAGAGCACAATTTAGGTAAATTTAAAATTTTATCTTTTAATTCAATGGAAAGTTTCTTTAAATGGCTAGAATCGGAAAGTACATCTACTTTTAGCTCCTTTAAGAGAATAACAGGAATGAAAAAGTCAGGATCAAAAAGTTTGTATTATTACTCTTGTCAATTTTATGTGCCCCTGCGGACAAAAAGTGTAAATGCAACTTCTCGCAAATATCAGAAAGGTACAATTCCAGCAAATGTCAATTGCCCAGTTAGGATTTATGTATGCGAAGAACCAAATGGTGTTACTGTATACTATAATTCCGAACATAACCATCATGTAGGACATGAAAATTGCATATACCAACCTTTAAAAAGTAGTTTTCGAGATACTTTGAAGCTTTTTGTACAATTAAAAGTGCCTGTTCCAGAAATTCAGCGACTAATGAGAGAGAACTTTGCAAACTGCAGTAATAATGAGTTTCCAGTTAAGGAAGCTTTCGTATCTAGAAAAGCTATTCAAAATTATGTAAGACGTAGCAATAATGCTATGTTTTTGAAAAATGATGCATTTTCTGTCCATGTTTGTGTAGACGAATTAACCAGAGACGATAAACTTTTAATCTATAAGCCTTTAAATAATGTAACTCTGCATGGGCCTTCTGGTCTTGATTCATTACCAGATGCTGATCAAATTTTTGCATTGGGCTTTCAATCAGTGGCACAGAGAGATATTTTGGTAAAAAAATGCTCATAAAGTGCTTTGTATTGATGCTACCCATGACACCAATCAGTATGGATTTTATCTGGTAACTTTAATAGTTCCAGATGAATATAATCAAGGTTATCCTGTTGGTCACTTTATAGTAAGCAAGTTAAATTTCAATGTAATGGTTTGTATGTTTGAAAGTTTAAAACTTAAAATTCCTAATTTAGATGTGCATTCAATAATGACCGATGACGATAAGTTTACTTATTCAGCCTATACTGCTGTTTATGATTCTAATGTAAAGCATTTCTTGTGTCAATGGCATGTTTTGCGAGCTTGGTTAAAGAACATAAATGAGAAATTTTCGTTGCAGGAAGATAGAGACAATATCAAATCTAGAATGATGGAATTATTGTACGAAAAAGATAAAGCTGTATTTTTTGGACTAAAAGACGAGTTTCTAGATTACATTTCTGAACATGAGGCATTTTCTAAATATTTCTTACAAACCTATGACACAAGATATGCTTTATGGGCTAAGTGTTTCCGGAAACAAACTTTCATCACAATCACTACTAACAACTATTGTGAATCATTTCACAATGTTCTTAAGACAGTTTATCTAGAAAGGAAGTTCAATCGACGCCTAGATAGGTTAGTACATATATTACTATTAATGGAACAAGATCGATATGTAGTTCATGCAAATAAAGTTATAAATAAATATCCTGTGTATTCTGATTATGCTGAGATTGCAAAAAAAGAGCATAATAAAGGGAGGAAAATTCCTGATATAGATGTGACACATCACAAGGACTACTGGCTGGTTAAATCCCAGTCAGTTAAAAATACTACGTACATAGTTAAACAGGTAAACATTGATTGTCCCTTTATTGATCATTGTGTATTTAAATGCAGAAATCTTTCTTGTGATTCTTTATGCAATCACCTCTATATTTGTGAGTGTCCTAGCAGTAAAAATAACTTTTGCAAACATATACACAAGGTGCATTCAACTTTAAAACGTAATAAACCATTAAATCCAGCGAATACTTTTTTTAGTGTAGGTTCATCCACTTTACTTTCTCAAAATGATGCCCAAAATAATTTCGATAATCCTACAAAGGTAAGTTACAAGCCTCGTTCAGATGAAGATAGGGTTACAGAGTGTGAAAAGCTATGTGCTGAATTGCTCACCCTGTTAAAAGATTCTTGTGTGCAAAAGGTAATGGTGAGAAGTGTAGCATCCCAATTAAAATGGTTAGTTTCAACTTGCAAGGGTGTGTCAAATATTCAGAATTTAACAAATGGAACTGATGTAGTAAAAATAAACAGTATTTCTTGTTCTAAATTAGCACCAAATAAAAAACTTGAACGTCAAATAGATTTTTATAAGAATTTCAAAAATAAATCTAGAAAAAACAAGAAATCAATTAAGGGTAATTCTGCTGATAATAAACTGCATCCTGCTAAGAGGTTAAAACTTTCAGAGGAAAAGAAGTCATTACAAAATGATAATGACATTACAAAGTCATTTTCAAGTAATTTATGTTTGAAATCTGATATCAACAAAAATTTAGGTAATTGTAAATTAAGTGTTAGTGCATTGAAATCTCTAGATCCATTCATAAGTGTAGAAGAATTAGACATACTTAAAAAAAATGACAGGTCGTTCAAATTAGGTTGGTTGTGTTCTGATGTTGTTGATGCCTTTATAGAGTTACAGTGTAATAACAATGATGAGTTTTCATGCACTAAGTCTACCGTCTCTTCGGTACTGTGTGCTGCCGAGAGATTTGACCACCTTGATATATCAAACCCCATAATGTTATTTCCTATTTGTTTAGATATTCACTGGATTTTAATAGTTTTAAATTGTGAGAACGGAAATTTAGATGTTTATGACCCTCAAAATACCATTTTCCCAGGAAGTTATGATACTTATTTTGATAACTTTAAATATGCTTTAAGCAGTCATGTCATTAATTTGGAATGGATGAAACAGTCACCTCCTCATGTACTCCAAACAGACAATTCAAGTTGTGGAGTTTTAATTTGCTATTATGTCTATCAACTAATCCATAAAAGCTCCTTAACTAAACCTTTTAATACTTATAATTTTCGATCTTACATGTATCAATGCCTACTAACCAATAGCCCTCTAAAGTATAATGATCAAGAAAATTATATTTGTACTAACCTAATTCCATCTACTCCTAATAGTTCATTTACTGTTTCTAAGTTTAGCTTAACTGCAACTAAAGAGAATGTTTTTGAACTTGTGGTAAAAGTAAACGGTAGAAAGATTTTGCTGTACATGCTTAAATCTTTGGATTGTGGCATAGCGGCTGAGGAAGAGAAAATTTTGAAATCTGCATCTCCAAATTTTCGTAAGGGGTGGCTTTTTACTACAATAATTGATGCATTCATTTTTAAAATTATTGGATGCTTTAGTGACTTATCATTTGTATTTACTATATGTTCCTCCAGCACTGAAAGTAACTTATCACAACAGATAAAAACTTCAATCACCAAACAAGTTTCAGACTTAAAAAGCAAAAGGTATTTATTTGTTCCAATTAATCTGAATTGTCATTATATTCTAATAATTGTTAATATTAAAATGCATGAAATTGAATTTTATGACCCATTGAATGTTTATATGAGTGCCAATATTAAATCAGCTTTAAATGTTTTGAATTCATTTCTCAATTCTCAGTTGAATGAAGCTTCCCCATGGTTAGTTAAAGTTCCTTCCCATGTTCTGCAAACAGATAATTTTAATTGTGGTGTTCATATATGTTACTATGTTAAACAAAGGACATTTAATAAATCTTTAATTGAAAGTTTTAATGTAGAAGATTTTCGACTTAATATATATCAAACAATTGTTGGCAGCTAATATTATAGATAAATTAATGTGCTCTGTAAGTATTTATGATTATTTTATTCCTTATTACTTTTTTTTTTTTTTGGTTCTTGTATTGCATAAGAGACAGGGAAGTGGCTGGCACCTGGATAATCTAAACCCCTGTTCAGTCACACTTGTGCAATAAAAGACGAACCACCAGGTGTCAGACAGTAATGTCGCCAAAAGCCTATTTTTAGCTAATTTTTATTCAACAGTTTGTTGAGTCTAAGAATTGTGCATATGACCTACTCTTGTTTTTATATTGAATGATATTTTAGTGCATTTTTATTAGTCTAACCTTTTTCCTGTGTTCCAAAATTCTACTGACAGATTTCTTAAGAACCAGTGATTTTATGGCACTCTTTTCCTTAAACTTTAAATTAGCATTAAATCATTCATTGAAAGAAAAGTTTTTTAATTGGATTTATTTGTGTGTTGTATATACTATCTATTTCAGATGTTGACCTGCAAGAATTTAGCTGTAGTTGGCATATCATCTTGTCTTGTGGAATTCAATGAATAGCTAAATGTTGTTGTTTAAATGATCCCACGGGATGTTAATTACCATTGTTATTGTAAAAAATATCTTAATAAAGTACTATTTTATTGTATAAATGAATTGCAGTACTTATTTCAAAGAAACTTATGTGTTATGTATATTGTTCTTTATAAAAACAATATCTGAAGTACACATCTGATGAATCATAATAAATTTTTAAATCAGTAAAACATTTAAGCTTTGAATGTGTTGAAAAAAGAAGACAATTTTTTGAACCATAAAGAAACCTAAGGAATTAACTTTTAACTTTGTAATATTATTTTCAACCACAAATTTTAATACCTGTAGTAAAAATAAGTTTCATGTCTTTATAGAATTATTTAATTTTTACTAGATAACATTTTGTTAGATTAATGCTATAGGCTGACGATTTCACTCTGAAATAAGTGAGGATCCTAAATATAAAATCTGAGACAGCAATAGATATTCATGTAATGCATACACTGAAACATATTTTTTTTTTCAATTGAAAGCAAAAAAAAAAGTACTCTTATTCAGATCAACATTCGTGTGTTAAGTGGAAACCAGTGTGCATTAGTTATTTTGATTTCAATTGTGTAAGCTTTTTTTTTTGCAATATTTCATCTTAAACTTTGGGGAAGTATGAACTAATAAAGAAATCTTTTATGCAGCAATAAATAAACCGATGGCACTTTTTTAATTTTGGCCACACTAGAGCTATACGAGGCTACAAGTGGGAGAATGCTTTTTATTGCTCAGCAGGTCGACTTATAAACGGTCCGTGCAGCCAAAAATGCCCGACAAATAATACCGTGTAGAGGAAGTACACGTTAAATATGCTCCAAAACCCCGACGCTGCGTACGAACGATATTTCCCTTAATTATTGCGTTGGGTGCCTAATCAGGTGTCGGCTCGTTGCCTGACTGCCGACGCTTTAGTCTCTTAATGCAAGAGGATCTAAAATATTTGTTACGCGTAATTACAAAAACATAAATACGAAAAGATAAAAGCATCAATTTTTTTAAACTCGAAAATTTAATCTAATTATTTTCATTTTAAAAAAAAGTAAAACTTAACGCACTTATTACACAAGATCAATTTAAATATCTAAAGCAATAATAGTTGCAACATTTATTATATTTCTAAAACTGTAAGTGCGTGTGTCATTGGATATAAATAAAAACTGTAAACCTTGACTTAAAAAGTCTTGTTGAATTTTGCAATTAAAAACTTTAAGAAACTAATTTTGAAACAATTTTGGAGGACCAAATTTAAATTGATTAGCTATATGAAAAAAGTATTTAAAGAATTATTTACATATCCATTCTAGTTATACTTTGGTTAACTTAGTTATAATCTCTTGTATAGACACAGGCATGTGTACCTATAGAATGCAATAAATATTAAATTTAAGGTGAGAGAGGGTTTGCTAGTTGGTTTATCACAATGTCCGAAGTTTTTAGAGAACGTAGATTTTTTTTTATCTAACTGAATCAATGAATAATATAAATTATTACTTTTTCCCCCTCCTAAATAAGCGCATTAACGCTGTACTTAGACAAAATAATGGTAATACATTTTACTGCATATGATTTTTTTTTTAAATCATAAGTTGAAATTTTAGGTGAATATATCGAGTTGCTGAGATTTTTTTCAAATAGGAAAATGTTAATTCTATATAGAATTTATTTTTCTCAAAATATTAAGCTGCTTATTAAAAATTATATTTGTTTTGATAAATTATATTTGTTTTAAAATGTAACGTGAAATTCCGATTAATCAAAACTTGAAATGTTAAAAAAAGGCTTTAAAATGGTTTTGCACTTTATCAGAAGATATTTTGTTCAGTGGTTGCTTTTGAAACATTTGCATATGATGTTCATGTAATTTAAACAACCGAGTTTTATGCAACAATTATTGTTTAGATATATATTGATAATGGCAGAGCGATTGATAATGACCCTCACGTACCTATACGTGGGAGGAGGCTTTTTATTACTCTGCAGGCTTAGTTGATATCTATTTATTCATAATTTTCCAAATAACAGGTTATCAAACAAAACAGAAATCGTAAAATTCACTGATCAACAAAGTACTTCGAATCTGGGTCCCAAAATTAGTTTTACTCTAAGCCCTTATTTAGAGTGATCGAGCCATGAATCAGAATCGCGATTTTAATTTTTTTGCATACTCAAAGGATCCTTACATGATACAGACAGATTGGTCCGTACATTCGACACAGTACCTTCAAATCTATCATAGGTTTTAGTCATTGTACGCAGGAGGCAGTAAAGCTGAGTTAATTACTTGATTTTGTCGCTCTTGATTTTTAAGAATATTAAAACTTAGGACAAATATTCTACAATCGCTTCCTAGGGTAGTTCTTGAAGTAAGCGATCTAGTTTTGAAATATGTCATGTTGATGCAATTTTTTAAACAAAAAATTCTGTTTTAAAAAGAAAAACTTTTGTTTGCCCAAAAACACTTTACTCACATTTAATTAATACTTATCATAATTACTACATAATTTTTTTCAGATGATTTCAGACCGTAGTTAAAAAAATAAAAGGTCTGTCGTAAATAGCCCTCGTGTGCTTTGTAATTCTAGTGCGACTTAAATTCAACCCAAACGCCGACTCAGGAATAAACAATTCAACTCAGCTTACGAGAAGCAAGACATGAATGGGCGGAGCCAGCGAAAAGAAAGAACCAATAGAGCGCAATGTTCACATTCCACTTATCCTGTGGGGAAGCCTGTTCGAATCGAACCCCGGTCTCCCGCGTGACAGGCGGGGATACTGACCACTATACTACCGATGATTGCTGATCAATAAGATCGTTCTAAGATAGTGAAAAATTACCTGGTAGTTGAAAATGTGCAGTTTCTGAAAGTTTCATGAATCAAAATACTTCCATATGGAGTTCACAATTAAAAAATATGATAAAAATTTTAGTTCATCATAATAATGTTTAAAGATATCGTTTTGTGCTAATCATTGTAAAAAGAGTATCCTCCCCGGCGGGGAATCGAACCTAGGTCTACCGCGTGACAGGCGGGGATACTGACCACTATACTACCGAGGATTGCTGATCAATAAGATCGTTCTAAGATAGTGAAAAATTACCCGGTAGTTGAAAATGTGTAGTTTTTGAAAGTTTCATGAATCAAAATACTTCCATATGGAGTTCACAATTAAAAAATATGTTAAAAATTTTAGTTGTTGTTGTTGTTGTTGCTTATCTCCTTGGTTTAGCAGAGCTAAACTAGGTCTATAATGTTTGTCACTCGTAAAAAGTCTAGGACCATGACTGGATTTTCATACAAATCGTGTCTGGAAAGTCCCAGACAGTCCAGGATGTGGTCGGGTGCCGCCTGTTTGTTGGAACACTTCGGGCAGATAGGAAAGGTCTTCTTCCCATTCGTGTAACACAGAGATCTAATGTGTCCACTTTTAAGTCTCGTAATGGCCGTCTGGTCGCTTCTGCAGCACTTTAGGGATAAAGCCTCTCCGGGTCGCTTGCCTTGGTACCAGTGGTGCACTGGAGGAATTTTCCAAGAGGCATTATGAAGACTCATAGCCCTCGAAAAGAACTCGGAAAAAATTTTAGTTCATCATAATAATGTTTAAAGATGTCGTTTTGTGCTAATCATTATAAAAAGAGTATCCTCCCCGGAGGGGAATCGAACCCCGGTCTCCCGCGTGACAGGCGGGGATACTGACGACTATACTACCGAGGATTGCTGATCAATAAGATCGTTCTAAGATAGTGAAAAATTATCCGGTAGTTGAAAATGTGCAGTTTCTGAAAGTTTCATGAATCAAAATACTTCCATATGGAGTTCACAATTAAAAAATATGATAAAAATTTTAGTTCATCATAATAATGTTTAAAGATGTCGTTTTGTGCTAATCATTATAAAAAGAGTATCCTCCCCGGACGGGAATCGAACCCCGGTCTCCCGCGTGACAGCTGGGGATACTGACCACTATACTACCGAGGATTGCTGATCAATAAGATCGTTCTAACATATTGAAAAATTACCCGATAGTTGAAAATGTGCAGTTTCTGAAAGTTTCATGAATCAAAATACTTCCATATGGAGTTCACAATTAAAAAATATGATAAAAATTTTAGTTCATCATAATAATGTTTAAAGATGTCGTTTTGTGCTAATCATTATAAAAAGAGTATCCTCCCCGGCGGGGAATCGAACCCCGGTCTCCCGCGTGACAGGCGGGGATACTGACCACTATACTACCGAGGATTGCTGATCAATAAGATCGTTCTAAGATATTGAAAAATTATCCGGTAGTTGAAAATGTGCAGTTTCTGAAAGTTTCATGAATCAAAATACTTCTATATGGAGTTTACAATTAAAAAATATGATAAAAATTTTAGTTCATCTTAATAATGTTTAAAGATGTCGTTTGTGCTAATTATTACAAAAAGAGTATCCTCCCCGGTAGGGAACCGAACCCTCTTTTTATCCATATTATATTATTTTATCTTATTTAATCATCAATATACTAGCAGTATGGTCCCGCCTTACTGGGAACCCGTTAAGGGGGCTCAGTATGTTGTATATCGGTAATGTTAAATTAGCCAATTTCAATGTACCTTTTCACAATAACTACTGATCAGATCATCTTAAAAATTTCTGTGTGTATTATACCAACCTTATATATTAATCTGAGGTTAAAAGTTTTTTTTAAATAACTGTTAGATTATTTTTAATAAAATAAGTTTTAAAGTACCCAAAAAATCATGAAATTTCTCTTTTTTTTTGTTGCCCAATAACATTTTTGTCACTTTAGTTTTATTAAAATTCATAACCTCAGATTAATCTTTACTATGTATGACATCATATAAAAAAAGTTTGTGAGAAAACATAGCATATAGTTTTTGAGAAAAGGTACATCAAAGTTCAAAAAATCCAAGTTCCGAGAAAAACGCGTTTAAAGTTTTTATTGTTAATCCATTTCTTTACGAAGCCATGACATTAAAATGGCTTTTAATGTCAAAAATAGTTTTCCAATCGTCTTGATACTTTGTGACATTATTAATAAAGGTTGTAATAGTATTTTAAGCCAATAATTTTTGTTTTGATTTTTTTCACCGATTTGGGGGTATTGAAGCCACACTCAAAATTGAATCGGTTTTGAAAATACACTCAAAATCAAAAAAAAATTAAATTCGTGTTGGCGCATGCGCACTTACAAAAGCAAACACTAATAGAGGATGAAGCAGCCTTAGGGCGAGCTTATATCTCAACCAAACTCAATCAATCAAACTAATAGAGGATGGCGTCAAGCCCCCGTTTCGGCCCGGTCCATGTATTTTCAAGCATTGTTATGGTCCCGCAATCCCACGTGGATGACGGTTTTTTTTAAGCTAATTATATTAATTAAAAATCACAATCAAATATGAAAAAACTAAGCCTCATGTGCACATTTAGGTATTAAAAAGAATCTATATTAAAAATTTCGAATTTTTTTAGAGCAGTCTATGTAGGTCTTTTGCGATCCACAGACATACACACACACACAGAGACAGACAGACACTTTCTTTTATTATATAGATAAATGATCTAATCTAGATACTATATTAATAATGCGAAGCTTCAATATAATTGTATATTTTTGTGTAATTGTATTGATATATCGAAGTCAATTTATTGTTATTCAAAATGTTCATAAATAAATTTTGTGTATTTTGTGTTATTAATGTGATAGTGTTTGTCGCCTAAGAGAGACTGAGACTATTCCGTCAAAAGACTAAATTTATTAAAAAGGGATTTTCTTATGTTATATCTTTCCAACTAAAAACGAATTGCTCCAAAATCGTAATTCATTGAGTTACAGACGCACGAAAAAGTACACCATCTACTACATTTCATTTTTGAAAATTCTTTCGAAATTAAAATTAATGTAATATTTTCCATGGTTTTCTTTTTTCTTCACAAGTTGAAGTATGGCATTGGTATGATTTTAAACGTGTAGGATTTTAAGTGAAAGTGTTTGATTCTTTAAAACCTTTTTCCATTCGCAATTTTAGTTATTTATTAATAAAATATTCCAAATTATTCTGTATCCCAATAAACAAAATGATATTTAGTGGCAATCTTTAATTTTTTTATGACCAGTGTATGTGAAAGCAATATTGCAAGTCATTGACATTCCAAGAAATAGAACATAATTTTTTTTTTTGCTTCTCACGCCATTTCCCTTGGAGCACCTGAATAAAGAATTCCAGGTGTTCCTTTGGGCGAGAAGGGGTGCTTCTTCTAAAGACCTCCGCGAGTAAAAATTCTCGTCTGCCACCACACAACACACGAGAAGAATAAAAGAACGAAATGTGTGGAGCAAACTTGACTGTTGGCAGATTAGAATGCTGCAGGTGGGTGCTATAAATGCAGTGTGTGTTTATATTTCGAATGCTTTGTCCGGGAAAGTTCGAGAATCCTTCAGACTCCAGACATTTCGATTTTGGATGTAATTACATGTAGGGTATGACTAACCAGTGAATGAACGCTTAAGCACAATTAGTTTTAAGAAAATTCATACATTTTAAGAAAATATAGCTTGTAGGTTTATAACAATGTGAACACATCTGTCATTTTTTGCAAATTCTACAAAAAAAAAAGGAGGTGATTTTATATTGCATTGCTTTGGGTCTTTTGGGGGTCCAAATAAAAAGTGGTACAAAAGCCAAGTGAATGAGCAGTACTTTTACCGGTGATTGAACACAAAAATGTCCAGTCAATAAACATGTTGGATTTTAATTAATGACCAGGACAACCAATCAGATGTCAGATAGCTTCCTACTAGATAAGAGGAAGTCAAGTGTTGCCAATCCATCCAGTCCAGTGGAATGATTTTTTAACTTTACTTTTTAAATGTATTTACCAACTGTTCATTCACTGGTCAATACCCTATTGGAAAAAGAAAATTTCAGAAAAATAAATTCGGTCGGTATGGAGAAGGTCGTTCTAGAGCTACTAACACCACCCCCCACCTTTACCAGATGCAAGGACATGTGCGAACATAACCACGAATAAAGATGTCTTCAAAATCGGTCCTGATAAGGAAAAATTCTTCACATATTTTTTTTTTCAATCTATTTTGAAGTAAAAATAAAATGGTTATTCCGTAGGGTTTAACAAAAATTGAGTGTGTGCTAGGAGGATAAAAGGCCAAGGGCGAAGGCATCCTTCGTTTGGGAACGGCTCTCAACACATCCTTGGTAAATATGGAGTCAGAATATTGGAGCAAGAAGAATTTCTCGATTTGAACGGATGGCAGATGGCACCTATCAAGGAAGGGATAATCAAATGATTTAACACCCTTCAATGAAAAATATACCACTTTACCTCCAATTATCTGTGTTTTTATCACGCCCATTTGAGTGAAATAGTTAATCCTTCGACCGGAAATTTGGAAGCCATTGACGTAGGTTGACAAGAAGACTTTACTGTGTTTCGCAATATAGTTTAGCATGTCATTCAACTATCTAGCTATAAAAATTACGGAAATAGTATTCGTTTAAATTTTTTGATTATTTTTTCAAGCACAAACAACCAGTGAATTTTTTAACATAGTGACTGGGCGACGCTAATGTCGCCCAGTGAAAGAAAAATGTCGCCTAGTAATATGAAAATCAAATCACTGGGCAATATTATTAAATTCCGTAATTTCTTAAAACTCTCGTCCATTTTATCATAAATTGTGTATTGAAAAACGAAACATTTGAAGTAAAAAAAAACGGGCAAGTTTTTAGCCAATTGTTGTATTGTACTTATTTGTAGTTAGACGTTCTTTTTAACATAGTTTTTAAATGCAAAAATCAAAAATGCCTTTAAAAGTAACAACTAAAACAACTTTTTGAAAAGTTTAAAGAAATAAATAATAAAGTGTTTTTTTTTAAGAACTCTAATACCGTATTGACCCTTGTTCAATTCACTTTTTATAGAATAAATTACAGATACCTGTAATCAAAGGCTGAAATTTTGAAAAATGTCCTCAAATGGGGACGTCAGGTTTCAAGAGGGCATGTACCAGAGAATAATATTTATTAAGAGTGATCTATGTAATACATTAGTTCAAAGGAGAAGGTAGTGTCAATTCCCAATTAATTAAAGTAAAGGTTATAGTTTTCCTAGGGGATTACACTGACATAACAACCTTATTCCTATTACGCAATGCCCCCCCCCCCCCCCCCTTCAGTCTTTTTATAAGCAATGTCGCCCAGTGAAAAAATCTTAGAAAATTCACTGCAAACAACGACAATTTTAATATCAGACGCTTGCAAACAGTTAAACTTTTTGGAAAAGTGAAAAAAAAAGTACTTTAAATCTTCTTCCCGATAAGTCCAGAAATATATATGAAGCATACGGTGTGAAGAATGTGTTATTGTTTTTATTAATAATTATTTTAAACGTATTTCTTAGAGTGGCACTGGAAATGTGACGCCAAATAAAGAATCACGTTCAAATAAAGAATTTTACAACAATCAAAAAGCCACCGACTAAAATTTTACGCTCGAATAAAGAATGTTAGACCAATCAGATACTCTTATTTACTTTGTCGCACTAGTGCGTAAAAGTAACTTTGAAACACGATTTAGTTAAAAACATCACTGTTAGTGTTACCACGATTACTGATTTGAAAAAGTTACCTAGGTATTTTTTTTATACGATATTATTATAAAAACAAATTAACGCGCTGATAATTATATTTAACAGTCATGCCTTCACCAGTGGTCACATAGTAAGCAAAAAAAATAAATATGCAGTATGGCTCATTGTCGATGATCCTGAACAGGTTTGCAAATCGCAGCCTTCCATTGTAATCACCTGAGGTATGCATCACTTTAGCTATGCAATCGTCAAACATAGCTGTTTAGGAGGGGGGTCCTAAAATTTCCACCCCGGGGGGACAAGAAGATGACAGCGCCAAACGACTTCGCAGGTGGGGTCGGAATGTCCCCAGGTAGAATGGGGAGGGTGTGGTGCAACTTTGTGTTCCATTTCGCCGGTGTTTTATGTCTGTCTGGTGGCGTACTTTTCGAACTTTTAGGGGTAATGTAATGACCCTGGTATTGAAGTAGTTGTGATTTTTAACGGTTTTGCAGGTTACGAGCTTGTTGTTTCTCCTTGGTTGAACAAATTGGCTTTGTTGGGGGTTTTCATTCTCACTTAAGGTTGGCGAACACCCAAAATTCCCCCCAATTCTAAAATTTTTACTATTACTTTAATCTTTTCCAAATTTGGTATAGTGATTTCAAATATAATGAATAATACTATTTAGGCATTTTTTTAAAATTTAAATATAATTTATTTATTTAAAGCGGTGTTTTTCTACTAAAAAAAGAGGTTTACGCTAACAAGTCTACCACATTGAATTTTCATCCTGTAAACATTAATTATGTGTTAAATTCTTCGTTTTGAACTGATGCATGCAATGACCCTCTAGAGTTACATAAAAATTAAAAGAAAAGAAGTTATTAAGAAAAATTTCATAAATTAGCCACACAAAAAAAAAGGATTCCTTTCGATTAACTTACACTTGGACATTTTTTTTAAAGAAAACTTATATATTTACACCAGATGTTAGAGGTTCATGGCACAGATCTATATTGAAATAGCGTTTGTAAAAAAGGTCAGGTAAATTAATGTAACACTTTTTATACTAGAACTGTTGGCGTAAACCCCTTTTTTTAGGTGAAAAACGCCGTTTAAAATAAGTCAATTATATTTAAATAAAAAAAATTGTCTAAAAGCATTGTTCATTATATTTAAAATCACTATGCCAAATTTGGAAAAGATCAATGAAATAGTAAAAATTTTAGAATTTTGGGTATTCGCCTACCTTAAAAAAATAAGCATGGACCTTGATGTTGGTACATAAATGAAACTGTCCTGCACTCTTAAAACAAACGAGCGATTTTAACTCAGACTGAGTTAATTTTCATGCCTCCAGTGTCGAAAATGCACTTCCCTTATAAGAGTGGATACTTTGTTTATTAAACCACTGACACACACACACAGGAGCACTCCAAAGCAGTGATTTTAACTCAGTCTGAGTTAATATTCACTCCTTTCCAGTGCCGAAAATGCACTTCTCTACAGGAGTGGATTTCACTCTTTTGTTTTAAGAGTGTTTTAAACTTCGTCCGCCAGTAGATTTCATACGTTTCAATCAACAATGAAAAATATATCCTTATTACTCTCTTAAAATTTATGTAATGTCTCTTTTTTTCGAAAAGTACAGGGGAAGAACCGTTTGATTTCTTTAGAGTCCGTAATTGTGTCTGTTTGGCGGACATTGGTGCCGGAAACCGGTTTTTCTTTCGATTCTTCATTCGTGGTACAAATGTTTGACTCGTATTCATTGATCTCTGGTGTGAATCAGGGTTGCCGCGAACGATAAACAAAGCGGTTAACCTGTTTATTTACACCAGTTTAGGCGATTTCTCGCTATCTTCCCCAAAGAGGCTATTATAAGGAAAGCCTTCTACAAAATAAAGCGGTTCTTTCCCTGTACTCTTCATTTTCGTGTAGTTTGAAAGACAATTTTTTTTAAAAACTAAAGTAGAGTTTTTTTCTTCATGTGGAAGTTTAGTGAGTTTTCTAGCGATAATGGCACTTCCCCACTTTCACCACTGGATATTAGTATGCTCATTTACATTTTCTTCATGCCTGGTTTTGTAACAAAAATAATTAAAATGTCAACATTATCTTTCGAAGAATCTGAGGCGATAAAATTAAAGCGCGCGCACTAGACTCTATGTACAATTACTTGAACTTCCTTAAGGTAGGCGAATACCCAAAATTCCCCCAAATTCTAAAATTTTTACTATATTTTAAACAGTGTTTTTCTACTAAAAAAGGAGGTTTACGCTAACAAGTCTACCACAATGAATTTTCATCCTATAAACATTAATTATGTGTTAAATTCTTCGTTTTGAATTGATGCTTGCAATGGACCCTCTAGAGTTACATACAAATTACAAGAAAAGAAGTTATTAAGAAAAATGTCATAAATTAACCACACAAAAAAAAAGGATTTTTTTCGATTAACTTACACTTGGACATTTTAAAAAAAAAACTTATGTATTTACACCAGATGTTAGAGGTTCATGACACAGATATATATTGAAATAGCATCTGTAAAAAATTTCAGGTAAATTAATGTAAAACTTTTTATACTAGAACTGTTGGCTTAACCCCCCTTTTTTTTGGTGAAAAACACCGTGTAAAATAAATAAATTTTATTTAAATAAAAAAAATTGCCTGAAAAGCATTGTTCATTATATTTGAAATCACTATGCCAAATTTGGAAAAGGTTAGAGTAATGGTAAAAAATTTTAAAATTTGGGTATTCGCCTACCTTTAATTTGAAAGAGCACCAGGGCGTAGCGTTGTTACCATTTGCAATGTAACTATGACTTTGTTAACCATATTTAAATATTTTAGAATCTTCTGATATAATAATCTTATACTTTTCTTAATCTAAATTAGTGTTTAACTTAAAGAATGTCATTAAATGAAGCAATAATTTCGATAAATTTGTTGAATAAGTTAACTAAGTATATTTACTATCTCAGCGTATTGTGTTCGCAGCTTCCCCTATTCATTATATACTAGCATAATTGAGGAAGGTAAAGTAAAATGGAACATATCGATCAATATCATTTCGATAGATTGCAAGAGAGGCATTGAACTATTATCTTGAACAACAATATTATCAGTAAGTTAGAAAAGTTGTAAGACGTGACGTGCCACTGTGGTGCTTACATATTTCAGAGCTAATTTACAAAGTAACAAGTTATTTAAAAATTCGTGTTAATGGCACTGTTTACAAGTCTCGATTTCAGGGTACTGCAGGGCCGGATTTCTAAATAGGCTATTAGGCTGTAGCCTAGGGCGGATTTTTTTTTTGGTTCGGCAAATTTTACGAACAATTAAAGCGGCATTCGGCATTGAAATTATTATAAAGGTACGAATATTTTTTAAGAAAGAAAACAAGTAATTTACATTAATGAGAGATTGTAAAAAACGTATATATAGTACTATTATTTAGTAGTAAACATTGTAGCGGCGAGGGCACTTGCACTCTCTCCCCTGATTTGGAAGTTGAAAGACAAATATTAGAGCAGTTTAAAAATTTCACTTAGTTCATTCTCTCATTGTCAATGAGTGTTAACACTAAATTAATTTCTTTTCAAGTTTCTGAATTGTATTTTAAATACTTTCTTGAAATCACTTAACAGATTCCTAGAAAATTACGACGTCCGTCGCCGATAGCCCTTGTGTAGCTCTAGTGCGATGATGATACAAAACTAACATAACTTATCAATTCCTAGATCCTAACCTTGGTAACTAAAAGATTAAAAAAAGAATTCTAAAATCACTTTGCAACAAGATTTTTTACGCTTTAAAAAGCAGTTTTTTTATTATTGTTATGGAAAAAAAATACAACTATTATTTTTATGGTATTGTTTCAATAAAAATAACATAGTATTTGCATTATAAAAAAATAGAAATAATCTAATTTTTGAAAAAAACATTCCGAAAAAAGTTTATCCTCCCCGGCGGGGAATCGAACCCCGGTCTCCCGCGTGACAGGCGGGGATACTGACCACTATACTACCGAGGATTGCTAGCAAGTGAAATATGATACAATGGGATTTATCTTTCGATATAACAAGATGTTCGAAAAGAACTAAATTAGCCTACTCACCGGTTTCTTAAATACTCACTGAAATTCTCATCGGTAAACAAGTAGATTTGTAAATGTAAATGTTTTTAACTACCGTTTTTACACTTTAGAAAAAACATAGCATTTTGCTATAATTTAAATTTTTAAAAGCCAAAATCAACTATTTTCTTTCGCAAAAATTAATATTTAATACAAATAAATTAATATTTTTTTGTTGTCTGCTTAATTTATTTGTAGTTCAAAGAGTAATTAAATATTTGTTGATAACACGTGATTCAACTCCGAACTGAACTAAAAGAAATAAGAAATGTCATTTAAAACTAACCAGAACTTTCTGCAAAAAATATGACTTGCCGCTTTCTTAGTAAACCAATAATGACCAACCAATGACGTCTTACCAAACTGATTTATGACAAACACAAATTTTGCTTCAAATATTATTTTTAAATTAAAGTTTGCATGCCATTGTAGACGTGACATTAATGATTTAAATGACTTGAAATTTAATTTCAATGCTAATTCATTAGGGAGTTCGACGGGAGACAGTAGACTGTCCGTCCGGAAGAACAAAGGCGGACAAAAAAAATGAAAGTTGTGTCTCTTTGGTTTTACATAAAAAAAAAAATTTTTTTTGTAAGATCCGACAGATACAACCGATTTTGAAAAGGGGGCATAAGGACTGACAGCATGTCAATACCTACTTTTACATTACTTTTATTGTTTAGAATTAAAAAAAGAAAAGAAAGCTAAACTAAGAAGGATAATACTGAAATATAAACAAATATTTACAATGAAGTACTCAATTCTCATTTCCCTAAAGCTATTTGTAGTTGCTAGAATTAATTAGAATATCTCTTGCGTATTATTTTAATTAGTTATCCATTTTTAGCCTAAAAACGTTCAGAATTTTTGTCCGCCTTTTTTTTTTCAAAATTCTCCATTTTTAATTGGGTTGGTCTGCGAAACTTCTTAACTTATTATAACATTTTTTATATTGAGAAATTTTAATCATTAATTGTAAGCTATTCTTATCGCACGTAATTATCTCCGAACTTATATGAACCACTGCTTTCAGTAACCTATAGTTACTGAGTTTTGTGTCTACAAATGAATGCCGTAAATTTAACACTAGACATTATAAATTTAGAAATTGTGAAACACTGTTTCCCTATACCTAAATCAGTACTGTTACAACTATACAAAAGTTTTCAAATGACATCCAGAACAAGAAATCTCACTAAAGACATGTAGTATCAAATGAATTTACTCCCTTCTCTTAATGTAGACCACACTATTAAGATATTTTTTTCTCTGCAATTAATTATACCCTTTGCAAAGATTTAAAATTATCTATAATGCGGCCTATAAAATCGATGCAAAATTAGGACTTCTATTTTCTATGCACCTCCTAGCGTCACCATATTCAAAGTTTGGTCGGAGTAAAGTCGTAACGTTTAAGAAATTCTCATTGAGTTAAAAAAAGTAAATGTGTCTAACCATTCTCTATAGTGGCAAAATTCTCGACAACATTTGACCATCTAGAATTCATCTACAGCTGCTTTTTCAATAATCTGTGTGACCATATTCTAAATTGTTGAGAGGATCTGCCATCCTCAGTCAAATATAAAATATATTTACTCCTATCTCCTCATTCTAATGATAATTAATATGAGGTTATAGAGAATTAATATTTTCCAGACAAATCTATAAAGATTCCACTTGAATCAAAAAAATAATAAATTTCTACTCTAATGCAAGAAACATTTAAAATCAAGATTTTGCTATCGAAAAAAAAGTTTTAAGAAAACAGTTTTTGGAACATATTTGGAGTACTATTTTGATTTCTTATGTTGTTCAATGTGATATAGATAATATGTCACAAAATAGTCTTTCTAAACTTTATACGATCTTAGAAAAGGTAATAATTATTTTTTTTAGATTTTAAAGATATCCATTTATCTCTGTACTGGGGTAAATACTAGAAATAGGATAAACAGTGTCCTATAAGTAAAAAAAATTTTATTTCATCTCTTATGTTAGTAATCGTCTTTTATATCCAATGTAGCCCTCAGTTAACACAGAAGCTAATACTAAATTCAAGATCTAGTGTCTTTTAAAAAAATTCGAATTAAAAGTTTTAATTGAATTTATATCATTTCAAGGAAAAATCTACTTGATTCAACATGCGCAAATTCCATTTTTATTCAAATTTTGCTCTCTACTATTTACAGTACATTACTAATAACTTCGAACTAAATGATTAAAACAAATCATATTAATAACCGAATTTCTCCGATCACTGAGAAGTATATTGTAATAGGAAAGTGCATATCAATCTTCGTAACAAAAAAAGATCATCATTATTCTGAGTCTAAAATTAGCAAACGATTATAAGTGAAAGAAGATTAATAAAAATTAATTTCACTTTAATAAGTTTGCTTTGAATTTGACTTTTAATATTTACTATACATTCAGTTACTCAAACGATACTATAAATCGAACATTTTCCAATGAATTACCCAACGATTATAACTAAAAAATAGATAATCATTATTAATAACACAATTTAAATTTCTATATTTAAGTGTCCATTAAGAAATTAAATCTGTTATCCATTTGGAAAAAATAAATGTTTTTTTATCATTAATCTCCCTATATCATATCACCCCTGTACATCATTGATCCATAAATACCCATATGGAACTGTCCCGAGTTCGGAACCAGTCTTCAATAATCTCTCAAGATTCACCTACGAGAGATGTCTTCTGACCGTTTATCCAAGACGCATCTATATGTCTCTGAAATGACATATACTAGTACTCTGGATCGCGTGCTCTTCCACCAGAGCATTCGCACTGACCACTTGGAAGATAGATGATGGGTCTACTTTGTGAACCTCGTGTCAATAATCTGTGACGTTCAACCTGCTATGAAAAACTCATTGTGCCGACACGAAGAAAAAATAAGTATACGTGCATTGGACATGGAAAACTCACGATATCAGTTAGTGTCTGCTCTTGCGAGTTGGCAATTTTGTGAGTGTGTGACACTGCAGTGTCTTTTTGCGCGGGAAAGGGGGGGGGGAGGGGGATGTCATAGAACACGTGCTCCATATCCCTCCCCCCTTCAGCAAAGTCACACATGGGGGCCAGACATTGCTGCCCAGTCTGTCCCCCTCCCCCTTTTAGTCACACACTGGTCCTGTCCCTTTATTCTCTTGAAACGAATCTGCCCTCCCCCCTTTGCCACGCTCTTTTCCTGGAACGCGTCAAAAAGGCCAAAACGTGAAAAATCTTCTGCGCGTTTCTCACCACCGTCGGCAAAAAGCCCCATCACATAAGGAATCGGCCATTTTGTTCTGAAGGAAGGTCAGGCATAAACCTTGTGTCCAGTAATCGTCTTTTACGGGGATTGAAGACTTGTCTACGAACCGTCGCCTCCTCCAAATTGACTTGGTGGTGTCTGTTGTTGTTGACATCCTATCAGCTGATTGTGTGGACATTAGCGACTGAAATCTTGTGTCCTGTAATCATAGGATTCACCTTGACCTTCAACTGTCTTTTGTTGACATCAAGTCATCAACATCGAAATTGAGGATTAGGATCATTATGTTGAGGATCGGACCCGACTTGGAGGAAGAATCAGCTACAGAAGACTATTAAAAAGGGGATCGCATTTTGATTTTTGGATTTTGTTGCTGCTATTGGATATTTTTGAGGATTTTCTTGCTTCAATTGGATATTTTTAAGGATATTTTTTTTTGTTATTGCAAAGAAATGAAGGTGTTTGTGATAGTGTCTATGTGTGTGGTGTTTTGCTTGGTCGCGGATGGCAAGAGACGCAACGAGGAGGAGGCCGCCAACGCAAAAAGGAATACCAGAGACCGATGGGGCCTCAATCCTGCCTTGCAAAGAACCTCTCTGCCCGTGAGGTCGGGGGTAAGTTCTATTTCTTCAAGTACGCATACACAGTATAAAAAGAGTTCCGATTTTTTACGTTTTTCTAGCTTTTTCCACTTGCCGTCTTTCATAGGGAAGGTGCGCGTATTCGGGAAATAAACCAAGATGATTTTAGCTTAATTTTTTTTAAAGATATTTTTAATGCTTTTTTATTCACTTGTCTTATTTCAACGTTGTTCTTAAAAGTTTTAAGGTTGTTGAACATCTTATTTCTATTTAAAATAAGTATTTTAAAAGAGAACATTGGCTACGAATTAGAAAAGTTTAACACCGTATACTGTATAATCTGAAGGAATCAATGGTTTAAAAAATAATTTTATTTTATTGAGGCAATTGTAAGAATACACATAACATTTTTGCTAGGCTTTTGTTCATTAAATGTATTGTTTGTTTCATAGCTTCAAAGTGCGCAGGCAGTAGACGTATAATACTAGACTTGTCTTGTAGTTTGGTCTATGAAAGTTGGTGAAGGGCACACAAATGGTTATAGTCTTTATAAAAGTTTCCATTTTTCTACGTTCTAAACGTAGTGTGGAAGCTAACGAAATTTATGTCTTAGAAAAATTAAATATAGAAAAGTGCATATCTGATATATATTTATATTTCGTGATACGATGCTGCATTACTGAAAAGTCTTGCAATAAGTTAAGCTTAATTTTAGGATTTGATTGAATTGAATCGGTGAGTGCAGAAACAACGTCAGTCACAAATTTCAAATTTTTCAGGAGGGAGAAAAAACGTAATAACTCTTCCATTATTTCTACACTAAACACTCGAAATAAACGTCTTGTATTTACGGAACTATTCAACAGACTAGCGTAATTTTTGCACACAACACGCATCTTGCTTTTCTACGCTTATTTTCATTGAAATCGAGTTTTTGGATTTTTTGGACTGAAGTGGTTTCTGCACTCACCGATTCAATTAACGTATCCCGAGGCTAGACGAGGGTACTGGCGATTTGTCTCATAATTTTACTATATTTTTGCTTAATAAAAACTTAGAATACCCAAAATGCTAATTTAACACATTGAGTTCCAGCGACGAGATACTTTCGTTCGATTCACAAGTAAAACAAAGCAATTCAAATGAAAATCATCGTACCATTTCACCATCAGGTTTTATGTGTTCGTGTAATTTTAGAACTAGGTGAAGTCTTTTCTATTTAATACTTGAACGGTTCAATTTATTCCAAACAGCTTTAGAAATAACAATTTTAGATCTCAATTGACTACACACATTACCTCGGTATAAAATTATGATGCCCTGCAACAATATGCAGTGTGTAGCTCTAGTACGACGTTTAATTAACAACCTCAAACTAAACGAAATTAAAAATTTTGAAGTAATAATGGGCTTTTGAAATAAAACAAATTATTAATAAATGCTTAAATAATCGTTTTTATTTAAAAAATTCCTCCGAGTAATCGTCGTACAATAGGGTACTTGACTGTATCGCTAAAATACCTTCCCTACCTACTTTCAACTATAATTTAAATAATATCGCTAAAATACCTTCCCTACCTACTTTCAACCATAATTTAAATAATATCGCTAAAATACCTTCCCTACCTACTTTCAACTATAATTTAAATAATATCGCTAAAATACCTTCCCTACCTACTTTCAGCTATAATTTAAATAATATCGCTAAAATACCTTCCGATATTATTTAAATTATAGTTGAAACTCAAAAATAACAAATGCATAAATATTTTTTGCAAAATAAATCTTTAAATCATTAAAAAAATCATTTTAAAAAGGCATTTTTTTCCCCCGTGACCAAATTTAATCATAAACACGTCGGTATGGCTCGATAAACGGTTAAACTAGATTTAATCTAATTTACTCTTGAAATAATAAATATTTAGATAATGTAAGACTATTTTACAGAAGCGGATATTTCAAATTTGCCTAAAATTGATTCCAATGTGGTGTTTCAAAGTTTGTTTATATAGTCACTCACACTCACTAGTGACATCACAGATACCTCGGGACAGCCACAAAGCGTTTTCGCCGGGAGTGATTTTTTCGTTCTCATTTTAAAATTCATTTTTTTGCCCTTTTATAGAGTGTTTGAAAAAAAAAAAAAAGAAAAAAATACGGTTCGAATATTTTTAGAAGAAGAATATTTTATAGACAATATTTTTTTTTAGTCAAGTGCCCTATTGCGCCTCTGGTTTGTTTTGAGTAGCATACGATTCCAAATTACGAAGCGTAATTCGGCTGCGTTAAAGCTCAATGGAAGCTAGAAATTGACCAACCGAAAAACGTACAACTTAACTAATAGTAACTTGGGATTTCTAATGCTGTTTGGAATTAATTGAGCTAGTTCAAGTATTAAATAGTAAAAACTTCACCTAATACTATATGTAGCATCCTTTCAATTTTGCGAGGTGCCATTCGATGTGTTTAAACTCTGGAGGCTAGAAGTAGACAGCCGGAAAACGTATAACCTAACCTCGAACTCATATTTTAAATTTTTCGTAAGTGAAGAAGACTTAGTTCCTCCTTATTTTAAACTTTTTATTTTATTTTCTGGTTTCCGGTTTTAAAAAAGTATGTTTCATAATCGGCTCTGTGGATGTCAATTTTATATTGATAGCCTGACACTTAATGCTTATTGCTTAAATCGATTGTCCGCTTGTGTTTTGATAACACCTGTTGTTATGGTTGGTTTTACGTGGTGGATAGCAACAACTTCGATGGTTTGCTCTCGTATTTTAACCGGAATTACTTTTGTTTTGGTATTCGAAAATAATTTTTCCGAATTAAATAATAATTCGAAATTAAATAATAAGAATTGCCAACTTCTTGCTGTGCTGTTGATTGTTCAAAACATTTTTTAAAAAAAGAAAGCTTGCTTAAAAGGGGGAAAAAAACTTTCGTCTATATCGGTTATTTTGAGAGTGAAACCGAAGCAATCAATGTAATCGCAGTACGTGAAACCGAATCACCAATTAAATCCAGTTCGAATTAGAAATGAAAACAAAAAAAAACTCTACGTCATCTGAAACATTCCCATTAAGTACATTTTTTTAGAGAAATTGTAATACAAATACTGCTAATCGTGCAGATTCCATTACGTTTGGCAGCACTAACTTTGACGGAGCAGCGATATGTAGTAAAGAGAAAGAAAAACATTATTTTATAACAGCCACGGGGTATCCAATTAGAATTATTAATAATTTTTTTATTGCATAAACATTATACATAGGGTATTACCAAAAAATTTATAATTCTAACTTCTAATTGTTCCAAAAACCAAGAAAGTCTTTATTTGATATATTTCTTACAATTGCCGAAACGCTTACTAGTAGAAGAGTTACTTTGCATTAATGCTTGCCCTGTTACAACTTAATAGTTTTGTTTGTAAATAAAAAGAATTTAAAAAAAAAATAAAATTAAAATTGTTAATGCCTGTGTTAATAATTCTGCAAGTATTAGTGTTTCAAAAGTTCCAAATCATGAAAGTTAGTTAGCTTTTGCAACCTTTAAACTCAATTTTCTCAAAACTTCATTTTACTCATGTGTTACTTTGTTTAAACAGTGATAACTAAAGTTGAAATTAACATTTTGTCAAAGGAATTGTTTATTTATTTATGGAATAAGTTGGGGGAGGGCCTGAACTTTTTTTAAAAAAAAAAGATTTGGTTTTTAAATAAATTTTTTATTGCAGGTCAAAGTTATTTTTTTTTTCTAAAAAATTGGATTTTTTAACGTTTCTTGTTATTAAAAATTAAGAAGGAAATGGTAATTAATTTGCATGGTAATTTAATAGGTCTAAGTATATTAGTTCTTGAGTTATAAGTGTTTAAAAAAACATGTTAATTAATGCACAAAATGCTAATTAATTCACAAAATGCTAATTAATTCACAAAATGCTAATTAATTAAAATTTTAAATTTTTTCAAATATTTTTGCGCGCACTCTCATACACATATGATTTATATTAAATATTTAAAAAATTTATTTTTAAGTGAAATATTAAGAAAAAAAAGTTCAAGTGTGTGCATTCAGGCATAATTTGAATGATCATAAACATTCCATTAAAGATATGGATTATATTTGATGAGATAGTCTTTTGTCTAAATCCACCCATTTTTAGTACCCCTCTGCGATGCGTACGTATAATCTACGTATAATCCGAATGTTAACTACGTATTATCCGAATGTAATTGTGGTGCTGCCCTCTGTAAAGAAAAGTTTCAAACAAAAATGAAGGGTAGAATTTTGGACACTTGATGGTTCAGGATTAGAGAGCAAATGTGTGTGTTTTAAAAAGTGTTTAATGCTTTTAGAGGAAATCAATCATCAAACACCTATAAGGCGCGTTTACATGAGCCATCGAATCTATGGGATGAAGAGCAAACTCGCAATTTTTCTCTCTTAGGGATTTTCGCCCGGAGCCGGGCCGGAATTGCAGGGTTTATTGGTGGGTTTCTCAAACCCTCCAATCAAGGATGGATTTGAAGTTTCATTCCATGGATTCGGCAGCAGACTAGCATTAGGCCAGGGAAGAAGGGTCTGATTGTATTAGTTTCTTGTCTGTGTCTGTGGATTCTTTGTTGTATTTCTAGCTAAATATAAGAGTCACAATTAATACATTACTCAAGTGAAGTTGTCAAGAAATGTCAGATGTCACGCGCCGAAATACGTCATCAATCCCCGGTACTCATGTAAACGCTTTATTTTACGAATGGGTTTGATTGCGGAGTTTGGGTTAGAAATCCTGCTCGACCTTTTTTTTACCTAATGGAGGGTTTGGCATTCCATGGATTCGATGGCTCATGTAAACGCGCCTATAGTTATTTAGTTTTTGAGCGTATAATTCGTATAATCCGTCCTATGCATATAATCTGAATGTAATTGTGGTGCTGCCCTCTGTGAAGAAAAGTTTCAAACAAAAATGAAGGTTCGTATTTTGGACTCTTGATGGATCATTATTAGAGAGAAACTGTCTGTTTTTTAAAAAGTGTTAAAAGCTTTTTGGGGAAATCAAACATCTATAGTCATTTAGTTTTTAAGCGTATAATTCGTAAGTAATCCTTCCTATGTATAATCCGAATGTAATTGTGGTGCTGCCCTCTGTGAAGAAAAGTTTCAAACAAAAATGAAAGGAAAGATTCCCATTAATATTAGTGGGCAGGTGCACTTTTTTATTTTTACTGAAGGCTTTCTATTTTTAAAAATTAAAATCAGAAATTAATTTCTAAAAAAATGGAGGAAAAATGAAAAATGGATACAAATAATATGTATTTTATGAACTCTGGAAAACATCATGTACTTTAAAACCATTGGTTGATAAACGGACATTCCGAACAGTTTAGACAAATTGGCTGCCGGGTGGTTTATTTGCGGGGTTTAAGGCGACAGTTAACGTAACTGTAGGCATGGCTTTTAAAGTTGTCAGAATAACTGATAAATTTGTGTTTTATTCGTTAATTAGCTACCTTTGTGTTCCAGACAGGATTGAAAAAAAAAAAATCGTTTTTTTTTTGTGTGTTTTTAGCAAGTGTTTTTAAACAATTAAATTTTGGTTATTGAACAAGTTGTATGGATTAAAAAAAAAAGGTTCTTTTTGCGTTTTGGTCTTCTATACTTACTTTCATCCCCAATAATTTTAGGCATTTGCCTTACATCCTTCTTTTTTTGAAGAATCATAGAATACAAGAAATCCTTCGATTGAAATCAGATGAGCTAATAGAAGAATTTATTATAAACTAATAATTTCTTAGTTTTTGCTTGGTATTATTTTAATTAACTAAAATTATGCACCACATTGATGATTGGCATAAATCCCACAAATAGGGCAATAATAAATAGAAAAAAAGTCAATCGTGTCCCATTTGGGACCTAAAGTTAAAAGTATCACATTTCAAGCTTTTTTTTTATTTCAATCATATTAAAAACAGGAACATATTGGATGCATTTCCCCCTTTTCATTTTATTTAACAATTTAACTACAGTTAGGCAATTTTGTAGGACTTTATTTTGCACAAAGTAATTTCCCATCCATCATATTTTCCTTCTCCCTTCACTCTTAAAAATGAATGCTCAAAAACGACGAAATTTTCCTTAATTTTGACGATCCGTTTACTGGCAAATGCTCCGAGTTTTCGTTTCCTCAAAGTGAGGAAATTTGAATCGTCATTTTTATGAGGATTTGAATGTCGTCTAATCTTAAGAAATATTTCGTTATTTTTGAGCATGTGAGTACAACAATGACATTCAGTTTCCTCAAAATCGAGATACAGAATCGTCAAATCACGATCGTAAAAGTGAGGATTCGCGTTTACTCAAAAGTCACGTGATAGTTTGACGAAACAATCCTCAAAATTAACGAAATGAGACTTGAGGATTCATGAATCGTCAAAAATGAAAGTGTTATTTCTGAGAGTGTTGTAGTAAACAAAAATGTTTTAAAAGTTTTTTTTATTGCTATGCTTTAAACATGTTTAAAACAATTGTTTTTCGCAAAATGTAAAATGTTTTTAAACATAACAACCCTGGTTCCAGATCAACCCTACAGGGCGTCGGGTGGACCGCAACTTCGCCGAGTTCTCGTGGAAGGCGTTCCAGCTCTCCAACAACCTCAACGAGAGGAAGGAGCGAAAGAAGAAGAAGGCCATGAGGCAGCTGCGAGCGGGGGCTTTCTCGCCGGTAAGAAGACATATCGGTTAATAATAAATGAAGAGTACAGGGGAAGAATCGCTTGATTTATTAGGAGTCTTCCGTAATTGTGTCCGCTTGGCGGACATTGGCGACAGGAAACCGGTTTATCTTTCGGTTCTTCATTCGCTTTACAAACATGCGACCTTTGTTCACTGATCTCCGGCGTGAATCAGGGTTTCCGCGAAAGAAAAACATAGAGAGTATCCGGTTTATTTACACCAGTTTAAGCAATAACAACAATAACAATAATTTTTTATTACTCAAAAAATAATATCCTACATTAATGGATTTCTCGCTATCATCGCCAAAGAGGCCTATTGAGGAAAGCCTTCTACGGAATCAAGTGGTTTTCCCCTGTACTCTTCAAATATGGCTTAAAAATAACGATATTTTTTCAATAACATTTTATAATTATAGATATTTAAGCAAATACATCTCTACAAGATTTTTAGAGTGTAGAATAGGATTTAGAATGAGTGCTGTTAGAAGGATTGTATAGAATGTAGAAATACACTGTTTCATTAGGTTAATTGTATTGTGTGGATAAATGAAATTGTTAAAATTCTGAAAACTTTTAATACTCAACTTGTGTGTTACAGCATATTAAAAAACGATTTTGATGTCTTTTTCAGAGAGGTTCCATCGGGCCCCCAGGACCAAGGGGTCCCATGGGCCCCACAGGACCGAAAGGGGCCAACATCACCAAGGAGGAAATGTTTGAGGAGTTCAGGCTCATGATCAATGGTATGGAATTAACACGCTTTATCATATACTCTGCATGTAATGTCAGTTTGCGTCATTGGCACCCGGTCTAGGACTGTCTTGAAACTTTTTTGTAAGCTATCAAGTACTAATGAGTTGGTGTTTTGGGATCATATACGTCGCATATAATGTCAGTTTGTGTCACTGGCACCTCGTATGGGACTGTCCTGAAACTTCTTTGTGAGCTATCAAGTACTAATGAGTTGGTGTTCTGGGATCATATACGTCGCATGCAATGTCAGTTTGTGACATTGGCAGCCCATATAGAACTGACCTGAAACTTTTTTGTAAGCAATCAAGTGCTAAAGGGTTGGTGTTGTGGGATCAAATGAAGGTGTTCTGGGATCACATGCGTCTCATGTAATGTCAGTTTGTGTCATTGGCACCCCGCATAAGACTGTCTTGAAACTTTTTAAGCATACAAGGCTTAATGATTTGGTGTTCTGGGATCATATACGTCGCATGCAATGTCAGTTTGTGTCATTGGCAGCCCATATAGAACTGACCTGAAACTTTTTTGTAAGCAATCAAGTGCTAAAGGGTTGGTGTTGTGGGATCAAATACGTTGCATGTAATGTCAGTTTGTGTTATTGGCACCCAGTCTAGGACTGTCCTGAAACTTTTCAGTGAGAAATCAAGTAATAATGAGTTGGTGTTCTGGGATCATATACGTCGCATGTAATGTCAGTTTGTGTCACTGGCACCTCGTATAGGACTCCTGAAACTTTTTTGTACGCAATCAATTATCAAGTGCTAAAGAGTTGGTGTTGTGGGATCATGTACTTCGCACTTCGCATGTAATGTCAGTTTGTGTCACTGATAGCTCGTATATGAATGTCCTGAAACTATTTTTATAAGCAAACAAGTGCTAATGAGTTGGTATTGTGGGATCATGTACATCGCATGCAATGTCAGTTTTTGTCATTGGCACCTCGTCTAGGACTATCATGAAACTTTTTTTTGTAATCAAACAAGTGCTAATGAGTTGGTGTTGTGGGATCATGTACTTCGTATGTAATGTCAGTTTGTGTCATTTGCATCCTATATAAGACTGCCCTGAAACTTTTGAAGCTAACAAGTGCTAATGAATTGGTATTGTCAGACGTCCACAGGAAGACTGCCAGTAGATGGCGCTGGTTATCCTTACCGGAAATCTAGTTAACAGCAAACCAGTAGTATAAAAAGCGGAAGTAATTCATGTACTCATGAGGATTCGTTTAGTAGAAGTTGCAGAGACCGTCACAGTGTTAGCTATAAGCAATAAGCTAAATCCTCAAAACTACGGACATGTGTATTGTTATTGAAACATAACAATTATTAAATATGTAAATAAAGTTTTTCATAAATTCATACAGTATTGGGACACGTTTTACAAAATGTAAGGTTAACAGCCAATTTCAAAGTCCGTTAAAGTAATAAGGGTCTTGTAGGCTGAGGGCCTTGGGCAAATGATCAAGACCTGGCAGTAGTATATTTCCTCTAAATCCTCTTTTTCACAAATGGAGTAGTAATAAAACTCGTGGAACGTTTATAGATAATATTAAAAACTGTTTCCCTATTATAATTTCAACTTGTATATTTTATTCTTTTTTTAGAATTAACTCAAAGAAAATTGCTGGTTGGAGCAGATCCCAGAGTAAGTTTTATAACTTTACAATTTGACAAGTTCCTCACCTAGTTACCTGTTATTCATAGTTACGTATTTAGGGGGTTTCAGACATAAAAAATCTCCTAAAATACCGGTTTTCTTATTTTTTCAGTTTAAAATTGCCATTAAGAAAAAACTCGTTTAACAAACATCACCCAGTAAGTTTTTAAGGAAATGTCAAATCTGGAACTTGTTCTCGGAACAGTTATTATTTTTACAATATGTTTCCACTTGCTTTAACTTGATATACTATCGATAGTTGGGCGAGTTATCGAGACTCATCGATAGTTGGGCGCTTGAAATTATGCTTGTGTGCATACAGTTCAAGCATTTATAAACAATTTGTCTTCTTATATTTTTAAATGACGCTATTTTGAATTTTTTTACCGGTATGCAGGGCCAGGAAATCTCAGATTATAGGCACGACCTATTTTGGGGGATCCTTTGCGGAAAATGTTCTGCATGATTTCCATTAATGATGGTGATGATGATATAAGACCAATGTATAAAATTTTTGCTACAATTTTATAGGCTTTCTTATAAACATAGATCAAAACAATCACGTTAGGTCCATTTTTCAGTAAAATTCAGCAAAAAACAAAGTAGAGTATCAGAAATTTGCTTAAGTGATATTTTGGGGATTTACAGCATTTAGCATAAAAGAAACTGAAATTTCGGGGCCCGGACCTAACGGGCCTTGTGTAAGAACAGGCCCTGCCGGTATGACACCTTAAAAATACACAAAAAAAGTTTCAGCTTTGATATTTTTCGTAATTTTCAAGTTTACTTATGAAAATATCTTTGTGTTCCAGTGCACCGAGCTGTGCGTGTCCACCCTTGCGGGTAACACCACGGGCCCCGTAGCCCAAGCCTCCCTCTTTGATCAGGACGTGCTGGTGCCCAAGATCGCGAGCTCCTTCATGTGGCAGCTGAGAGAGTACACCAAGGTGCCCAAGCACTCGAAGATGGCCCTGGACGAGTTCAAGCAGGTAAGAACTAAACTCCTTGCCAACCTAAGTTGGGTAAGTAGAAATATGTTATGAAGAAGATCCTTTCCGCGGATGTAATGAGTTCCATAGATTATTTGTGAATCCATCCAGAAAACATGCTTAAAACATTAACTTTGTTTAGGATCTAACATATTTGAATATTATTTGAGAAAATTCGACAATTTTATTCGAATGAAAAGTGTATTTGGGTTAAATTGTATTCAGACGATTCTGTATGTAACCTTACAAGAGTTACCAACTAACGAACCAATTGCGCTTTTCCCTCTATCTTTTTAGTTTTACTCTTTGATTTTACCAAAGTTAGGTTTGCAAGGAGTTTAGAGTCACTGTACGACAGGTTGTGAAAGAGGGGTGGGGACATACTGGATTTAACTATACTAAGTTGGGGTCCAAGTCTTCGAGTGGCCATTACCGAATGAAATTTCTGCTCAATGTATACTGCAAAGTTACGAGCATTGAAGTTGAGTTGAGGTCCTTGCTATGCACCATATAAGTATAAATCAATTCTGACTCACGCTCTTTTAAAAAATGAAAAACTTTATGTTTTTCGATCGATTTAGTTTAACTTGAGTTGCATTAAACCCTGGGCGACAAAAATAAGTTGATAGTAGCTATTTCTTTTCCAAGGCAAGATGTGACGTCACAAACAGGTCATGGGAGAGAAACACCCAGAATATTGCCGAGACGATATCGTTTCCAACAAGTTCGTGGTAGGCCTTCTGGTTTGCTAGGACCGAAGAGCGAAGACGCTCGTCAAAGCGATCAAAGACGTCTAGCTTATATCGATATCAGCGTCTTATCTTTGGTTTTGAGGTTTGTTAAAATTCACGTCTAGCGATGCGTCCGCATGTAACGCATGCGTAGTGAGCGAAAGCCGCTGATCTCTTTCGAATACATAGATACATCGGACATTTCGCACATTTAGGACGCTCTAATCAAACCAAGACTGATTCGAGAATTACAAACGCTGATATTAACGTTATTTTTAGCGATGTGGTCACGTGCAACTAGAGCCAATAAGAAAGCGGAAAATTTGAACACAGATCTCAACGTCCGATTTTGGGTTCTTACAAATCAGGGCTTTAAAAGTTAGGCTCGTCAAAGAAGTCGAGATAGACTTGGGTTTCCTAGGAAAGCGGCAACGACAGCGACAAGACAAGTACAGTGAGTGAAAACTTATAAACTACTCCCACAGTATGAAGATAGTGTGGTTTACTAGATAGTGAGTGGTGTATGAAAATTCTGTACGTCTGCTAAAGTGATTTGCTATCGAGTGAGTTGGGAAAACGTTAACGTCGATGTTTTTATACGTTGTCCGCTGCTGAAGGATTTGGCAGAAAACAGTGAAAAATGAGCGGATGGCGGATGAAATAAATCAAACGTTTGAAAGAAATGTGCTTATAGGCAATTAGAAGGAGAATGAATTGATTTTGTAATATATTATAAGGGGCTATATATTATGAAACCTCAAGGGAGCGTCGGACAGGATTTCAATTTCCGGTGTGACGTCAACAACGGTATACAAAGCGCTATTTTCTTTTAGCTCTTTGCTACGAAACCAAGACTATAATATTGTCACTTAAGTTTCCACATGTGTCCCTTTGCAAAACGGAACAGATTTAAAGTACGGTTACCCTTGGCGCGATTTTTTCGGATTTTGCTTTTTTTTATAAATTTGGCACCAACCTGTTTGATTCGACTGATGATTCGAATTCTTTGACTTCGCAACTATGACTTTTTTGGGCAACCCTATCTGACCATTATTTATTAGCGCAGTATAGAGACGCCAAAAGTCCCCAGAATACGGACTTATAGCGCGATTTTGGAAAGTTCGCCAAGGGTACCGTACAGTGATCTGATCCGTTGTGCAAAGTGAGATAGCACATGTGGGAACTTAAGTGACGATATACAGAGCGTTGCCGTCCCGAAATGGTTGGCATAAAAATAAATTACGTCCGATTAAATTAATTCCGTATAAATTACGTCCATTTGTCTAATGTAATTCTTTATTTTTATAGTCCAACAAACCCGGGGCCTACGGTCGAGAGCCCGGCGACTCCAAGGCCGACACTGGCCGCTTCGTGGCCCCTCGAACCGGCTTCTATCACTTCAGCGTGCGCCTTCACCTGCACATGCCGCACATGGATTCAGGGTCGCCTCCCCCGCCCGATCAGTTGTTCTCAGTAGCACTCACGGTGGACGGAGTGGGGGGATCCAACATGTAAGTTTTTTTTGTTTGTTTAACCCTCTAATGCATACTGCTGCCGTTTGGCAACAAATAACACAATCCACTTTATTCTACACTCTTAAAATGAAGGAGCGATTTTAACTCAGTCTGATCGATTTTCACTCCTCCAGTCTGGAAAATACACTTCTCCTTTTGGAGTGGATCCTTTGTGTGTTAAACCTCCGACAGGATCACTCCAAACGAGTGATTTTAACTCAGTCTGAGATAATATTCACTCCTTTCCAGTGTCGAGAATGCACTTCTCCAACTGGAGTGGAATTCACTCTTGTTTTACTGTTGCAAGAAATTAATTGTTGCATTAAAGTAGAGCTCCCTCTCGACGAATCCCAAATCCGTGTTTTTCATCTATTTCATTCCATTTTGAAGTTTTAGTTATTAATAATCCTCATAGATGACAGTAGTAAAAGTGTATTCAAAATTAAAGAGCGAGGTTATTAACAGTTGCGAAATTACGTTTTTGTCAGTATTCAAAGTATGATAATATTAGTACACTAAATACAAGTAAATTGTTTTGAAAAATTAATTATAGTTAAAAATGGTTATTTTGAAATATATTTGGTAGTTTTCTAGTCATCATTATCAAAATTATAATTTTGTAGTTGGTTTCTGTCATATAGAATTTTTTTAAAAAAAATTGAAATGATTTAAATTCTAATGCAGTTAAAAAAAATTTCAGTATTTTTCCCATAATGTCTGAGTATTAAAGATACATATATATTTTTTCGGGATGAAGATAAAAATTTATGCATTAGAGGGTTAAAACTAATCGAGGAGTACAGGAGAAGAGCGCCTTCACTGACTGGGAAACTGTCTGCATCAGGTCTGCTTGACAGAGATAGCGAGTCATCGCCTAAACTGGTGTGAAGAAACCTGTTTTAACTTAGTTCTTACGGAAGAAGAACCAAAGAAGAGACCTGTTTCCGATCCCCACTACTCGCCAATTAGACCTCAATGCAGCAAGATTCCCTGTCAATGAAGGGTTTTTCCCTTGCACTCTTCAATTCCTAAGAACTTATTCAGAGACTTCGCGCACGGGCAAGTTAACGCATTGCGTGTACGGGCATTAACTGCGCATGCTCGAGGCGGACTTACTGCAACCGTGTATACATTGCGTGCACAGGCCTTGGAATTATACTTGAAAGTTAAGATTACTCTTTTTGGGCCCTCTGCAATTTTGTTTTCTCTAAAAAAACTTAAGTATCCAATATGGGGCAGTATTGTAAGGCCCACTGTAAGCCTAAACACTCGTTTGGGGGAACGGAAAATTAAAAAAAATTATCTAAAAAACATCAGCCATTTATAATGAGCTTTAAAAAAATTAGAAATTTATATAATTCATAAAACTTAAAAAATGCAAGAAAATTTTCCAGAGCAACTTTTAAAACGATGATGTTCCTTTGTGATATAAAAAAAAGGCTTGAAAAAAAAAGAACATTTGTATTTCTGCCGTGAGAGGGTATTGAATACGGGACCTTTTGATTACGAACCGTTTATGTGCAACTACTGAGCTACCACGCGCGGGAAGGTCCGAACCCGAGCAGCAAAGAAGCTTCTATCTTGCGCAATTATGTTGTACTACCCTTACGCGTAATGCGTGTACGGTGCCCGTGCACTTAGACACTCCGAAGAACTCGATACTAACAACACTACACTCTTAAAACAAACGAGCGATTTTAACTCAGTCTGAGTTAATTTTCACTCCTCCAGTGTCGAAAATGCACTTACCCTATAGGAGTGGATCCTTTGTTTGTTAAACCCCCGACAGGATCACTCCAAACGAGTGATTTTAACTCAGTCTGAGTTAATATTCACTCATTTCCAGTGACGAAAATGCACTTCTCCTACAGGAGTGGAATTCTCGAAATGCTCATATCTTGCTCTATCACATAAAAATATTCTATATAAATGTTAGTTGTTTTATAGAATTTTAGCTGTTGCTTTAGAAATATATTATTCCTTTAAAGGGACTAAACTTTGTATGGATTTTTATGTACAGGTTGCTGCAAAGCGTTTTTATCTTTGGATGCATTCTGCTTACCATATAATCAGGGCTGGTTTTAGGAAAACTCGGACTATAGGCCCAACCTATTTTGGGGGGCCCTTACGAAATATGTTGTGCATGATTTTCCCACACAGTAATGATGGTGCTATATGACCTATGCACCAATTTTTGCTGAAATTTTATTGACTTCTTTATAAAACATCGATCAAAACAATAACGTTCTCAGTTTATCGAGCAAAAAACAAAGTGGAGTATAATACATATTTTTTTTTAGTTTACTAATATGTTGGGGGTTTACAGCATTTAGAATAATAGAAAGTGAAATTCATTGACCCCTAAAATTTGGTGGCGCTAACCCGGACAATAAGATACTACATTTTTGAGTAAAAATATGTGCCGTAACGAGTGTTATAAGTCTTCAAAGGCGTTTTACATATTTCGTAGTAGTTTCTGAGAAGTAGGAAAATTTTAAAAATTGCAAGGTTGTCAATAAGTTTGTCCTACCCAGTAAGTAAGGATATCAAATTTTTAAAATTAAACTTTATGGTTAACCAATCTTGAAGTTTTGCAATTAATAATTCTATTAATTTCAGGATGATGGAAACTCTGTCCGGGTTTGGACCTGGAGAAAAGATGACTGTAACAGTAAACGGAATGGTGTACTTAAAAGTAAGTTATTTGTAGACTGTGTAAGAGATTTATCGTATTCTTCTTGAACAAACTACGTGATATTTTAAAACACAAAATCTTCATTCCAAATTTTCGGTCCCATTGCATTAATACTATAATTTTACCTAACATTTCATACTATAACTTTAATGCCCCTTTCTTTGCACGGGATTAAATATACTATAGGAATAACTTTGTAATCAAGTGCATGTATTAATGACTTTGGACAGATGGCTTAAACACGTTTGGCGATAATTAATATTTTAACTACGTGGAAAAGCTTCCTCTAGTGGACTGTTACCGCAGTATTTCTGACTTCGAAACCTTATATTTCTTCAAAAATAAACACACATGCATATCTATAGTTTTATTGTTATCGATTAGGTAATTGAAAGTTAAAATATACAACATATAAGGATCAATATTAGACTTTTAAGACAGAGAAAGGCGTTAGTTCTACAGAAAGAAAAGTTTGTACGCGACATACGTTTTAGTAAGGTAAGAACATTTTGTATGGATCAAAACAAATGAAGAGCTTAGTGGAAGAACGTGTTGCAAAATTTTTGAAAAAAAAATTGAGATTTTTATGTCAATGAACACGTTACTAACTTCTTTAACGAGAACACGTTTCCCCTCTTTCATAAACTTTAAGTTTAGTATATTTTTACGATTTACAAGTTCAGTTTTCAACAGATCTCTGTGCAAACTAGAGAGAGATTGGAGAATGAAAGCAACACACCTTGAACTGTTGCCACTCACGTTGCCAGTTATTTATTATTTCTGCTTCTCTTCCAGGTCAATGAATACGTCTGTGTGGTCATCGACAACCCTTCAAAGTACGATTTCGACATCTTCGATGGATCTCAGTTCAGTGGTTACTTGATGGGGGTCTAGGTCTTTGAAGAGCTAACTTCCCGGAATATTGTGTCGAAACTACACTGTTAAAAATTAGGCGCTTGGTTTTACTGAAAATATGGTCGATTGTAGCTGCAACGGCTGCGTGGGGAAAAGATTCACCGCATTTTCTTTATTAATATTGGGTTGAACCATTTATCTGGGTTTTGTTTCCAGAACCTGAAAAATGGTTCACCTTAAGGGGGAAAAAGCGCTGGATCGCGGGTCTCCAAAGCAAAGTGCATCAGTGTTAATCCAATGGAGAAAAAAATATTTTCTGTGTCACATTTCTCTGGCTATTGAATATTTTTACAAACGGATTCTTTTTTGTGATAAATGTAGCTGACTTTCAGCTCCCGACAATCCCATTTTTTGAAATCGGTTCGAATATTTTTTTAAAATTTTGAATAAATAATTTTGCAAAAAGTATTCGAAGCAATTTTAAAAAGTGGGATTATAGAAACCTGTAAGTTATCTACATTTATTATTAAAAAAAAACCATTCCTAAAAATATTCAAAACAGCCGAAGAGATGTGGCGGAGAAAATAGTTTTTATATTAACATTGGATTAACATTGAGGCACTTGAGTTTGGAGACCCCCGGTCCAGCGCACCCATTCCCCCATAATACCGAAAAGAGCGTGAAACATTTCGCCACATGGCCGTTGCGGCTACTAGGAATCATATTTTTCGTTAAACCAAGTACCAAACTTTTATAAGTGTACTATAAGATGTTTAATGAATTTACCATCTGGTGCATAGTATGTACCTTTACCTGATTATAAAACCGAATCAGACCTGATTTTATGAGAGACTGAGAGTCCGTTGCATAGATCAAATTAAATTATGTAATTGAAAGTATTTAGATTTTTTAATTTCATAGCTTTTTAACAAGTATAAAAATAACACTAACAACAAAACAAACAAATTTCAACGGAAGTCATCATCCGGTTATTTAATTGGCCTGTTTCAGTTGACGTACATAGTCCCAAGTTCCTTCTAGTGCTTCGATTGGTTCTCCATTCCCACGTGACATTGATTCACCAATCTAGACTCGAGAAAGAATTCACGTTCTCTCATCATTTCTGTTACTACTCAAGACATGAAACATGTCAATTATATTTGTTTTTAAAGTTATATAAATTTTTTTCACAAAGAAATTAGTACTTATTTTACTTTTAAAAAGTGTTGTCATAGATTATGAACAGATTGCGACCTTATTTTAAAACTTTTAATATCGATATAAATAAATAACCGGATTATAAATTGAGATGATGAAAAATTAAAGTATTTTCAAATAATTAAACAATGTCTTTAAAAAGCAGATGCTAAAGACTAGTGTATGTGCTACTTGTTTTTTAAATTTTTAATATTTTTAAATAAAGTTCTAATTGATTGTAATTACTCACTTTATAGGTAAATGCTTTTAATGTGATTATTTTTAGTATTTTTTTTATAACTTTTGTACATTTTTACTTTATGTGTTTGTTGTGTATGTTTATTTACTACTGTATTTTTAAGTGTATGTGCTATCTTTTAAGTTTAGTATTAAATTTCCTTTTAAAAACCAACTATAGTTGTTGTTTTTTTTCACTTTAAAAATAATCGATTTATTATAGGCACATCAATCAATCTTTACGATTAATACTCCAGCGTAAAGAGACGTGTAATTGTAAAAAAAATATAAACGATATGGATGTTTTGAAAGGAATTTATCAAACATAAATGCATATATAAACTGAGCTTCTCTGCGCAACAACCCAGTAGTGAGCCAAGGCCTGCCGTGCCCAATTCAGCTTTCATGACCAAGGGCTCTGGAGTGCTAGGCACATGAATGTTTAGGTTGTCAACTCACGCGGGACCCCTATATTTAATTCTCTAACATGCTTAGTCTTAATTTTATCGACCGACTTAAGGGATGAAAGGTCGATTGAACCTCGGCCAACTAAGGATTCGAACCCCTGACCTGTAGCACGGCAATGCAAAACACTACCACGGCACCACAGGGCTTCAAATGTATATATACATCTTAAGTTTCTATTTGCTACAAAAATGAAATTTGCAGTATCAAACATAATCTCCCCACACCTCAAAATTGAATGAGAAAGAAATTGGGAGTAGTAAGAAACAGCGGTTCTGCGCCGGTGACGAGAAGCGGTGCGCGCATTGGTGTGATGACAAATAACCGGAATTTAGCCGAAGTGGCTTAACCAGATATAACGTAGTCTTAAGAAGATGGAAATGGTTTAACCGTACGTTCAACAAGCAGCCGTCGATGAAATGTCATTTTTCTTCTTTCCACATTTCTGTATTTGAGGTAGCATGAAAATCAGCGCTGCACAACCAGCACAGATGGCGGTCATCAAATACATGCCTCCATCGTACGAGCCTAAATTGCCTCTGAAATATCCTAGAAAAGCGAGTAAAATCAATTTAGCATTTTATATTGAATATAAAATGTGAAGAGCTTAGTGGAACAATGTGTTAAGTGACATTTTTTTTTGAAAAATTGAGATTTTGGCGTAAGTGAACAAGTTATAATAAGTTAGTTATTCCTTCCTATAAAGATGACAAGATCGCCCCCTTTTCATAAACTTTAAGTTAGGTATATTATTTACCTTTTGTAAGGGCTGTTTTAAACATATCTAAGAGCAAAGGAAAAACTGTAAGCACATCTTTTTGAATTCACCTTTTTGTCACTTAGCACGCTATTTTACCGAGCTCTTCAATTATGATAGTCAAATTAGAATTTAAAGTGGCTGCAAAATGTGACATACCTTTAAAGCCACCTACAAACGCTGCATATCTCTTTAAAAATTTATTTATAAATTTTAAAATTGGGTTTGTAGGCAGTCAAAAATTAATGACGTCACTATTTTGCTACTGCAAGGCGCCATATATGTTAAATATGGGGTTGGGAAACTCATTTTGATTATACCTAATTAGACAGCGTGGGCATTACGTACGGCGATAGTGATTTTATAACAACCTAGACTCAGTGTGTTGGTGTCCAGCGTTAACTATGCTGATGTTGCTTGCAATAATAACTAACAAAAACCTACTCATTGAATAATTAATTCATTAATGACAATTTTAAAATACCATTAACACCTTCGTTTTTTGTGGAACTTAATGTATCCTACTTAAATTGCTCATTGAGATAGTCTTTGTCGTAAATTTTGTTTATTTAGATAAGATACAATTAATCTCGAAGATCATTTTCAAGTGACACATCTTCTAGCTAATCGTCGTTAATGGATTAAACTAGAAACTTTTTCTAATAATTATATAGAACTATTTGATTGAACGATATTATAACTTTGGCAAATGTTCTCAATGGAATGGATAGGGACGTAAAGTAATGTGGTATGTATTATTTCTACCAACCCATATTCGGTAACAGATAAACTTACGAAATGTTTACGGTTTTTAAAAATGACTACCAACGTTTATTTAACATAACTATTATAAGTCGTTACACAAACGGAACTTAGTGTAAGCTACGCTTACACGTAAGGAATTTAAAATATAATACGCTTAATTGAATGAATTAATATACAGTTGTTATTTAAGACTTATCGGTTTAGCTCTTAGAATGAATGTATTTCGCAAAATTTAGTTAATATGTCATGATTAAATTGGAAACAAAACTGTAAGTCTTACTCTATGCACAAACCTTTGAATACTCGAAGGCAATTTACTTACCTATTAATGGAGCTATCGAAAAACTCAAAGGTGCCAAGAGAACTAATGCCGAGGAAATGGCCATTGATTGCAGACTTTTCCCAATGAACTCATACACTAAAGTTGGTAAAGAACTGGATAACGCGGCCAAGAATGTACTGAAAGCTGCAGTCGCCAAGAACAGAGTCGCAAAGCTGCTTGAGAACCGCATAGCACAACAAGCCAACCCCATGCACAAAGAGTTTGTAGCCACGTAATTTGATATCTTCACAAACCCTTTATCCACCAACCATCCTAAGCATGTGTATCCAACCATCTGAAATACAATATAGCCCATGATTAGATATTTTTCTGTGTCCTTCCGAATGTCCTTGTCTCTGGAATAATCATTGAGGATCGGCATTACAAAGAGGCTAACGTAGGCTATGCCGCTCTGGGTTAGCATGATCACAACAAAGGCGGGGTCTTTGAAGACGGTCAAAGTCAGGCAGGCTCGGCGAAATTTGCTCTTTTTCACTTCTGCTTCAGATCGTGAAGAATCTTTTTGATAAATTTGATTCTGTTCATTATTTGCATTCAGTAGCGGATGCATAGCATTTGGGGTCATCAGCTGCGATTTACCATCATTCGAAGGATCATTACAACTGATGGTTTCTTTCTCGACACATTTCAATTGATTTCGGACTTCTTTTGTGATATTAAGCAACACATACTCTCCCATTTCATTATTTTTTCCAATACGACAATTCGGCAACAGTTTTTCTACATTAGTTGCATAGGTATTCGAGTTTTTATTACAAATGTCTGTCCCATTATTTGGCTGCAGTTCTTCTATATTTATTGCATTGACACGAGCATCTTTAGAACGATCCTCAATGCGGTCATTATTTAACAGTTTTTCCACAGTTGTTGCATCTGCGTTCAATTTTTGATTTCGATATTCTAAGTTTAAATTCGTACTTAAAGAGTTCTTTGTCTGTGAGTATTTCGGATCTCCCAACAGCATGGCCATTGGTACAGTCTGAAACATGATTCCGCCCGTTAGAAGAAGCATGCCCGAACAGCCATACGTCTCCAGAAGAAATGACAGCAAAGGAATAACAGCGAACGTCAATACGCAGCTTACAGCACGAAATACTCCATTGGCATTGGTAATGTTCGTCAGAAAATGTTGCTTTATCGCTTGCGGTAGGAGCGGGGTCCCCAAAGTCATTCCAATACCTATACCAAAAAATAAATTATTTTCATAAATGTTGAAAAATATGATTTTTTTAAAACTCATTATCAACGATTGGCGAGAAAATTTGAAGCGAAAATTTAAGATTTATACCAAAGAGTTTATCAATAAACGAAATAATGGATGAGTGAAGATCAAAGTACTGAATAGTTTATGTTGGAAAAATCAAGTTATACTAAAAAACAATTTTTTTTCTTATAGTTTAAGCTGTTATTAGGTAAGGAAAGTGTTAAAGGTTTTCAGGAATGCATCGTTAATGGATAAGACAAAAAATGTGCATTCTGCAGTATGATTTGGGCCCCATAAAGCGTCTGAATATTATTATTTGTGGTGTAAGTTTTTTTCAGTTTGATACAACTCTTTATATTTACGTTTAAAAAATAATAATGTTGCCTCGCTGATAATGTGCATTAAAATATTATTTAGCAATTGTACATAAGATTTAATTTCAAGCCTGATTTTTTTTTAAAGTGTCACTCTCGACACAATTATTTACTTATTTAGATGTTCTAAGCTGTGTTGTACGTAACAACCAAAAAAGATTGGATAGGAGAAGTTATGTAATCTATATTTTCATATGAAGAGCTCAAGTGCAAAACAAGTTAAATCACTTTTTGGAAAAAATTGAGTTGGTTAGCTTTTCATAAAATATAATAAGACCTTTCTATTTTTTTTGCTTCTTTTTTAGAGATTTAGTTTTATCTTTCAAATACATACTGTGATGTAGTTTAAAACTTTGGTTAGAACACATAAATAAATCATAATCTGTATGAAAATCTAAGCAACTCAATTTTTTCAAAAAAGTGATTTAACTTGTTTTGCACTTGAGCTTTTCGTATATGAGTAGATATTAAACGTGCAACATCAACCTTCAAACGTTTATTTAGGTCTTTTGCTTTTAACTTCGTGGAAAGAGGACGAGGCTGCTTTAAAAGCATATAGAGAGGCAAGAAACATTCTTACAGAAACCTTTACTAACCATAAATAAGTCCCATGAAGACCGTAACCAAGGTAATGTCTTCAGCAAAAAAGCAAATTGCAAGCCCTAGAGCGGAGAGAAAGCATCCCAACACCGTCAGAGCTCTTATCCCAAGGATTTCGCAAAAGAATCCAGTCACAGGTCCTAAAATTAATGAGGATTGTTGGTTAGTAAGAAGACATATTTCCAGGCTTGTGTGCTTGTCAGAGACCAGCTTATAAACCTTCGTCAAGTAAGACAGACACAACACACAGAGTGCTCACACACAAGCGATGAGAACCGGACAGTTTTGTTTTCTCTATGTTCATTTCTTTGTAAAACTTACGATAGTAAAGGCTACTAAGAGCAACTGAGTTTGCGCGAGCATGCGTTTTTCGATCATGTACAGCAAACGTTTAAGCCAGAGACATAACATAGAGTGGACTGCGCATTCATAGTAAAGCAGCTTAGGGATGGAAAACCAAAACCGGTTTTCAAAAAACCGGTGGTCCCGGTTTTGATTGAAAACCGGTCTTTTTGTATGAGGCCCTACGGTACCGAAAACCGGTTTTTTAGGGAAAACCCGATGGAAAATGGAAAACCAGTTTTTTTCTAAAAAACCGCTATCCCTTGCAGATTAGCATTATGTCCTAAACATCATAAATCGCCAAGAGGGGAAAGGTTGCTACATATGGCAACTTAACGCTACCGTTTCGTTACGAACTATTCCAAATTGTCGCAAGACCTGAATATCAGCTAGCAAACCGAAGTGGAGACTACCATCAATATCCATGTCACGTGGGTTTCTACCAATCACGGCAGCTTGAATTTTTTTTTTATGTTTTTGCAGACGATTTTTTGAGCATTGTTGGAATTTTTCTCTTTTGGCTTAAATAATAAATATTTAATTACATTCTTTTAATCTCTGAGCATGTTAACAATCGTGAATGTTGTACTATTAATTCAGTAACGTTTTGTGCAAGATGCCAAATGCTTGTGAATTCCTAATTGTAAAGAGGGGTATAAAAAAGGATTAGTCACACTTTCACGGGTAAAATTTATTTAGTTCTGCATACTTTTAGTAATTGTGTGTTCGTCATAAACTATAATTTCTATCGAAGGAATTTATTCTAAAAGCTCTTTTATACTGAAGAATCATATTCATGATTAAAAAAACGTTGTTAGAACTCTAATTATAATAAATATTTTGGGCCAAGTCAATTAAATTAATGGTCTGAACATTGACAGCTTAGAAGTAGAATATTTTTTTTACAATTTGGTCAAAACGAAACCTGTTTTTGCAATAGTAGTTTTTGAGTTATTTATATTTAAAAAGTAGAGCATTTGTTGAATTTGGAATATGTTGATGTGTTTTAGAAAGATTTATTCCAGGTGAAATAAAGGAAGAAGCAATATTTAATATATATATATATATATATATAATATATATATATATATATATATATATATATATATATATATATATATATATATGATTTTTTTTAAACAAAGGAAGAAGCAATATTTCAAAAAATATATATATTTGATTTTTTTTTTTAAGAAATCGGACCGTTAGAACGAAAGTTATAGAGACGGTAGAAAATATTCACCATGTCAATACCAACTTATATTACAGCAACACTCTACATAAACCTACTAATGTTCTTTTAAATTAACTTTTAATAAAGAGTCCACATTCAATTGTTCAAGTAATCTTAAATAGACGCACAAAATCAAAGAAATAATCTTAAGAGGATCTTAAAATACTAGCGATTCATCCTTGCTCCTTTCCAAGCTTCTTTATCATAACATTAGATTGTCGGCCTCTGTGTTCAGGTCGTTGTGGAAAAACTCGCCAAATGGTAAATTCGCCATAGATGCGAGCCAAACGCGACACAGTCATGTGACTGTGTAAGTTAGATGTTTAGGACACTTTAGGTTTGCCAATGCGCAGTCCACTCTATGTTATGTCTCTGGTTTAAGCTGCATGTGTTTGTCCATAGGCAGTTGCCTTTTTCGACTGCAGTATAACAACAGACCGAAGACTTTTTTTTATCTGCGCTTTCTGAAGTATTTATAGTTTTTTTTCGCAAGCATTTTTGAATGCGCTGCTAACACTTTTCCTTAAAACCACAGCTATAATTAAATCGATTTTTCAAAAACCCTGTTAGGTTAGGTTTGAATTATCGTCGCACTAGAGCTACACGAGGGCTATTGGCGACGGGCGTCGTATTTTAGAACCACAGTCAAGTGACGAGCCAACACCTGAATAGGCACCCAATGCGACCGTTAAGGGTAACATCGTACGCAGCGTTACAAAAACCCTGTAAATAAATTTTATTGAAATTGAGCTATTGATGTTAATCAATTCCATTTTTTTTGTACGGAAAACAACCGAAGCAACAAGAGACGGATAATTACTATTATTTTTTTCAGAAACTCCGTTCAAGATTGTTCTTATTACGATTGTCTTCATTATTTATTTTTACTTTTTCTGGCTTGATATTTTTGAAATAAACAAAATTTAAGACACAATATGTGAGTGAATATTATTATTCTTATATTTGAAACAAATTTTTTTTCTTCTGAAACCCCACAAGTCAAGCAACTTTAAAGTTAATTTTAAATGTTAAAAATAAAATGCTTTTTTATACAATCTCAAGTACTAATGATGTATCTTACTCAAAAGATTGTTGTTCAAACCTTTGTTCCTTAATTTAGAAATAAAGTTGCTGTTTAAAAAAAAAACTAATTTCGAGAAAATTATGGTTCGTGGGCTTACGGAGTTTCTGAAAAAATGTATTCAATTGCGTCCATCGTTCTGGCTAGTGGTTCTTATTTTACAACCATATTAGAGCCAAACTTTACATAAACCACTTAATTGAACTACAACATACCTGCAAAACATCTTAATATGTTAGGAATAATGACAACGAAGCTAGCACTCTCTCTATTTGTTGCATAGCGATCCAGGAAAGCGACGTAATATATGGGGGCGGCCTTGAAGGGCAATAGGCACACAGCATAAATGGCACTGCATACAAACACTATGCCCCAGCTTCGCAAGCTGTTGTAGCCGGTGGTTTTCATGTCAATGTGAAGGTCCTATAGACATAATAAATCGAGGTTAGGTAAAATAGTCAGAAGGTAGTATTGTTACACTGTAAAAATACTTAATTTTACGGAAAAAAAATGTGTCAGAAAAATACCGTTTAATTAATAGAGAAAATGTGTTTATTATATACTAATTGTTTGCAATTTTAAAGCGAAAGTTCTTGAAACAGACAAATTAAAAGAATAGCGAAATATTTCTTCACCCTATGGACAGGCTGAGATACACTATCGCAGAATTATATACTGTCGAACCTGGTGTTTGAGCACAATCGTCTTTTAGAAAATAAAAAATTGTGTATTGTCATTGAAGTTTTCAAATCCGGTACTCATTTTAATATGTAGACTATTCCGTATACAATTTTTGTTGCAGGTAATCAATTTCTTACGCTTTTTAATGACAAATGACACCTTTCACGAAATTCCCTGATTAATAGCAGCCGAGTAACGAGGGGTGGAGCGTCCAATCCACCCCCCTCCCCCCGCTGTACAATGCAATTGCTCCATAAGTAACATGAGGATATAGACATCATCAACAATTAAGGCAATCGATTCCAGCAATTTTAACAACAATACCAATGTTACATGCTACATAATGTGCTAACATTACCATTACTATGCCATTATTGCATAATGCTAACATTACGCAATGCATAATGCTAACATTACGCAAGATTAACAATGGCATTGCCCATTATGTGAAAATGATATTAACTACATTGAGAAAAAAGAAGGAATGTGATGTCTTACATGTCATCAGGAATCAGTGAGATATCTGCTCTTCTACTCTGCTGATATTCAAATTTAGAATGCTTCATTTTCGGGCTTACTTCCTGTAGTTATTAATTCGTCCTTAATCTTTTCATACTGCTCCCGCAAAGAAAAAATCTCGAGCTATCTTATTCAAAGTTCATCTCTCGGCCCGGGTTCGAATCCCGATATGGCATAGATGTTTGCGTTTGTCGAGTATGTGCGGAGTACGTGCTCGTTAAATCTGTTGGGTCCGAAAGTCCTGTGGGCGGTCAATGCTCAGTTTCCTACGGGAACAGGTCCCTTCAGACTATTTCCCTGCCCTTCAGGGACATGTCTAAATTGTGGAGGTGGCGCGATGGCAGCATCTGTCGCGTATGTGTATGTGTGGTGTCTGTCTTACTTGACGAAGGTTTATAAGCGGGTCTCTGACCAAGCACTCAAGCCTGAAAATATATGTCTACCAACCAATCAACCAAGTTTCCGTCCCTCTCTTCCGTCCCGTCAGTGCGTGTGTTGCGTCACCAGTGAATCCACAGCACTGAATGCCTTTTACAATAGGTTAGGGTTCTTTTAAATATCGTCGCACTGGAGCTACACGAGGGCTATTGTCAACAGGCGTGGTCACTTACAGTCAAAGCCAAGTGAGGAGCCGAAGCCTGAGTAGCTCCAAGGGTTTATTGTAATTTGCTGTCTGGAGTTACTTTTTTTTTTTGGTATTCGAAAATGAGTTTTCTATATAAGAATATTTTACTTATTATTTTTTTTAAATGATAACTTCTTGCTGTGCTGTTGGTTGTTCAAAACATTTGTTAAAGAAAGTTTTGCATAGAAAGAAACTGTGCTGTAGGTTATGTTCAAAACATTTGTTAAAGAAAGCTTGCATAGAAAAAAAATTAACTGTCATTTTGCGAGTGAAACCGAAGCAACCAGTAAAAACGTAGTACGCAAAAAAATGAAAATAAGAGGGTTACATGTACTTTTTTTTACTTTACTTTAGCCAATGCCCGTCGGTGGCGGTTGAGCCATTAGACGGCGAGCCTCAAAGTAGCGAGAAATCAAGTCAGGAGAGAGGGGTTGGAGTCCAATACCCGACAACAGGTGGCCGTGGCCCGCAACCATCCTTTCAGACGTGCGGGGCTGGGGAGCCCAGTAGGTTAAGCACTCGCTTAGCATGCGGAAGGTCCCAGGTTCGGGTCCGGGCATCGCCGAAATAGCTGCCGTCCTATAAACGGCCCGTGCAGCCAAAAATGTCCGACGAATAATACCCCGTGTAAGGGAGTGCACGTTAAATATCATTCAAAGTCCTAACGCTGCGTACGATTGTGTTGGGTGTCTATTCAGGTGTTGGCTCGTCACCTGACTGTGGTTCTAAAATACGACGCCCGTCGCCAATAGCCCTCGTGCAGCTCTAGTGCGACGATAATTCAAAACCTAACCTATCCTAACCTAACCTTTCAGACGTGCAGGGCGGGCAAATGTCCGTGTCGGTCACACCAATGCGGTGGAGATGGGCCTGAAGATAATCGTGTCCAGTGGCCATGCGAAAGCGGGCGACTGCAGCACTCCTTTCCAGATTGTGGGGGTTGAAGCCGGGAACCATCAGATACCCCCATTGCTTACCGGAGCAGAGGATCTTGAAATTGGCGATGACATGTTTGGAAATTTCGGCATGGATAATGCGCCGTGCCGACAGCAGCATTTGGGGAATTACAGGCGTTTATCGCTACATCTACTGAAACATTGTTATTGTATCAGAATGTGCTGATATCGGTGAAGACCGTAAGATATCTCGTCGCTGGCTATAATGAGTCATTCACATCTATCAATTATCGATAACGGGTCAATGCCAGAAAATTTAAGATTAGGCTTTAGCTACTGAAAAACAAACATTTTATTTTGAATAGTATAACTAAAAAGGGTTTTTTTCCTGTTTTACAATGCATTAGTTCGCTTTGCTTGTAATCAAAATTTAACTCAATAAATTATTTTTCCCCTCAACTTAATTTACACAGACTTCATTGTCAAGCTTTCAAGGATCTTGTGTGTTTTTTACACACAACTGTGAATCTGACTCTACAATCTTAAAACGAACGAGCGATTTTAACTCAGTCTGAGTTAATTTTCACTCCTCCAGTCTGGAAAATGCACTTCTCCTGGATGAGTGGGTCCTTTGTGAGTTAAACCTCCGACAGGATCACTCCAAACGAGTGATTTTAACTCAGTCTGAGTTAATAATGACTCCTTTCCAGTGTCGAAAATGCACTTCTCCAACTGGAGTGGATTTCACTCTTTTGTTTTAAGAGTGTAATATATTTTAACTAAACATGTATCCATTCCCCTATAAATTACAAAGCTCAAAAAATGTTTTAAATAATTTTGATTATATTTTATTAAACTAATTAAACTATAAATTTAAGCAAGCATTGAAAGTTTTAAAGTGATTTTTAAAGAGTAAAAACGCAATTACAATATTAATCGACAATGATTGTATACATTGCATTTTCCTAAATCCTGTTGTAACTTAAAATTGGTTAATTCAATTTTTTTTGTTCCAGATAGACCCAGAAAGTTTAAAATCCTTTAATTTGAAACCCAATTTTAAAACATTTTAATGAAGAAATAAAACTTCAAAAATTTTGGTTGAAAAAATATAGGGTTTTAGAAAGTTAAACGTATAAAAATATTTAAAAAAAAAGCCTAACTTAAAGTAAAATTTTCGAATTATTTAATGAAATTTCTTTTTTTTTAAAGCTTTGTCATACTTTTTTTTTAACTTTATGACTTCTCCTATATTTTTAAATGTAGTTTAAATCTGTTGAATAAATTGAAGTTATTTAAAAAGCGCTAAAAACGATTAAGTAGGATTTTTTTAATATTTACGTGCGAATAATCTGTCTACTAAATGTTTGAAATCCATCTTCTAAATGTTTGATGAATTGAAATTTAGTCTGAAAACATCTGTACGTCATAGAAAAAAAACTATTTGCAGCTTAGAAATCAGCATAAACAAGCACAGGAAAAACAAGAAGTTCTTTAAGAACTAAAATAGCCTACTTTCCTGTTACTTAATTACTTACTAAAATTCTTATCTTGAAAAAACTAGGTTCGTAACAGTAAGTGACATCAACAACCGTTTTTCCACATTAAGTTTAAAATAAATTTCACTAAACGCAGCATCTAACTAAACACAGCATCTTTCACTAAACACAGCTTTATTTGCAGTCATAAATAAATATTTAATTTTTCGTAGAACAAAAACCATAAAACTACTCCTCAATATACATTTACTTGCTAAATTCTGCTAGTTTCATTTATTTTATTTCGAAAATTAAAAAATTATAACTTAAATCGTTTGCAAAAATTTGTATTTCAAAGAATAAATATATAATATTCCTCGCTTTTAAATAGAATGAAAACAATTTATATCAACATACAAAGATCTCGTAGTGAAATATATATTTGACGTCATCTTAAATTGATCGATGTCTCAAAAATAAATTTATTTTAATTTATTGTCTAAAAGAATTAAAGTTTCTCAAGCAATTGTTGCGATGGCAATGGTGATTTAATTCTAATAAAAATGGCGTACTATGCTTTTTAAATGAGCATTACATTTAGAAGTTTTTTTTAAATAATTGAAGTACTTTGAATTCGAATTCTTTTCTGAAATTTTCAATGTATTCTAATTTCGATGAGCTGAATTTTTTGACGTATCTCACTTGTCCGTAGCATTTGTAGTTTGCAACAGCGATTTAAATGACTCGAAATTGAATTTCAATGCTAATTCAAGAGAAATTCGTCGTCAAATAGTAGATTTATGTCCGTCCTATCGTACAGACGAACAAAAAGTATGAAAGTTGGGTGTCTGAGGGTATACCTTTCTAATAAAAAAAAGAATTTTTAAGATCGGATTGATAGAACTGATTTTGGAAGGGGGGTACGGACGGACAGACAGACAGACGGACGGACATCGACCGCATGTCAATACCTACTTTTTCATTTTTTTTTAATTCTTCGAATTAAAAAAAAATAAAAGTAGGCTAAAAAACCTTCATGCACTTCAGTTAAAAGACAAAAGGTTAAAATCACAATTCACAGACTAGTAGATGTAATCTATGAAGGTAAAAATCAATTCTCTAAGGGGTCACAGGAGTCTTAAAAATGTGCAAAGAAGATACTACAAAGCATAGTTTGATCTTTCATGTCATTTTTTAGCTACTCAATGTATAAGTATAATTTTTTTATATGTAATTCTACAAGATTTATTTATTATAAAACAAGTTTTAAAATTTATGCAACTTTAGCCAAAACTAAAATAAATGATATTAAACATGAAGCTATTTGAACACATTGTGATTAGGCTTGCGCGGCAAATTGTGAGGTCCAAATTGAAAAAATGACCAAGAAAATGACTTTATATTGTACAAATATGTACAAACTAGGACTTATACCTAAATTCTCAGCTCAATTTTAATTAGAAATTATTTGGGGTAAATTATTTTATAAACTTTTTTCTAAAAAAATTAATAAAAATTTAAAAATTTTGATTTAAAAAAATTTTAAAAATAATTTCTAATTAAAATTGAGCTGAGAATTTAGGTATAAGTCTTTGTTTGTACATATTTGTACAATATAAAGTCATTTTCTTGGTCATTTTTTCAATTTGGACCTCACAATTTGCCGCGCAAGCCTAATCACAATGTGTTCAAATAGCTTCATGTTTAATATCATTTATTTAAGTTTTGGCTAAAGTTGCATAAATTGTAAAACTTGTTTTATAATAAATAAATCTTGTAGAATTACATATGAAAAAATTATACTTATACATTGAGTAGTTAAAAAATGACATGAAAGATCAAACTATGCTTTGTGGTATCTTCTTTGCACATTTTTAAGACTCCTGTGACCCCTTAACTAATAGGACGACGTGAACATAAAGTAACATTGGCTGAGAGGTAATATGTGTACTCCTCATGAGTGCAAGTTTGCGGGTTCGAACCCCGACTGCCTCGTCAGATTTTTAGCCTACTTTTCTTTTTTTTAATTCGGAGAATTAAAAAAAAAGTAGGTATTGACATGCGGTCGATGTCCGTCCGTCCGTTTGTCTGTCTGTCCGTCCGTACCCCCTTCCAAAATCGGTTCTATCCATCCGATCTTAAAAATTCTTTTTTTGTTAGAAAGCTATGACCTCAGAGACCCAACTTTCATACTTTTTGTCCGTCTGTCTGTACGATCAGACGGACATAAATCTACTATTTGTCGACGAATTTCCCATTGAACTAGCATTGAAATTCAATTTCGAGTCATTTAAATCGCTGAATTTAACTACAAATGCTACGGGCAAGTGAGATACGTCACAAAAATTCAGCGCATTGAAATGAGAAAACATTGAAAATTTCAGAAAAGAATTCGAATTCTAAGTTCTTCAATTATTTAAAAAACTGCAAAGTTTAATGCTCATTTAACCCTTTCAGTCCCAAAAATTTACTACACTACAGAAACATTTGATATTCACAAAATAAGCTTATTTTAGGTCAAATGTAAGATTGCCATAAGAAAAAAAATAATTTTAATTTTTTATATGTTTTTTGAAATAATGCCAAAATTTTTTAACTGTGGAAAACAACAAAATAAAAAAATATATATTACCTAAAAACCCTTTGAGTTATATATTTTAAGGTATCTGACCATATTATTAAAAAAAATTAATAATTATTTTAACCGAAACAGTTTAAATTGTATTTTAAATATGAGGAACTGAAGTGAACTTTCCAAAAATCAGGTGAAACCCTTGTTAGATAATTTCTGAATAAAAAAAATGGTAGTTCTTATTTTAATTGAGATTAATGAAAAATATTGTCGAATAGAACACAGTGTGTACAATCGAATGATGTGTGTTCGGATGTCATAACGGGACTAAACATTTAGAAAAAAAATATTGAAAGTGATGATGCCAAATGGCATCACTGGGACTGAAAGGGTAAAAAAGCATAGGAAGCCATTTTTATTGCCATCGCAATAACATTGCCATCGCAGCAATCGCTCGAGAAACTTTAATTCTTTTAGACAATAAATTAAAATAAATTTATCTTTGCGACATTGATCAGTTTGAGATGACGTCAAATATATTTCACTACGAGATACTATGTATGTTGAAATAAAATGTTTTCATTCTATTTAAAAGGAGGAGTATTACGTATTTATTCTTCGAAATATAATTTTTTTTTCATACGATTTAAGTAATAATTATTCAATTTTCGAAATAAAATAAATGAAACTAGCCGAATTTAGCGGCCAAATGTTTAATATACAATTAATGCTGTGTCTGGCGCCTTTTTACTTGTTAAACACAACTGTAGTGTTTAAGCGGGTTAAGTGACAGATTCTGTTACAAACCTACTTGTTAATTTACATTTCCAATTTTAAGTTAATTTTGGAGTAGTTTTATATTTTTTGTTCTGAGAATAATTAAATATTTATTTATAACGGCAAATAATCATGCGGGCGATAAGTACCATTTATTTTATTGGCGATAGAAAATTAATGAAAATAATTGGCTTTAGAAGTTGAATTTATAGCTGGATGCTGTGTTTAGTGAAATTTATCTAATGTATATAAATTTAATGTAGAAACGGTTGTTGATGTCACTTACTGTAACGAACCTAGTTTTTTTCAAGATAAAAATTTTAGTAAGTATTTAAGTAACATGAAAGTAGGCTATTTTAGTTCTTTTAGAACTTCTTGTTTTTTTGGATGGAAAAATTGTGGGCACGCATGTCATATGACTATTTGGAGTGTAAAACATAAATTAAGTACCCATTTGGCTTGTACTCTCTCGGCAAAATTAAATCTCGGCCTACTTCAACATCCACAGAGAGCTCAGATTCATTGTAATTTGAGCGCCAAAATTGGTAGAGAGATTCACCCAGATAGTGATCTCGCTACCAATTGTCACTTGATGGTGCTCTCGGTTGACGCTCAAATGACAATGAATCTGAGCGTCAAAATTGGTAGAGAGACTCACCCAGATAGTGATCTCGCTACCAATTGTCACTTGATGGTGCTCTCGGTTGACGCTCAAATGACAATGAACCTGAGCGTCAAAATTGGTAGCGAGAATCATCCAGATGGTGCCACAAAAAAAAAGAGGCTCTCAGGTCAGGGAAATATGCCGAGTCTGCAATGGCTTAGCCGCCAACAAAGCAGCCCCGCTGTGAAAAAAAACGAAGTGGCGGAATATCGTGCTTCCGCGTTACCGAATCACATTCGTCTTGTACTTCATTTGTTTACGAATAGTATCTTGAAGTTGCTCCATCAACCTGCACTCCTTGCCAACCTAAGTTGGGTCAATAGAAATATGCTATGGAGAAGATCCTTCTGCGGATGTGAAGAGTTTCCTAAATTATTTGTGAATCCATCCAGAAAACATGCTTAAAACATTGATTTCGTTTAAGGTCAAACAGATTTGAATATTATTTGAGAAAATTTGGGCAATTTTATCAGAATGAAAAATGTATTTTGGTTAAATTGTATTCAGAACATTTTGTACGTAAATATTACCTGACATGAGTCTCCAACTAACGGACCAATCGCTCCTTTCCCTCTTCCCTTTTACTCGTTGTTTTTACCCAAGTTAGGTTTGCACGGAATGTAGTGCGATTTCTTTTTGAACGATCGAATGAAAGTGGCGATCGAATGAAAACGATCGAATGAACGATCGAATGAAAACGATCGAATGAACGATCGAATGAAAAACGCTTTCTACATTCTCCCTTTTTTTTTTTAAACAATTAGCAATAAAATGATACAGTCAAACTGTGTTGGGTACATGGTACAGGCAAACCATAGAGTTTGGAAAGAGAATAGAGCTGTCCATGCATGTGGCCAATTCTACCATAATTTTTAATTTTATGTCCCTTTTGGGCTTCACTTAAAAAAAAAAATTAATATTTCCTTTCCGTTTTTTCTTATTATACTAGAAGACTGGTCCTTATATAATTGCCAAACGGAATTTTTTAAAGCAAAGAAACTCCGAAAATTTTTTAGAACACGAAACAATGTAGAAAAGTCCTGGCCGTCGTGTGTCCCTAATGTCAAATTTTTAGTTTAGGGCTCAAGCTTCACATTTTTGAGCTAAAAAGTACATTCAATTGGATTTTTAATTGAACTAATACTGTGGCTTAACAAATTCCTTCCATAAAATTTTGGCTTTTAATATTCATAATGTGTCTTTCTCGTCTCCTAACTTTGTCCCTGGGATTTGGTTGATCACTGGGACATTCACTGACCTCATTCCTAATGTGGTGAAGAGAAGCACTGGATGGAGCATGGAGCTACAGTGATTCTTCAACCTTGAAAACTGCATTGCAGGAAACTCACATTTCAGTTAGTAGCCACATATTTTTTGCTACAATTCATCAATAAGCCCAAAATTTGAAAAAAAAAAAAAAAACTAGGTAAAAGTAGCTGGGAGGATTTATTGCTTTCCTTACAGGCTCCCAGGTTTAGGGTTAATTTTTGCTTGATAATTGAATTTTTTTTCCCATAAATATGTTTAAGTGGAGCACAAGAAGTAAAAAAAAATCCATTTTTTTTTTAAACTGGAATTAGTTTCAACACGAAAAAGACCGAAAAACTTTGTCCTTACCGTCGTAATGATCTAGGGATGGAAATTGAAAACCAGTTTTAAGACTAACCGGTTTTTTATGATTTCGGTTTCTTTGAAAAATCAGTTATTTTTGTAAGGCTGGTTTAGATCGGTTTCTTTAGCATTGGCGTTTTTTTAAAAACATTCACCCCTTATTATTATTTTATGTTTTTTACAAATGGGCTTTGCTGAACTTTTTTTCGTAATTCTAGAACCCTTATCTACCTTTTGACAAACATTTAAAGCGTTTTTGAAAAAATAAATTTTACAAGTTTCTTATACCTAAAATTAAAAACTATGGTAGAACTGCCCATGTGCGAAGTAACGCACAAAAGAATCAGGCTAGAGTGGTGCATCTTTTGATACCTCAGTGCCAGTATGTTATGAGCTCGAACAACCTGACAGCCCTGCTTCAAAACTTTTGAACTGATAGACCCATCTACTCCTCTTTCCTAACTCTATGAGCCAAACATTTTAACTAAAACTTATTTAAAAGGGAATGTTTCAGTTGATGTAACGTTCTTGTTTTCATTTTTCCCTTCTTACTGTGATTTCATTGGTTGCTTATGTTTCACTCTCAAAAAGAACCCCTTATAGTTGTTGTTGTTTCTAATGCCACTCGGTAACCGAGCCCGGAGTAGAGGACTACCCGATTTAAGGCGAAAAGGGCGGCTTCCGTTTTTATTGAGCGCCACAAGGGAGGAAGTCCGACTGTTGCCCGTCAGCATGACACATCCGTTTTACAGGAAGCTCCCTTTCACACATCCATTCTCACTCACATATCGGAATTATGATCCAGATCAAAGGCCGATAACCCCCTGATCTGGCACCCCCAGAGGTACCCCATACAGTAGATGAAAGGAAGCTTTTCTTTCTATGCAAGCTTTCTCTAGCAATTGTCTTGAACAACCAACAGCACGGCAAATAATTGGCATTTGAAAAATTTAATAAATATTTCTTTTAAACTCAGTTTCAAATACAAAAAAAAGTAATTCCACACAACAAATGAAAAAAAAAACACCTTAAAGCTGTTGCCATCTACGAAGTGAAACAACCCGATTGTATTACTTGAGAATTTGAAATAAAAATTAAAATTAAATAAATGAAATAAATATTTTTCAAGAGAAAGATATTGTCCTCCCACCACTTATTGGCATCTATGACGTGTGTTTTAGACGAGTCTAAACTATTTAGTCCAGGCAACGAAGAGTTCTAGAGGGAAAGTTTTGGAACACAATTTTTGACTTCATAACTTTGTTTAGACTAGTTAGGAGGTAAACATATCAAAAGTCCCCGCCCCTAGCCCCTGTGCTGAAGGGCGGAGGGGGGGTTAAATGTTCCATTTTTCGGTTTTTCGCTTATATCTCGAAAACTATGCGTTCTAGCGATATAGTTGTAATACACAAAATGAAAGCTGATTAAATTTGCTACAAGCTGCACCCCTCAAGTGTTTTAATATCTTGTATAGTTTTTGAGATATCCGCTCTTGAAAGTCAGTAATTTTGGAGAAAACACTTCTCCCCCCACATTTTTCCTCTTTTTTGACCGGATAATTCTTCAATAATGCACCGAAACACTAAATTTTGGCCATAGATTGGTATAGAATTTAATTCTTTTCAATAATATATCTTATTTAACTATTTTATCTATTTTCCTTCAAATTTTAAAGCGGTTTCAGTGTTGAGGGAAGAGGGTACTGGCAGTCCCATAGAGCTAATGCATAAGTTTTGAAATCGCAACTTGTGCAAAAGAATTGCTTTGCCATGTTATTCCATTTTCACAAGGTATTAGAATCATCATAACATCAATTTAACACAAAATTGAAAAGAAAATAACATCAGGTTATTTAATTATTAATTAATAAAGTTTTAAATTAGTGGCGCCATCTGCTGTATATTTTTGACATTTTTAAGTTTCCAAAACTATATAATTAAATAACTAAATAACATTTTCGTTTCGAATTTATGTCATTTCAATGTAACGTTGATTCCCTACCTGGGCAAAAAGGGCTAACATGGCAAAGCATTACATCTGCGGAAAATGTTATTCCAAAACTATTGCATTAGCTCTATGGGCTGACAATCCCTCTTATGTACATTTATTCTATACTGAACGTCTAAATAACACTGATACTCATTTTGTAGGCACGTTGTTATTTTAATATTTTATCTATTTAATTTCTTTCCTCGAACCCCAGAGGAAAAACAGTCAGATTATCCCCCTGTTCTTCTTCATCTTCGGAGTCAACTTGAGAGACCCAATTGAGGCTAGTCCCCTGGAAATTTTGGCATTCTGAGGAACATTTGAGACTTGATTTTTTACAGCCACAGTTTGAGCTGGCACAGACTTTCATGTATCTGCAGAAAATCATTTTCAGAATATCGTCAGTTGCTGCTGCTAACTCACTGTGTACTTTGACCATCAGGCAGTTATTCTCAATCTTCCAATCATACACCTGAGGAGGCAGGTCATTTCACAGTCACAGCTCATCTTGGTGTAATATTCAGAGGAAATACTGTTTTACTGCTTCCTCGGTGGGAGATAACACCTATAGGTGCAGGTATTGCCTGCCTTTTATAATTGATATGTGGTTAAGGAAGGGTATCAAAAAAAAAAAAAAAAAAAGAACGTTGCTGCTTTCTGAACCTCTGACGACTTCGTACACAACTTCGCAAATGCAATCCGGCTTTTTCGAAATACGAAAGATGTAGTGTCGCATCCAGCTAATGTGTTTACAAAAATAGCACATCCTAAACCCAATTGCTGAAGATCTTGGGATGAGAATAAAAAAATCCTTTGTCTTCCCACGACCAGGCTTTATGAAACTGATGTCCTTATGCGCATCAGCTGTAGCCATCAAGAGGACTATGAGGTTGACACAAAATATTAAAGTATAACAATGTGCCTGTAAAATAAGTATCTGTGTTGTTTCCGACATTATAACAGCCGTATGCCGTATCCACTGTCAGAACGTCCACATCACTTTCTGCTCGAAGGGTCTTACATCCAATTGTCCTCAAGCTACACCTTAAGTATGTTGATGAGACTATTTTATTTAAATTGTTCGACAGAAAATCATCTTGTTTAACATTTATCTTGGTGGCTTCAGTGAAAAGGATATCAACCGACTTCTTGATTCGATAGCGCTTCTGCTGGTCCCAGTGCACAGTGAGCTAGCAGCAGCACCTGACGATGTTCTGAAAATTATGTTCGGACGATGCAAGAAAGACTGTGTCAGTTCAAATTGACTCCGAAGATGAAGAAGAGGAATAGCATATGACCGTTTTCCCACTAGGGCTTGACGAATGAAATTAAATAGATAACATTAAAGTAACAACGTGCCTACAAAATGAGTATCAGTGTTATTTAGACGTTCAGTATAGAATAAGGGTACATAAGAGGGATTGTCAGCCCATAGAGCTAATGCATTAGTTTTGGAATAACAACTTAAACAGATTTATTGCTTTGCCATGTTAGCCCTTTTTGCCCAGGTACGGGAATCAACATAACATCGAAATGAAACAAATTTGAAACGAAAATATTGTCTAGTTATTTAATTATATATTTTTGAAATTTTAAAATGACAAACATATACAGCAGATGGCGCCACTGTTTTAAAACTTTATTAATTAATAATTAAATAACCGGATGGTATTTTCTTTTCAATTTTGTGTTAAATTGGTGTAATGATGATTCTAATAGCTTGTGAAAATGGAATAACATGGCAAAACAATTCTTTTGCACAAGTTGCGATTTCAAAACTTATGCATTAGCTCTATGGGACTGCAAGTACCCTCTTCCCTCAACACTGAAACTGCTTTAAAATTTGAAGAAAAATAGATAAAATAGAAAAATAAGATATATTATAGAAAAGAATTAAATTCTCTACCACTCTAGGGCCAAAATTTAGTGTTTCGGTGCATTATTGAAGAATTATCCGGTCAAAAAAGAGGAAAAATGTGGGGGGAGAAGTGTTTTCTCCAAAATTACTGACTTTCAAGAGCGGATATCTCAAAAACTATACAAGATATTAAAACACTTGAGGGGTGCAGCTTGTAGCAAATTTAATCAGCTTTCATTTTGTGTATTACAACTATATCGCTAGAACGCATAGTTTTCGAGATATAAGCGAAAAACCGAAAAATGGGACATTTAACCCCCCCTCCCCCCTTCAGCACAAGGGCTAGGGGCGGGGACTTTTTATATGTTTACCTCCTAACTAGTCTAAACAAAGTTATGAAGTCAAAAATTGTGTTCCAAAACTTTCCCTCTAGACCCTTTTTTCAGCCTTCGTTGCCTGGACTAATTACTTGTAAAACGAAAAGGGGTAAGGACGATTTTGGGTTCAGCCAGAGTTAACATATTTGGCGGTTCATTGCTTTTGCAAGTGCATATTTCTTTAAAGTTTAGAAACATAGAAGAGAAATGAACGCGCCATTAATGACGGCCTTCAGCAATTAACTATAATCCTCATTTCACTAATAACATGTGTAGTTTTAGTGTGACACATTATTTCCTGCCAAAATAACTCAACAATTTACCGGCTCGCCAAACAAAATGAGATTGGCAACCCTGCCTCCTCTAGGTTCTCTAGAGGGGGTGGGGGAAAATGGTAATATGGGGGAAAATGAGGGTATGTTACAAATATAGTATATATTTCCACTAAAAAAATTTTTTTAGAATTTTTCTTTGAAATATTATTTTTAAATCATCTCTAATTACTTTTATTTTGTTTTTAGAATCTGGCAACACCATTAATTCATTCAAAATTTGGTTCTTAAGCTAATTTTGTTTCAGCTGTTAAAATTCACTCGTAAAAACTGTGTTATTTTTATTTTATAAAACATGCTGAGCTCTTAGGCATTGTTTCATGCTATAGCTACATTCTCGAAGAATATTTTTGTAAAAATAGCTTGGAAAAATTGATGATAAGGCTTAGCTGTGCATGCAAGGTGTAATGAAGTTTTGGTCATGGAATGAATTTAAATTGGATTATATTTTTTTAAAAACCATTTTAATGTAATTAAAATGAACAGTGCAAAATTGAAAAACTCATTTAATTAGATTTTTAAAAAATTAATTTAATATGCTAAGTTTAACAAAATGTACATTTAAGAATATGCCCAGAAGACATGCCATGTGTAATATTTTTATTTGCAATTACTTTGCTAAATGATACAAAGTAGAACTTATATAAAATACTTAACCGAATCGAAGCTGGAAAACTATTAATCTTTTCCAGAAATAGACAATGAAGATTATTTTATAAAGTTCAGTGCAATCTGTATAGTTTTACAGGAGCCTCAATTAAATAGTAGCGGACCATACTCTTTTGATAAAATATTCCATTATTCTACTATTATTATACATCTTTAAAAGTTAGCATTTCTGAAATAAAAGTGAAGATTAATATAAGGAACCATTTTGTTTCAATTAGATCTTTATATTAAGGATTTTTGATTTCATTATATTCTTAAATTTGAGATACCCCCATTTTTCCCAACCTTGGGGAAAATGAGGGTGTGAAACTAAGTTCGCTAAATTGCCAGATATTAAACCACATGGTGGGAAAAAATTAAAAATATATATTTATTTGAAATCTAATCAGTTCAAATGTATATTATATACAAAAAAATTCCATGACAATTAGTTAAAAAGAAAAGACGGTTTGTAATGAAGTGGTTTTGAAAATGAAATGCTTGATTTTTACCCCCCTTTTCCTCTACCCTCCTTACCTTTTTACAGAGTGGACGCTTGAAGTTGTGGCAGGTGGACCATATAGGCTTAGGGCACAAATAATAAAAACTAAAAATAACACGCTTGCGATCCTTGCCCAAGATCGGACATCAACCGTCTTAGGGTTTAAAGTTGTCGGCTTATCAGCTCGGGAGGTTAATTTAGTTAACTGCCTGTCAGAATCTTTCACATCTGTTTAATTCTCAAATAAAAGTGCATCAATAAATTCGAAAAATTATCATTCTAATTCAATAAAATAAAATAAAAGTACTTACTTTTTCAAGACGTACTTTCAGTTAAATCACACTTTCATACTCTTATCAAAACTGATCATTTAATAATAATGTTCTTATCTCTTTAGCCTCTGGAGCTCGTTTGGAACGAAAATAAAGGGGAATCGATGTTGTGTAAAATGTATGAACTATTTTTTGAGAACAGTTCTCAACCTCACTTCCAATTGAATTATGAGTTGTCCCCCAGCCTTTTGCTCCTGCACTTCTACAGGGTGAGGCAAACAAAACCGGCCCCGAGGTGGAGATAAGAATACAACAGAAATGTTGCCAAGTCTAAAACCAATACAAAAACTGGTTTGCTTACTGAAGCTATTGATCGCTTCAATACTAAGCCCAAACAAACGCTTTGCGACTTATTTGCCAGCAACTACGCTACGCTTTTAGTAGCTAGTTGAAATGGAATATAAACAAGGTTAGTAGAGCTGATCAAGATTTAGTGATTATTTGATTGTTATTTATCCTAGAAAATAGGATCTTTTTGTTTTTGGTAATACAAAACATTCTAAATTGATTGCAAGACACAAAATTTGCATTATGGGACGTCTTCATACAATGCGAACTAAGATCTGAACTCGCCACTAGTCTATGAGTAGCTCTAATGTGAAGCAAAACCGATCCAACCAATGCAAAAACAGGTTTCAGGCGGCTTCAAAAGTTTTTCTCGCCAAGCATTTCAACGTATTCCCACCTCTAGATCGGGGCCGGTTTTGTTTGCCTCACCCTGTACAACTGTACGAGAGGGTGTATCGAAAAAAATTTTTTAACCCTCTATTGCATGAATTTTTATTTTCATCCCAAAAAAATATATATGTATCTTTAATACTCACACATTAAGGGAAAAATACTAAAAAAATTTAACTGCATTAGAATTTAAATAATTTCAATTTTTAAAAATTTTTCCATATGACAAAAACCAACAGCAAAATTCCAATTTTGATAATAATGACTAGAAAACTACTAAAAATATTTCAAAATAACCCTTTTTAACTACGATTAATTTTTCAAAACAAATTATTAGTATATTTAGTAATAATATTATTATTCTTTGAATACTGCCAAAAACGTAACTTCACGAAAGTTAATAACCTCACTCTTTAATTTTGAATACACTTTTACTACTGTCATCTATGAGGATTATTAGTAACTAAAACTTTAAAATGAAATGTAATAGATGAAAAAAACACAGATTTGTAGGGAGGGAGCTCTAATTTAATAGAATAGAGTGGGTTATGTTACTTGTTACCAAACGGTAACAGTATGCATTAGAGGGTTAATATCAGATTTATAATAGTGAGGAAAAGTTGCCTTATGCTATTGTTAGTATGTGTGTAAAATTGTATTGATTTGAGTTAATATCTTCAGTTGCCTCTGGGACCGTTTACTTTACGAAATTCACTTATTGTATATTTGGTTCCAATAGTGCCGAATGATTGTCCTTACACATTTAGAGAGCGGGTAAATTTTGATTGATGTTGGTTAATGGCTTCAGTTAAATGAAGTTTCTTATCTGGCCGAATTCGCTCATTTCAATGACTTTCCTTCAACACTTCTAAGACTGGGTTGCTATTTTTGTTTCTAATTCTCCACTCGTCTGACAGTACACTCTTAAAACAAAAGAGTGAAATCCGCTCCAATTGGAGAAGTGCATTTTCGACACAGGAAAGGAGTGGATATTAACTCAGACTGAATTAAAATCACTCGTTTGGAGTGATCTTGTCGGAGGTTTAACACACAAAGTATCCACTCCTTTCGGAGAAGTGCATTTTCCAGACTGGAGGAGTGAAATTAACTCAGACGGAGTTAAAATCGCTTGTTCGTTTTAAGAGAGTAGGGGAGCCTGGGTACGGTTGTGACAGTCGCCATTTTTGTGAAACCATAAGGAATACCGGGTTGGGTGTAAGGGGTAGGGAGCAGCTTGCCCGTCTGAACATGTGTCACAGTATAACATCAGTCATTGCACGACATTAACCCAAGCAGAAGCCTCTATTACTTTTTGACTGTCAAAAGACTCAAAAGTAAGTATTGTTATGTTATTCTATTTCTTTTAATAACTGGTATTATATCTGTACACGTGCAGGTATAGTAATGAGTTTTTTCCTCGTTATAAGTTAGACTTTAATAATGAAATACCAGCAATTACTTTGAATGTAAATTATTTTGTATTGTCATGACGATTGATTTTTTGCAAAAGAGTAGGCTGGTTATGGTTGTGACATAACTTGTGGGTACGGTTGTGACACAGTAAAATTTATTTATTTTTCTTTTAGATGCCTAGAAAACGCCTGAGAAAGGCATAAAAGACACAGTGTGACCTAAGGAAATATGAAGAAACTTTTATAGAAGTGAAACACGAGATTTCATTACGAGAGTTGCGAAAAATCACCAAATTAATCGCATGTCTCTGCTACGATACATATGTATCGATACAAGCTTCTATAAAACAAATGTGCAATCTTTTTATGACAATATGCAAATTGTTATGTACATACACATCTATGAGCCACAGGATATATACATATTGACGAAACAGGTGCCACTACCGTCTAAAAAATTTCTTTGTGTTATATAAGAAAATGTTTTTTTTTTAAATGTAGATAAGATATTTTGTGCCTTTTTAAAATTTTTTTTTTATTTATTTGTTTGGTATTTTGACACGTTACCGTAATGTATAATTATAAATATTTAGTTAACGTTTTTGATGGATGGTGAAAATATGAAGACTTTGTACTAATAATTATAAATTTATTTATAATTATTAAATTTAATAATTAAGTAATAAACTAACTATTATTATAAATATTGAATTTATAATAAGTAAAGAAAAAGATGCTGCAATAAGAGTGATTTTATATCATTTTGGTGTCTTTTTTTAACCTGTCACAACCGACCACAGGGTGGGGTCGGTTGTGACACTTTTTCTTCTTTTATTTAATTTGCTCATATAAGTTAACTATTGTACTTACACCTAATCCAACATTAAGTTTGCCGTATACAAATGTTCTACGAGAAAAAGGGTAAATAGTTCTCAGTCGCGAGTGCGAGAATCGAATAAAAAAAGGTGTTTCACATTCAATAAACAATTTTATTTGTTATTTCTAGGCATAAATTTATTATTTTTATTACTTTAGCTTCAGTTAAAGTGTAATTTTAATTATTTTTTCCTTCGATTTTGACGTAACAGGGCGCACGAATCAGGGTCAAAGGAGCAACCAATGAGAGCAGGCGAAATTTCGTCGCCAGCCGCATTGTTTACGCAGTTTCCTCCGCGCAGTACATTTCTCTGCTGCAAACTTAATATCGGTTTTTGTATAGGGACAAAAAAAATTATTTATGCTTAGACAAAGTTTGCACTTAACTATTAACTCAACATTCATCCAGCTACCAGGCAAACTAAAGAATTTATAAGCGATCAAATAAAAACTGTCACAACCGTACCCAGTCTGCCCTAGTCAGAAAAGCTTCAAAACGTTGTTGACATTTAAAAATGTCGATGGCAGTTAAATGAGTCTGATATTAAGGTAGGCGAATACCCATAATTGCGCAAAATTCTAAAATTTTTACTGTAACATTACTCTTTTCCGAATTTGGCATAGTGATTTCAAAAATGAACAATGCTATTTAGGCATTTTTTAAAATTTAAATATAATTTATTTATTTTAAACGGTGTTTTTCAGCTAAAAAAAAGAGGTTTACGCTAGCAAGTCTACCACATTGAATTTTCCTCCTATAAACATTAATTATGTGTTAAATTCTTCGTTTTGAACTGATGCATGGAATGACCTACTAGAGTTACATACAAATCACAAGAAGAGAAGTTATTAAGAAAATTGTTATAATTTAACTAAAAAAAAGATTTTTTCCCGATTAACTTACACTTGGACATATTTTTAAAAGAAACTACTATATTTACACAAGATGTTAGAGGCTTATAGAACAGATATATATAGAAGTAGCATCTGTAAAAAATTTCAGGTAAATTAATGTAAAACTTTTTATGCTAGAAGTGTTAGCGTAACCCCCTTTTCTTGGTTCAAAAACACCATTTAAAGTTAATCAATTATACTTAAATAAAAAAAACTGCCTAAAAAGCATTGTTCATTATATTTGAAATCATTATGCCAAATTTGGAAAAGATTACAGTAATAGTAAAAATTTTAGAAATTTGGGTACTCGCCTACCTTAAGAGGGACTGTCAGTCCTATACACGTAATGCTTTATTTTTCAAATCACAGTTTCTTGTAAAGTATTTTTTAAACGTATGATCTGTTTGCACCAGATACGCAAATAGGGATGAAAGACAATTTAAAGAAGATTTGAAGGAACAATATCAATCAGTTTTTCAATTATTATTTTTTTTTAAAAGCTTCATATTGAGAATCGTGGCGACATCTGTAGGACAACTTGGCTTAATTGATTAAAAAGATTTATTATTAATTTAAATAATGCACTCATGCATTATCTTTGTATGTTAATACAGAATTTAAATGATGCTTTTACATATCAAGTACTTTTTATGACAAAAACGTTCATAACAAACTAGAATCTATGATTTTAAAATTTGATGACACACAAAAATAAATGTCGCCAAATCGTAGAAGGAAAAAAACGCCAATATCTAAATCGTTCAAACAGTAAACCTAAACCACATGGAAAAGTGGGCGGAGCTCATTATAAATCCAGTCAAAGAATTTCGCGCGACTTTTAAACTTGACTACTTTAGTTGTAGTATAGGTTGGTTACTTTTAGATTAGATTTGGTTTGAATTATCGTCGCACTAGAGCTACACGAGGGCTATAGGCGCTTGGATACTTTTGGCTATTTTGATACGTACAGCTGTGGAAAAAGTTCCCACTAGTGATTATTTCGAACGTTAGTCATCCTATAGATCCTTTTTGACTTTGTTTATATAACATCATGAGTTAATTGCAGGACAAAAAAATTGCATAAGGAGCCGTCTTCATATTAAAAATGCTATTAACTTTAAAATTTCCAATGGCAGCACCCAATTTTCTAATTTAGAAATATTAAGAATCCTCATAAACCCTAAATCTTAGTTTTTGTTACATTTGGCTGAATATTTGACGAGTTATTCTATCGAATCACTTGGTGACCTTTGGTTTACCATTTCTAAAATGACGGCCGTAGTCTGTGGGTTTATTGAAGGGAGAAATATAAACGTTTATTTAAAAATGTTTAGGGAGGGGTCTTGGGATGTATCAAGAGGATGAAGCCCTGACGTTATTTTTAGAATATTTTATAATCTTTTTTTAAATTCGAAACATTTTTTTAATAGAAAAGAAGGTATTGACATGGTAGTCTTCCCAAAGTGTCTCGTCTGTCTGTCCTTACTTCTGTGACGAAATCTGTTCTATCCATCAGATCTTAAGAATCATTTTTGTCATCGAAAGATAGGACAGCAGGGACCTAACTTCATACTTTTTGCTCTTCTGTTTGTACGTCCATACGGACATCTGTCATCTTTTGATGTCGACGAACGACCCATTAAAGTAGCATTGTAATTTAATTTTTAGTCCTTTAAATTACTGTTGCCACATCAGCAATATCACGAAAAACCTTATTTGAAATGTTAAAGATTATTAATTTTTTCTTTGTAAATCGATTTGGAATGGCGTTATAAAAAATATACCACAATGTGATTTTTTTTAATGTTTATTATATTTGTATACTAAGAAAGTGGTTCACAGTGTTACTTTTTTTTGCTTAAAGAGCTAATTGGTATTAATTTACAATTAAATTCCTTTAATTATCAGTGCAATTTGGAGTTATTTCATGTTTATCATTGCCAAATGTTCTGGATATATCAGGTTTTTTCAAATATTAGTTATTGATAGTTATTTAATTACAAGAATCTCGTGTAATTTGAGGTGAGATTTTCAAAGCATTGCCAAAGATCACGGAAAGGATGCTACAGGATGTGACTCGTTCAATTTTACATAATTATTCTTCAAACTGCAAATAAATTTAGCAAACTATAAAGATTATTTATTTAATTTGCGGAAGAAAAAATGTAATTATAGTGGCCAATTTTTAGAGTTGAAGATTCAAATTGTAACTGAATGCTGGGTTAGTCTATATTTGTTCTGAAGTTATAAATCTTGTGCGGAAGTGGTTATAAGTGGCAGTTAATGTTATGATAATACCCTTGCGTTTCGACGAGAATTTCATTCTAGTACTTAAGTAACTGCACATGTAGACTTTTTAATTCTTTAAGAACTTCTCGAGCAACATTCAAGAACATGTGTCGTTTGGTGGCAGAGTACTGAAAGTTTAATGTGCCAATCACGCAGTCCGACGCTACTTTAGAGGCCTTGAAAAGTTGCAAAAACACGTCAAGATTTCCCGGCTCCAAGGGTGTGCAATGTAGAAAGCTTCTTTCAGAACGAATGTACAGATTAGTGGCGGGAGTAAGGCTTGTAATAAAGAGACCAGTGTCTAATTTACAAGAGCAACCGAATGAACAAATTGACAAACTGCCACTAGCAATACAAAAGGTTCCTGCACATGTTTTTGAAGACCATAAACCCGCGTTTGTTTGTATCTTGCTGACCTTATTATTGCCTTTAAAACTGCTAATACGACAGATTTATTATACATTGGGGTTTCTACTTTTGCATTAGCATGCCATTAGTTTTAACAAACATAAAGATTGCTACGCCAACAATTAAAAGTACGGAACTAGATTTAAGGGGTCATAGTCTTAAAAATGTGCAAAGAAGGTACTACAAAGCATAGTTTGATCTTTCATTCAATTTTTAACTACTCAATATAAAAGTATAATTTTTTTATATGCAATTCCATAAGATTTACTTATTATATAACAAATTTTAAAATTTATGAAACTTCAGCCAAAACTAAAATAAATGATAACAAACATAAGACTATTGGAACACATTGGGATTAGGCTTGCGCGCGAAATTTTGAGGTCAAAATTGAAGAAATGACAAAGAAAATGATTTTATATTGTACAAATATGTACAAACAAAGACTTATACCTAATTTCTAAACTCAATTTTAATAAGTAATTATTTTCAGAGCTTCTTTCTTAAATTTTTATTAATTTTTTTTAGAAAAAAGCTCTTAACATAAATTCTAATTAAAATTGAGCTCAGAATTTAGGTACAAGTCTTTGTTTGTACATATTTGTACAATATAAAGTCATTTTCTTGCTCATTTCTTCAATTTTGACCTCAAAATTTGGCACGCAAGCCTAATCCCAATGTGTTCAAATAGTTTTATGTTTGTTATCATTTATTTTAGTTTTGGCTGAAGTTTCATAAATTTTAAAATTTGTTATATAATAAATAAATTTTATAAAATTACGTATAAAAAATATACTTATATGTTGAGTAGTTAAAAAATTACATTAAAGATCACCTTCTTTGCACATTTTTAAGACTTCTATGACCCCTTAAGAACAATACTGTTTATGTGCCGAAGCTAAACTAGTATTCCGAAGTTTACAGGGATGACTTTAGAGCAGTTCATAGCGGTATCAAATCTCGGTAATTATAAATAGAAATATAATGTATTAGTACGAGCAAACCAGAAAAGAAATCGTTTCCTGAAAGATCGTAATATTTACAAAATAAATATAATTTATTAAACAAATAAAAAAATTAAATGAAAGAGAAATAACCAAACAACACAATTTTTTTTCCTCCAGAACATCGTCCGGGCTCGCAAAAGAATACCGGAACCCGTTTTCGTTAGTCTAAACCTGATTACAATCGAATAATCTTTATCTTGTGATTGAGAAATCTGGCCGTGCTCCACTCCCCAGAAAGAGAAACGTATCCCCTTTTTTAAATCGCCAGACGTATCATTTGGCGAAAATTTGTAACGCCACCTGGCGAGTCAGAATCAAAATAAAGTTGGCTGATAAATTCTCTTAAGTCCTTCTTATCAAGTTCAAGATACTTCAGGATGTGCTCATTCCCTCCGATTGACAATTAGCCGCTTTTCAAACTATTACAACCAGAGAGATCATAGCTAAAGTATTAGAGTGACAGATCACGTGACCTCCTATGCTAAAGACGCGACGCGCATAGATAGCAAAATTGGAAGGGTATTGGGCCAGTGTTGCCATCTCTTTAAGGAGAAAGTTCTACGAAAAAATAAAATTTAATACTAAAATTTCAAAAAAAATACTAGCTGCATTTCGGAATATTTTTAGTGTCTTGAAAAAGGTTAAACGTTTTTAGTATTTTCTTTTTGTTATTTTAGAATTAAATGGTATTTTTCTCCTTAATGTGGTTTAAACACTGGCTCCTTGCTATAACAATAAGGAAAAAAAATACCATTTAATTCCAAAATTGCAAAAAAAAAAAAAAAAAAAAATGTAAAAATACTAGAAAAGCGTTTCACATTTTTTTTAAAGTCACTAAAAATATTCCAAAATGCAGCTAGTATTTTTATGCGTTTTTTTTTTCTTTTTTTGAAATTTTAGAATAAAATGGTATTTTTTCCTAGCACTTTTCTCCTTGAAGTGGTGGCAACACTGGCCCCATACCCTTTCAATTTTGGCGCGTCCCGTCGTTAGCATTGGAGGTCACGTGATCTGCCACTCTAATTCTTTAGCTATGATCTGTATGATAACAACCAATCCATTGGTTCAACACAGAGACATAACATAGAGTGGACTGCGCATTGGCAAACCTAAAGTGTCCTAAACATCTAACTTACACAGTCACATGACTGTGTCACGTTTGGCTCGCATCTATGGCGAGTTTACCATTTGGCGAGTTTTTCCACAACGACCTGAACACAGAGGCCGACAATCTAATGTTATGATAAAGAAGCTTGGAAAGGAGCAAGGATGAATCGCTAGTATTTTAAGATCCTCTTAATAGATATCAGATTATTTCTTTGATTTTGTGAGTCTATTTAAGATTAATTGAACAATTGAATGTGGACTCTTTATTAAAAATTAATTAAAAAGAACATTAGTAGGTTTATGTAGAGTGTTGCTGTAATATAAGTTGGTAATTGACATGGTGAACATTTTCTGCCGTCTCTATAACTTTCGTTCTAACGGTCCGATTTAAAAAAAAATCAATTTTTTTTTTTTTTGAAATATGGCTTCTTCCTTTATTTCACCTGGAATAAATCAACTTTCTAAAACACATAAATATATTCCAAATTCAGCAAATGTTCTACTTTTTAAATATAAATAACTCAAACACGATTGCAAAAACAGGTTTCGTTTTGACCAAATTGTAAAAAAATATTCTACTTCTAAGCTGTCTAATGTTCAGACCATTAATTTAATTGACTTGGCCCAAAATATTTATTATAATTTGAGTTCTAACAACGTTGATTTAATCATGGATATGATTCTTCAGTATAAAAGAGCTTTTAGAATAAATTCCCTCGATAGAAATTATAGTTTATGAAGAACACACAATTACTAAAAGTATGCAGAACTAAATAAATTTTACCCGTGAAGTGTGACTAATCCTTTTTTATACCCCTCTTTACAATTAGGAATTCACAAGCATTTGGCATCTTACGCAAAACGTTAATGAATTAAGAGTACAACATTCACGATTCATGCTCAGAGATTAAAAGAATGTAATTAAATATTTATTATAAAAGCCAAAAGAGAAAAATACCAACAATGCTCAAAAAATCGTCTGCAAAAACATTAAAAAAAATTCAAGCTGCCGTGATTGGTAGAAACCCACGTGACTTGGGTATTGATGGTAGTCTCCACTTCGGTTTGCTACCTGATATTCAGGTCTGGCGACAATTTGGAATAGTTCGTAACGAAACGGTAGCGTTAAGTTGCCATATGTAGCAACCTCTCCCCTCTTGGCGATTTAAGATGTTTAGGACATAATGCTAATCTGCAAGGGATGGCGGTTTTCTAGGAAAAACCGGTTTTCCATTTTCCATCGGTTTTTCCCTAAAAAACCGGTTTTCGGTTCCAAAGGGCCTCATGCAAAAAAACCGGTTTTCAGTCAAAACCGGGACCACCGGTTTTTTGAAAACTGGTTTTGGTTTTCCATCCCTAAGCTGCTTTACTATGAATGCGCAGTCCACTCTATGTTATGTCTCTATTTCAACATTGATAAATAATATTTAGAAACGAATTTTGAGCAAGTTTGTAAAGCTTATCAGTATTTTAATTTCAAATCTTATTTATTAATATTAAACTAGTATAACAACAGTTAAATTTGTTAGGATAGGTTTGGTTAGGTTTGAATTAACGTCGCACTAGAGCTACACGAGGTTAAATTTGTAAATTTATAAGTACTGCAAATTTAGTTACTAGCTATTGTGGTAAAAAATAATAAACTGTTTATACTTTAATGTTTCATGAACTATTTAAAAAACATAAACAAATATTTTGAATAAACCAACAAGAATTGAAGTCAAACTATAAGTTAACAATTGTGAATTGGAAAAAAATACCAGTGATTTACTAATCAACACTGGTATTTTAATTGGTAATTAACACTGGTATAGCAATAATTTTACCGATAAATTGAAATATATGTACAGAATTGATTTTGTCAGTTTTGTAAAGCCCACAATTACATGTTCTGCACACATATTGCAATTTCATTTAAATCTTCTACTAATATTAAGCTACCGGCCCACTGGCGCAATGGTTAGTGTACTAGCTTTTGGAGCTGCTGGGCTCGGGCTCGAATCCCGGTAAAGGCATGGATGTTTGTGTTTGTCAATAAATGTTGTTATTTGTCTATATGTGTTTGTGGCGTCCTTCTTTCTGTGTCGCTTGTGATTGTCTCTTCTGGCGAGCGGGGTAATGGGATATATAGCCTACGCCCTTCTTTTCTAGAGGGCGCAATCACTGTCATTTGTCAATATTAAGCTTTTCACTCCCAAAGATTCATTTGGAAACATCAAACTTGCAATTATTTTCTCACTAAGTTAAACTCGCACTAATTTTAAATGAATTTTTTTTAAATTCTCCATACAGTTTTCTTTGAAACTACATTTTTTTTGTATCGTTAGATGGAAGAATCATGTCTTTTGAAGAACAAAATATAAAAACATGGTAAAACTAAAACTTACTCTGTAATAATTTAATTAAATTGGCCCTAAATTCTTTATTCTTGCATATTTGAAAGGCTAAAAATTTAATTTGAAATTAAAAAAAAATTAAATTTAAAAAATATTATTATAATTTATTCAAAAGTTAAGATTCAATTTTTTTTTTCAATTTATTCGACTGATTTTGACCATTTCATTCTGAATGCATAATGAGTCTATTTAAAATATTTTAGAATAAAAAATAAAAAGTTGGGATTAAAAGGGTTAATCCATACCTCATCTTGGTGTGATAAGAAGCTTACAAATCACTTAACACTGTTTGTTTACTAATTCGATTTTCAAAGTAAGACCAAGAGTTTGCAAGAGAAGTTCAAGTAGGTGTCGAATAAGTAAAAACTATATAATTGTCTTCTTCATGTCCGAAAACTGGTTTATAGGAACAATTTGATCTTCCTTCTATAGAGATCGTTATCGTGCCTGAAGATTTGTCACCTCTAACCGGTTGCATATAAGCTTTCTATGGATCTCTAACAACTAAGGAAGCCTTTTTATTTGACGATTTCCGAATGACGCCACGTTAGACGTCATACAGCTGACGAATACTCTTTCCTTTTAAGGGTTTATATTTAGTTGTTTATGTTTATTGGTTATTTAAGCATTCGGCCGGCTTCGCTGATATTATGTTTATAAAAAACTAAGTGATTAAGATAGCGCTAGCTCAAACCACAGACTAAGTATCTTCTAGACCGGCCACTGAATCTGCTGCCTAGCGCTCCTGTAGTGTCTTTACGAACTAATACATTATTAACGATTGATTTTGTGATTGTCATATTTAAACTTCCTGATTGCAGCGCTACTGTAACCTACTGAACTGTGTATCTGGTAATGTACTACAATATTACATTGGACTTTAAGTGATAATTTAATTTTTCGAGTAGCTGCCTTAAGAACAAACTATAATGCAACTATAATTATTAATTTGTTGTTTGGTATGTTCGGAATTCAGCCTCCCAAAAACTTCGAATTGTTTAAAATAGAATTCTGGCAACAGACTGTGAATTTCGGTTACCATGACAACAAACTTGATAAAGGAATTTTGAAATTTCGTTCAAATTGGCCCCCCGAGATGGCCGATAGGTGTAAGCGACGAGCCTCTCAACGAATCTGTCTACCTACTATTACACAATAAAGAGACATTGTAAGTGACATGGTAAAGGAACATAATATGGCTAGGTACATTTTCGAGCAACACCGGTCTATCTTCTGCTACATAAAAAAAGAAATAAGATGTGACATGTCAATAGGCTATATCATGCAATTGGTCTAAGGATTTAAAGGAGTCGAGAATAAAAAAAGTTATTGTTTGCTGAGGCTAGAGGCTGAAAAGAGCAAAGGCTAAGAGGATTTCAAAATTCTTAAGAATAAAAAGAGATTTTTTGATTTTAAGCCTTTAGGAAATTTGTGTACTGTTTAGGTTTCAACCTTGACAACACTCCATGCCAAATAGTCTAGAAGTAAAATCCGTCTTATGTTCTCCTCCTGAATCCATCCTCCACTCTCAGATAGTTAAGATCTGTCTCCTTGATATAGATGAGGCCGAGCTATAAGAGAGGTCTTCCTACTTGTTCTGCTTATCCTCACTGTTAAAAATAATAGTTCAAGGTTGAACCAAATTACTGTTCAAAGTTGCTGCAACCATGATTTGGTAGACTGTTGAACCATTAAACGGTATTTTCAAATTGCGTAACTATGGTGAGAGGTTGAACCATATACGGGATTTTCCCTACGCGTAACTATAGTAAAAGGTTGAACCATAAAAAGGGTCTCCCAATTGAGGATTTTTTCTGCTATTTCCAGTACAGAGATCAGATTTATAGGATAATTGGAAGTAGATGGTATTCGAACCCCCGCACTCCCGAGAAGGTTAAATCTCTAGGCTGATGCCCATAACCACTCGGCCACGGATGTACAACAATTCTTAAGCTAAAGCAATGCAAGTAATGCTGCCTGATGAGTAAACAATTAAATTATCGGTTGTAGTTAGTAGAAGTTGAACCAATTTTCTGGAAAGCAGGTCTATTCCCAGAATGTGATATTTGGTTTAACCATTTTATGGTGTATCTACAAGAAGTTCTTGATTTTTCACCAAAATGTGGTTCAACGTTGAACTGAAATTTTTAACAGTGCTGAAGCCGACTGCTGAACCTATGGTGGACATCCTGGGATTGATGACTAAGAAAACTACTGTCATAACGGCATAACATAAAATCACTTCTCCAATTATTGAGAGACAATAGTCATTGTAAGTAAGATGTTTAATACTGATTACATGAGAACATTTTCCATCACCATCTTTCTACATACTACTACACACAAAAAGAATTGGAATGTGCCATCTTGAAATGCATGCTGTAGGTCTAAGGATTGAAAGGAATCTGAATAATGGAATGTTATTGCTTCACTTCCAACAGTTTTACAGCTTAGGCTTAGAGGAATACAGTTCTTATGAAGTTTCGAGATTCTTTTATTGAAAGACTTGATGAAATTCATGGACATTTATGTTTCGACACACTATGCCACACATTCTAGGAGTGAAATTTATCCGATAATCCCCTCATGAATTCATCGTCCACCCTTAGATGGTTGCGATCTGTCTCCGCCAACTGAATGAATGAGGTCGAGCTGAGAGAGTTCTTCCTACTTTTACCCAGCCTGGAGCCGAAGACTTAACCTATACTGGCGATCCTAGGGTTAATAACTAAAATTAGGTCCCAGTAAACGATTCTATTCTTCTAGAGCAAATAACTTCATCTAAAGACCAAAAAAATGATTGCCACAAGAGAACAACATAAAATGATTTCTCAATACTATCAGTGTAATTGAATTGTTTAATACAGATTGCATGAGTACACTTTCCAGCATCATCTGTTTACCTACTACTGCACAAAAAAAAAAGACTTAAAATGTGACATGCTAAAAGACTATAACATGCGGTAAGCTTAAGGGTTTTAAATAATAGCGAATAATGAAACGTTATTGCTTTTCACTTCTCACAGTTTTAAGTCTTAGAGGATTTCAAAAGTTTTATGAATTTTCGAGATTCTTTTTTATTTTAAATCTTAATGAAATTCATAGACTGTTAAGTTTTGACGATAATAAATACCCTATGCTATACAGTCTAGAAGGGATATCCGTCCGATGATCCCCTCCTGAATCCATCCTCTACCCTCATGTGGTTGAGATCTGCCTGCTTGGCCAACGGAATGGACGAGGTGGAGCTGAGATAGTTCTTCCGTCTTATTCTACCTATTTTGGAGCTAAATGCCAGAGTCCTAGGGTTGATGACCTTAATTTGATGACGAAAGGAACGGTTGCCACGAGAGAAAACTTAAAATGACTTCTCAATACTGTTTGTGCAAATAAGTTGTTTAATACTGATTTCATTGGTACATTTTCCAACATCATCTGTCTACCTACTACTACACAATAAAGAGCCATGAAAAGTGACTTAGTAAAAGACTATAGCATGCGGTAGGTCTAAAGATTGAAATCAATCGTGAAATCTAAAACGTTGTTGTTTGCACTTCTTATAGTTTTAAGGGCTTAGAGATGTTCAAAAATGCAGAAGTCACAGTCTTCAGGCTTAGGTAGATTCTTCTGAATTTTCGAGATTCTTTTTAAGTTAAGCCTTGATGAGATTCGTGGACTGGTTAGGATTCGACGCCCTATGTCATAGTCTAGAAGTGGAATCCGTCCGATGATCCCCTCCTGAATCCATCCTCCACCCTCAGATGGTTGCGATCTGGCTCCTTGGCCCACGGAATGGACGAGGTCGAGCTGAGAGAGTTCTTCTGACTTATTCTGATGGCTGAACCAATGCTAAAGGTCATAGGGTTGATGACCTTAATTTGATGACGAAATGAACGGTTGAGGAACGGCTGCTACGAGAGCAAAACAAAATGACATCTCAATACTGTTAGTGCAAATAAGTTGTTTAATACTGATTTCATTGGTACATTTTCGAACATCATCTGTCTACCTACTACCTAGTACCACACTAAAAAACTATGAAAAGTTACTTAGTAAAAGACTATAGCATGCGGTAGGTCTAAGGATTGAAATCAATCAAGAAATCTAAAACGTTATTGTTTGCACTTCTTATATTTTTAAGGGCTTAGCGATGTTCGAAAATGTAGAAGTCACAGTTTTAAGGCTTAGTAGATTCTTCTGAATTTTCGAGATTCTTAATAGTTAAGCCTTGATAAAAATTCGTTGACTGTCAGGATTCGTCGCCCTATGTCATAGTCTAGAAGTGGAATCCGTCCGATGATCCCCTCCTGAATCCATCCTCCACCCTCAGGTGGTTGCGATCTGGCTCCTTGGCCCACGGAATGGACGAGGTCGAGCTGAGAGAGTTCTTCCGACTCGTTCTGCCCATCCTGGAGCCGATGGCTGATCCGATGCTGGCGATTCTTGGGTTCGCCTTGACCCTGTCGAACAAGAACACTGTGAAAGTGGCCAGTGATTCCAAGAAGTCCAACAGAGCGATGAGGGACACTCCCAGCCAGATGCCGATGAAGCCGCCGAGGAAGCTGAATAATTCGATGCCCTGTCGAAGAAAAAATGCGTCATAATTTTGATGGTTGATATATATCAGCTGTTTTAAACACACTGATATATTAAGATCACATGTGAGGAGTACAGGGGAAGAACCACTTGATTTCGTAGAGAACTTTCCTCAGCAGGCCACTTTGGCGATGATAACGAGTAATCGCCTAAACTGGTGTAAGGAGACCAGTTTCTATCTACCGTGATTCAAGCGATGCACGATTCCGACGCTTGGACTAAGCGAAGAAGAAAGAGAGAAACTGGTTTTCTGTCGCTAATGTCCGCCAAGCAGACACAATTGCGGGAAGACTCCTATTAAATCACGCGGTTCTTCCCGTGTACTCTTCATCCTTGTGTGAACCTGATATCGCAATATCGACCTGATATCCCACATATCGACATCAATAGAATTTCAAATGAAGCAATGCGCTATTCGTTTTAAAAACCATTTTGAGCTTAGCCATCTGCATAAGTTGCCTTTTAGCATTGAAGGATTTGTAGTTTTGTATTTGTAAACAAGAAGTTAGGAAACGTATAAAATATTACAACAATTATTTAAAAGTAATCTTCAGTTCTATAATACTTACTTCGTACTTGGCTCTGTATCTGTAGATGTTCACTTGAGTTCGCTTAAATAGAAACCATAGCAGGACAGTTCGGTTCCTATAAAAAGTGAATTTGCATCATTGTAAAACTTGTAACGTTACTCCTGTAAAGCTGGTGGAAACTATTTTTATGGAAATGGTAATCTATAATTGGTATTTTTTTTGTATGATTAAAGAATAAAGTTGAATAACTTTTTACTTTATAGTGGGTTCACAAATGTTCACGTAACAGCATGATTTACTTAAAATATCATTATTATTTAGGTTATATATACTCAACTACTCATACCAAAGAAGCTCTCCCAAACACGCACGGGGACAGAAGCTTTGACGTCATAGTTCCGAGTGACGTTATTCTGAAGATAAAAAAAATCTGTCTCGAAATCTGTTCGGAACCACTCTTTCACGGCTAACTACATTTTTAGGGTTCCGAATGCGTCCAAACTACTTTCTCAATCTTCGGCACTTGGAACTGTGGCGTCAAAAATTCATTTAAGTAAAAACATATTATAATATAAACAGAAATGCCTAATATTTCTATCGGCATTTCACAAAACTCCACGCTGAACAAAACGCTACTCCACAAAACTGGTATAAATCAAGATTCCTCCAGTTTCATGGAGTAATGTTATATACGACAACGAGAAGAGCTTAATCCTATTTTGCGGTGTAACGTTAAGTCATAAATTTAGTTCAAACTTCAATGTCACTGCAATACTGAAGGCAGCACTTTCTGCTACCAAATTTTACGGTGTAAACGTTTTATTTGTGTTATGTTACACCGTGAAGCTGAAGTTGTGTTATTTCAAAGTTAAGGCAGTGTATGCCTAAATATTATAAAATGATGGTCAATCGAGTAGACGATGATTTCTTATAAAAATTTATTTTATAGTAAATAGTTAAGATTAATTTAATTAAAAACATAGTATATTATTGATAGAAATGCTTACCAGTTTTTCTTCCCAACGCTAGAATCCATGAGTTTCTGAAAATTAAATTAAAATAATTATATTAAGAAAATACATCGATACAAAATACATCTATTCGAGTTATACCATTCTGTAAAAATTGCGCTTTTTTCTTTGGAAAAATATCAAAAGATTTAAAATTAAAATCAAAAATTAATTTAGTTTTTAAACACTTCAGATAGTACTTACCGTGATGATATCTTCTTCTTTAAAGGTAAATTGAAAAGTTCTGTCACTATAAAATATGAAATTGACAACCGTTATTTAGTATTTCGACCTTTAAGTTCCCACATGTGCTATCTCACTTTGCACTACGGATCAGATTTACTGTACGATAACCCTTGGCGAACTTTAAGAAATCGCACCAAAAGCCCGCATTCTGGCGACTTTTGACGCCACGCTCTCTATACTGCGCTAATAAATAATGGTCATAAAGGGTTGCTGGAAACGTCATCGTTGCGAAGTCAAAGAAATCGAATCATCAGTCGAATCAGACAGGTTGCCGCATAAAATTATTTATCGCCACAAATCTGAAAAAAAAAATCGCGTAAATGGTTACCGTACAGTAAATCTGATCTGTTGTGCAAAGTGAGATAGGACATGCGGAAACTTGTGTGACGATTTGTTAACCTTTAATAATAATTTATCTCTAACTAGCAATATTAAATTAAGTACGCAAACTTGCTGTTTTTTCACAGATAATTTTTTTTTAATTAAATCTATTATTGGTCATAATTTAATCAGCACGAATGCTTTAAGCTTTTTTTTTCATAGCTAAAGTACTTATTGAAAAATATTAAAAATGTAAAATTCTTCTTAAACCTACAAAACCAAATAATGCTTTCCAACAGTAGCATCTTTATTTATATGATGGCTGTAACGTATTAAAAAATATATTTGTGTATCTTTTATCGTTTTTCCCCAAACAATTATATTTCTTTAAGTTTGGCAAATTCAAAACAATTTTAATGTATAATCCTTAAAAAGTTACATTTTAAGTACTAGGGTGTATAAAATGTGTATCTCACGGATACGCACGACCTTTCGCGTTGGTTTAGATTGCGTCTTTGCGATGGTCAAACTGGACATATAAGGATTACTATCAACCGTTTAACTTATGGAACGGCCCGAAAGGCCGTACTAGTAAGGATTCGATAATGCTATTCCTATAAAAAGTTACGCGACAACAAAGTCTTACGTAGCGAAAGTGTTAATACAGAGTGGTTATAAAGTAACGCTGGCTATTCGGAGTGGTCTGTACCTTTAATGAATAATTAAAATGCAAAAAACTTTGAGATACTCACTAATCAAGAAGGGGGGGGGGGGGGGAGAGAGAATGGAATCATAAAAAACAAACTCATCCCTTGACCAGGATTCTAAATTACGAGGCGTTATTGGATGTGTTTGCCGTAATTAGCCAAAATCGGCTATAGCTCGTAATTTAGTACCTTGGTCAAGAGACGAGTTTCTTTTTTATGATTCCATTCTTTTTCGAAAAAAAGAAACTCGGCTCTTGACCAGGGTTCTAAATTATGAATCGTAATTAGCTGTGTTGGCCGTAATTGGAAATAAATAACGACGCCTCGTAATTTAGAACCCTGGTCAACAGACGAGTTTTTTTTTTATGATTATTCTTTTTGTGATAATTTTTTTAGATTCTATCTTTTTTATGATTCCATTCTTTTTTCCCCTTCTTGATTAGTCAAGTCTCAATTTTTGATGCATTTGGAATATTCATTCAAGCTACAGACCACTCCGAATAGCGAGCGTTATTTTACAAAAACCCTGTACTAGAGCGTATTAAATGTGTGTCTCACATATACGCAAACGACCTTTCGCGTTGGTTTAGATCGCGCCTTCGTGATGGTCAAACAAGACACATAAAGATTATCATCAAACGTTTAACTTCTAAAACTGCCCGGACAGCCTTGCTAGTGAGGATTCGATAATGCCATTTTTATAACAAGTTACGCGGCAACAAAGTATTGCGTAGCAAAAGTATATGACATTTAATTCGTCTCGACAGCCTAAATCTATACCCTGGCTAGCCAGAATGCAAGCTTCGAAAAGACTTTCTTCCCTCATCCCTTCGCTGGGTTTTCTAGGAAACGGGAGGAACATCGCTTTTCTAAACCTTGCGCGTTTGTTGGGGTTAACAATCAAAACAGTTAGTAGAAACCAAGTAGGGTGGAGAAAAAAACACGCTCACGTCGTTTCGAAGAAAATCGCATGCGGGGAAGGGGAGGAAAATGCTTTCCAAGCTTGCATACTGGCTAGATAAGGTGTTTCCAAATTAATAAACTGCACTTACTGACAAGCTGGGCTGCATTTGACAAAGCAGTGTGTGTAGTTGACGCTGTTGGTACAGACATCTGTTTCTGAAATTATTAAGTGAAACAACAATGTATTAAAAATTTAAATGTCCGCAGTAATAACACTGTTACGTGAAAAAAAAAGTACATTCTAAACAATTAAAAAATATTATTATTTATTTTTGAAGTTAAAAGATACATAGATTAACATATAAAAGAACCGATAATTCATTCTTATTAACACACTTAATTTACTATTTTATTAGAAAAAAATTGTCTAAACTAAACGCATTAAAAATCAGTAAGAAGTTTTCTTTTAATTATGCTTTGTTATTTTGACGTATATCAAAGTTGAAATACATAATTGAACCACGGTTATACAACATATATATCGGAATTTTTGACACACAAGCACTTTAAATATCAAAAATGTTTAGTTATATTTTTCTTATATAAAACCTATTTATACTATACAATTGTTTAAAATTTTCAAAAAAGGCACTGACTTACGAAAAAATGTTTTTTAACCAGGTAGAAGAAAAGGTGATTAGGTGCACATATAAGCAAATATTTTTCATAAAAAATCAAGTTCTAATATCTATACAATCTTTAAGTTTAAACACTTTATTTAGTATAAAATACAAATATGAACATTATATCAATACTAAAAAAATTATAATGAAACAAAACAAAAACATTTTGAAAAGCTTTCTATAATTAATTGCTTGCCAACTAAAAAATAAGCATAAAAAACTATAAAAACTCGCAGTATTTTTATAAATTCCAAATTTTACATAAATTTTAAATACTAGTAATGTTTTATCATCCTAGTGACTCAACGCAAACAACATGACAATACTTGCTATAAAGAAATAACCCCCAAAAATAAGTTTAATGTTAGTTTCTTAAAAAAAAACATATTTGATCAGTAAGTGGTACATTCAATTAAGGGTGTTTTTAACCTAGTAAAGACGAAAAGCCTTAATTTATCTCAAAGTGGGAGTACTTGAAAATAAAATGAAATGAAGGGTAGTTTCATTTTTGAGGCGAGAACTAACATGTACTGCTTTGAAAAATAGAAATTATTTTGCACATTATTTCCCCTCTCTCTTTGAACATCCAAATCTGAAAGAATGTAAGTATGATTAGTTCTTAAAATCTAAATCATTTTCTTAAATATAAACTAAAATAAAATAGCAATTTCCACACACATATACAAAGTTTGTTAAAATTTAATCTTATTTAGACTAGACTCAAAATTCGGTTTACAAATTACTTGAATTATTTTATTGAAAGGATCTTCAACAATATTTTTGAAATATTTTTTGCATCATTTTTAAATGTAAGTTCATTAATAAATTTCTTTTTTGATCTATTTTAATTGTCTCTGTTTTATTCTTATAAATGTGTGAAATAGTTATTTGTAATATATGCGCTGAAAAGAGACAAAAATGCATGCTTATCCACTGATTAATCGTAAAATACATAGTTCTAAAATAAAACAGAGTTTAAAAAAAAATAATTTTTATATTTGGGAAAAAAGTATTTAAGGTTTCAAAAAGTTTTCTTAAGTTGTATTGCTAGCTTGAAAAGTGAAAAATTATGGAATGTATTTTTCAATGAAATAAACTAATAAAATATTTAATTTTTCGTACCTTTACCACAAAACTTGAAATTGTGGGGATATAAATTGTTTGGAAGAACACATTGGCAGATATCCATTGTTTGGTTCAAAATGCATTCTTCAATACACATCTGAAAGCACACAAAACACATTACATTTGGTGAAGATAAGTAAAATTGTGGTGCAGAGGAAGAAAAATGGTGCAAAACCCAAACTATTCCAGTGATAGTGTGATAAATATTTAAAATATAAAAGCAATATTTTCCACCAATCCATATAGGATATTCCCATTATATCTTAAGCGGGTTTTTACTCAATTTCTTTAATTTAACTAGAATTTTTTTTAAAATCCATTCTAGAAAAACTTTCTCTAGAATCAAACTTTGGGGTAACGATCAATAAATTCCATAGCTTGGCCCATTAAAACATTCTATCAAATAAAGAGTATTCCGAAAGAAATGTTAGGTGATTCTGTATCTTTTATGGTTGGTTGTTAGCCTTAAATTGCCAATACAGTAAAGTCCCTCTTATCCGAAAGGTACGGGACCAAAATTGAGCAGCAAAAAAAAAAAAAATACTATATATTTTAAGAAATATATCCAACTTCGTAAGTACGTTCTTATTTTTTGTGTAATTATTTATGCGTATACATTTCATATTTTAACCGAAAGGCTCTAATTTTTTTTTTTTTTTTTTTGATAAACCGGTTCAAAATGCATTCTTCAATACACATCTGAAAGCACGCAAAACACATTACATTTGGTGGAAATATGTAAAATAATGTTGCAGAGGAAGAGAAATGGTGTAAGTCTTAGTCTACCTCTTTAGAGAGTGGTCCATTGAGTCCCCTCGACTTCCAAGTCTCGATGTAGTCAGTGCAGTTGGTTTGATAGGGACGGGGTAGCAAATTTTTGATGTGCTGAAGAAAAAAAAAACGCTGGGCTTACATACATCTCAAAAACTAATATCTCTTTTCTAAATATGGGTAACTTAAAAAACGCTAAAATGTTAGGAATATGATGATACATGGCAATTTTTTCTCACTAAAAAACTTTTTTTAAAAATTTTAAGAGAATCTTTTTTCAATAAGTGCTATTAGTTAAAAGAGTCTTCCCCACTTTAAATTGAAATATTAAAAGATGCAACTGAATAGAAAATCTTATTTTTACTTTTATCTTGAATTAAAACGAACAACTACTGTTAGATCTCCTCGTCCTATTTCTAAAGAAGCGTTGACTATTTTCGTTCCTTACTACCCTTTAGATAATTAGGTTCGCGTCTTTCACCACTAACATAAAACACATAAATGTCAATGGTAAAATAACTACACTAGCACCTCCTCCAGTTTGATGATGTACATCTTTCCCGGCTGGATGCTGAATCCTTCGCTGAATGGGTTGAGTATGTTCCAAGGCGAGTGGATGGCCACTTGCCCGCTCACAGTCCGGTCCAAGGAGAAGTACTCGTCCGGTTCCAGATCGAGGGTTAGTTCCAGTCCTAAGTATAAAGATCATTATTAATACCTGGGGCCACCCTAGAATAATTTCTTCCTTAACGGGAATGCAACTGGCAGTTTTTTTGCCTGACTATTTCCTTTGACTGATACGAATTTCGTTTATATTTTTCTCCGTTTTAAAAGGAAATTTTTTTGTTAGGTGAACGATAATTTCCAACGGTCAGCTAAGTACACATATAAATTATTAGTACCTAGTGCCAATTTACAGTTTGAAAATAATTGTTTCATTTAATGAATATGTAACTGGCAGATTTGCTGCCTGATTATTTCTGTTTATTGAAAACACACAAAACACATTACATTTGGTGGTAATAAGTAAAATAATGTTGTAGAGGAAGAAGAATGGTGTAAAACTCAAACTATTCCAGAGATTGTAGAGTGATAAATATTTAAAATATAAAAGCAATATTTTCCACCATTCCATATAGGATATTCCCATTATATCGGGTTTTTACTCGATTTCTTTATGGGAACTAGAATTTTTTTTAAAAATCCATTCTAGAAAAACTTTCTCTAGAATCCAACTAGTGGGGTAACGAGAAATAAATTCTATAGCTTGGCACCTTAAAACCTCTTATTAATTCGTTTAATTTCTCTCCGTTTTAGAAGGGAAATTTTCGCTAGCCGACACCATTCCTCTATATTTCAGAGAAAAAATGTCTCTACAGGGAACCCCAAAGCGAAGGTTCAATTTTATAACCAGCATAAATCATTTATCGGCTTTTTTTACTTTTCATTTTCTCTACGACTGGGGAAAAATTATTATCCTTTCATTTTTATATCCATGTAAAAGAGATTTTTTTTAAGCTGAAATTTGGAAAAGCATTATTATATGAAGAGTACACGGGAAAAACCTATTGATTTATTTAGAGTCTTTCCGTAATTGTCTCTGCTTGGCGAACATTGGCGACCAGAATTCCGATTTCCTTATGGTTCTTCATTTGCGGAACAAACGTGTGACTCGTTCCACTCAACACTGGCGTGAATTAGGGTTGCCGCGAAAGATAAACAAAACGAGTAACTGGCAATTTATGCTTACTTGCTCTAGTAGGAACTCTGTGGAGGTTGAGGGCAGCTTTCGACCAGAGAGCGTTGACGATGTAGCACTTGTTTTTCCTGCCGTACAAGTCTTGGAAAATGAAGCTTTTGTATGAAGCGTTCCTAAGAGAATAGAAGTATTTCAAACAAATTTGAAAATGTTATTTTAGTACAATTAGGTAACAGCGTTTTTTTTTCTCTAATGTTGCTGAAACTTTGGCGGCCATTGTTGACTCGGCATATTCCACAGAACTGAGAGCCATCTTTTTATGGCACCATCTAGGCGTCTCTCGCTACCAATTTTGCGCAGACTATATTAAAACAACATTGCGAAATCACATCACAAAAATAAAAAAACTTGACTTTTTACATTAAACTGTTTAACCACATCCAAATAAAAACAAACAAACATTATTTTCATTCATATACTTGCTTCAAATATACAGTTTAATCAAAATTATTGTTGAAATTTTATTTTGAAACAATATTGTAAAATTGTCCTTTTTCCAATGTCAACGCAGTCCACCAGAAAACTATATTGATTCATCATGATTGTGTTGAATTGGATTGGTTTAAGACCGACGAATTCAATAACGGCTTCCAGTTGCGACCATCCATTCTACTTCGTATAGCACTAGATAAATTTTTAATTTTTTAAAATACGAGTTGAGCTATTATACATATAATTTGGTGGACCGGATAGCGTAGTGGGTTTGATCGCAGCCCATTATGCTAACAGTCTGCTCATTTTACAGGGTGCCGGTTCGATTCCCGCCTTCCCACTGGGTGTCATTTCTCTCTGTGTGTCAGTGAAAACTCTGTCTTTGCCTGCCTTAATTGCCGAATATTTATAACCTGGTCTTTGATCAAGCAGGAAAATACATGTACCCACTCTATTAAAACAAAAGAGTGAGATCCACTCCTCTAGGAGAAGTGCATTTTCTAGAGTGGAGGAGTGAAAATTATCTCAGACTGAGTTAAAATCACTCGTTTGGAGTGATCCTGCCGGAGGTTTAATACACAAAGGATCCACCCCTCTAGGAGAAGTGCATTTTGTAGAGTGGAGGAGTGAAAATTAACTCAGACTGAGTTAAAATCTCTCGTTTGGAGTGATCCTGTCGGAGGTTTAACACACAAAGGATCCACTCCTCTAGGAGAAGTGCATTTACTAGAGTGGAGGAGTGAAAATTATCTCAGACTGAGTTAAAATCGCGCGCTCGTTCGTTTTAAGAGTGTACCAGCCACCTACATAAACAGAGTTAGTTTTACCTGCAGAAGTCGAATGTGACGTTGATGGAAGTGAAGTCGCAGGCGGACACCATGGGAAAGACAGGATGGCCCACTTCTTCCACCATTTCTTGGGTGGCAGATACCTCTTCGGACAAGGCCTCTTCCTTGGGGAACTGCAAAAGGAAACACATTATTTTGAAGAGTCCAGGGGAAGAACCCCTTCATCGACAGGGAATCTGTCCGTAATGAAATCTGCTTGGCGAGTAATGGCGCTTATCCCTTTGTTCTTCTTCCGCGGTTCAAGCGTCTGGTTATTTTTTGGCGTTAATTTTGATCATAGAGATAGTATACCCGTGTGCCGCGTCATAAGAACCAAGGCAAAACTATTTTCTTCAAGCCAGTTTAGGCGATGACTCGCTATCTTCGCCAAGCAGACCTGATGCTGACAGATTACAATGCAATTAAGAGTTTTTCCCCTGTACTATTCATTTGGTTTTTTTAGCTTAAGGGAGACAGTAGCTAGTTTTCCTCTAACTTAGCAATAATTCCGTGTTATCTTCGCATCAGTCATTATCATCAAATAGCTGTTTTAACCTATTTAGTTCACATCTAATGCTTGGATGCTTCTAAAATTGCTCTTATGTACGTTAATTTAACTATTGAGAAGGAACACGGTAAACCTATATAAAACCTTGATAATACTTAGGCCTCCCTATATGGCAGCGAATGTTGGGCTCTCATCAGGGCAGAAGACATTTAATTGATTTTCGAAAGAAAAATACGAAGAAAGATTTTTGGACCTATTAAACAAGACGGTGTTTGGAGAATCGCCTACAACCACGAAATATACAGAAACAATGGTGACTCTAAAGGTGGTAAAGATAATAGGAGGCTGGGTCCTGTTTTCAGATACGAAGACAGCTTCCACTCTATAAAAAGTCTTTTTTTCCGAAAATAAAAGGAAAACGGCACAGAGGAAGACCCCTAACTAGATGGTTGGATGTGAAAGAAAGATATCTCAAAGTATTGGGTGTAAACTGATGGAGAGCCATTTCACGGGACAGAGTCAGATGTAGTAGACTTGTAGACACGGTCTTGGCCTGTAACAGGCTGCAGTTGTCAATGAAGAAGAAGAGGAGACTGGGGTTAGTTTTCTACTTACTTAATAACGATTCCGTGTTATGTTAGCATCAGTTATCATCATCAAACAGTTATTTTAATCGACCTTTTAGTTCAAATACAATAGATGGATACTTCTGAAATCGTTCCTATGTACTTTAGTTTAACTATGAGAAGAAATTCGTATCTGAGAAATATAGGGGAGAGGAGGGAGGATTGGGACGTTGGGAAGGATGGGACAGCTGAAATTATGGCAAAATAAATGACCTAATTATTTCCAGTCTCACCACCATATGACGTATGTATAGCTTCTTGTTGTTACCTATTTCTAGTTTATCCAGATTCAACATTCAGTTTACATTCGGAAAATGTTTATTTTCGCATCTCCAGATTAAGTTTTTAATATATTTCACTTTTATTATTATTTGAAAATCATGACAGTCATGTTACAATTGAATCAGTCAACGAAGCAAGAGAAAATTGTGTTGTCATGCTAACATTTCCACCTCACTGCAGCCATAGGCTTCAACCATTGGATGTATATCGGTATATAAATCATTTAAATGCCGATATAATACAGCCTGCAACGACTGGTCAATAAATAATCCGGAGAAAATTATCAACATTTACCACGTAGCAGCTTGTCGGAATTTCATACCAGGCATCATTCACACCAAAAAATATTACTTCAGGATTTAAAAAACCTGGAATACATCCATTTAATAGTGAGCCTTTTGGAGATGACGAGTTTTTGACGTCATATGATACAGACCGTCCGATGCTAGTAAATAATGATAATAACAACAGTAGGTGCCTTCCTTCAACACATAACCCACCTGACAATCTTGTTAATATCAATTTTAGAATGCCATGCTATCTCACATTTTGCCACTCAGTCCTGCAGACATACGGCCACCAAGGAAAATTGCCGTTCAGTTATGAATCCAGTAATAGCGAAGGGCCATTTTCATTACATGACAGTTCAGATGATGACATGGAAATAGCCCAAGATATTGACTGGATGAAGGACAAGCCAAACTTAGACAAAAATGATTTGGTACTTGTCAAATTACTCATTAAACGGTCAATTGTTTTCTACGTTGCAAGGGTGGAGGAGAGTATTGACAATGATGAACATTTCAATGTAAAATTTTTGAGAAAGGACACAAATGTTTCCTCAACAGGATAATTATAGTATAATAGAAGAAAAAAAACGATATTATCGTGAAATTGCTGCCATCACAATTGGTTGGTAGGACCAGTAGAGTGCAGTCTTTTGATGTTAACTTTCTCATTATGAAAATCGATGATTTTTCTTTAATTTTCAAATGTGTCCCATCCCTCCCCTCTCCCATACTCATGTCTCACTCCTCCCACCCAAGAGGGAGGAATGGGACAAAATTAATGTAATTTAAATTTCTCAACAGTAATAAAATTATTCAATATTTACATGATGTTCATTTTTTAAAAATAATTTAAAACATGTAAGTTTATTATTTAACCATTTGCATTGCATCGAAAAATAAGCAAGGGATAATGAATAAAAATATATTTGTGTGAAAATGTCCCAATCCTCCCTCCTCTCCCCTACAGTGTTAGTACAGCTCTTTGGAGGATCTGGTAAAGATGATCATCTTCGACAATCAACGACTCATATTGAGTTGGACCTATACATTTGAAGAAACGATTTTGATAATGCGGGTCAATTTTTATATATACCATATATTCTCTCATTATTAGAGTTTTAGTGGCTGTCATCTTATTAAAAGCCATCACTTTGAAAACCTTTAAGGTAACTAATAAAGCCAATTCAAAATCAAAACTTAGTTGCATGCATTTTATTTTAGCTATAAAACTGTAGTAGCAACAGAATTTAGAGGATAAAATACTGGGTTAATCTAAATTAATATTTTAATTTAGATTAACCCAGTAGTTGACTTACTATATTTCCACCTATTAGCTCTCCATTTTCACAGGTTTCCGGATATTTCTCACAGAAACCCAGAGGAATGTCTATCACAGAACAGTTTTCCGGTTTTCGATTGCAATATGCCCTTCTCCTCAGACTATAAGTGCAATAAATTTTAAAATACGGAAGTAGACATAAGGGTATAATCATAATAGTTCATATAATGGATCATGCATCCGAATAGTCATGTAACTTATTCTAATTTCAAAAGAAGACAGCTGTTTCGGGACAGTTTCTACTACTTTTTAATGTGTAGATCGATACTCATTGGATCTTTTGTATCTGTTTGATGAAGTGTATCTAAAAAACTAAATAATTCTTTTCCAGGCAGCTCTTATACCAAAAGTTAGTCGCTACTTTTTCTAAAATTATAAAAAAAAAACACTACTATTTAACTACTAAATATTAAACTACTAACTAACGATTAAAGTACAAAAAAGAGCCAGGTACTTAAAAAGGAACTAACTAACCTAATAATGCTTTAAACTTTCAGATTGCACTCTAACGAATTGTATTCACGCCTGGTTTTGAAGTACCAACTGAATTAAAATAATAAAAAAAGACACCAACTAAGGATTAAGAAGGATAAGGATAAGGATTAAGAGGACTAAGGATTAAGGAACAAGAATGTTAGTTTTCATTCGAAAATTTTGTACACAAAACGTCACAACATTCATTGAGAAGCACTTTACTTTACACTGTCAGCCAGATCGCGAAGTGGTATTTGAGGATCAGCCAAAGTTGGAAGCAAAAACTCATTGACACGAATTATTAGCTCTGTATAACCATAACTTTATTCTTTAAAAAAAAAGACTAAACCAAAACCGACCTTAAGTTTGCAGTATACAAATGTTCTACGAGAAAAGGGGTTAATAGTTTTCACTTTCGAGTGCGAGAATCGAATACGAAAAGGTATTTCCCATTAAATAAACAAATTTATTTGTTATTTCAAGACATAAATTTATTATTTTTATTAGTTTAGCTTCAGTTAGAGATTAATTTTAATCATTTTTTCCTTCGATTTTGACGTAACAGGGCGCATGAATATCAGGGTCAAAGGAGCAACCAATAGGAGCAGGCGAAATTTCGGCGCCAGAAGCGTTGTTTACGCAGTTTCCTCCACCTAGTACATTTCTCTGCTGCAAATTTAAGGTCGGGTTTTGTATAGGTGCTGTACCCGCAACTGGATGAGGTGGGATGTGGCTATTTTGAAACAAAACTAGAAATTAAATATTTTAAATTTCAATTTTAAAACTTGTCTATTTTTTAAATTAGATAATTTATATTTTTAAATTAAAAAAGAAAACGGGAAATATTAGCAAATTAATTTTTTAATAAAACATGTCTGGAATTGGCAGATGCACCGCCTATCGGGCATTTTTGAATGAGCACGTCGCGTTTTGGTAAGAAAATCGTGGTCACTTCGCGAAATGGCCGTCCAAAGTAGAATATTCATTCTTCGTTTTTATACATAACTTCAGCACCATCATGTGCACAGAAAAATGGAGAACAATAATCTATGCTTAATTTAATTTCGAAAAAAATGGGTGCATGTGGCCTCTTTCTGTAGTTTCATGCCCCTCAATATGTACGCATATCTCTGTAAGTGCTATGTATCTAATACATCTGCAACGTATTAGGTAATTTCAAATTTATTTACAGAGAATTAAATATAATGCTTGTTACAATATGTCAACGAAAATCAGGATTTTTTTCTAAATTAAATTGATAATGAATTAATGTTGAATTAAATAATCAATTCAATTGATCAATAATTTAATTAACTGACATACCCGTTTCTGTTGCAAATGGTTAGCGATGGAACATCGACGAATGGTGGGGTCGTTACTTGGACATCGACCAGAGTCGGGTACGAGAAATATATGACCAAGAAGGCAGACGTCTGGTATAAAAATCTAAAAAGGAGATTTTCAGCTAAATTTTTTGAAGGAAATGAAATAATTTTTACATTTTGGGTGGTAGAGCAAAAAATAAAAGAAACCGTGGTTTTGCCCATTTTAAGTCTGCATTTTCTTTTTCTTCTATTTTTTAGCTTCTGACTGGCGCAGTTAATGCAAACCTTGCAGCGACAAGGTGCGCATACTTACCATCACAATTTTGGCCCATAACGGACTCAAACGGAGATTTTTCTCCTCATTACCTACACTTCACGTTGACAAAGAGCACGAATCAAGGTGGAGAAAAAAGTCCCTCAGACCAAATCCCTCTTCAGCGTATGCCTAGCTTTTAGGGTTTCACAAAACCTCAGCTACACTTACCAACACTATAACCTCAACTATACTTTTCACATCATCTGCATCAAGTAATCATTTCAGGACTAAAGATTCTCCGGCCTCATCTACACGTGAAAACTTTTGGAATTTTGACTGCACTATTCGCTTGTATAGGATGGCCGTGACATAATTGATCTTAAAGCACCAATTCCTCAACAATTTGATTCTTTTACTTTGATTTTGAGATTTTTTATATTTAACCAATTTCATTAACATTCAATTATAACACTTTAAGACCGGCCATCAGATGGCGCTAATTTAAGTTTATGAGACTAAATTTTCGGAGTTTTATCAAAAAATGCCTTAAACAGCATCAATGCCAGTAACTCCTTAAAAACAAAGTCATTTATTTTTACAAATAGCGAATGGTACAAGTCAGCTGCTTGGGTATTGATATTTTTGAAAAGCTTGAATATTCTCTTTTATACCCGCACGATCGTGATAGCTCGGTTTAAAATGGACATACGGGATACGAGAACAAAGAAAAAACATTCTAAATTTTATTAAATAAAAACTACTTTTTTTTGTCCAATGTATAGATTTCTATTAAAACTACTGACCCCGTGAAGCTCCCCATGACCACGAACGTCTTGAAGACCTTGCTCCTGGTGGTGGGTGCCGACACTATCTGCGGCACCCCGGTCAGCATGGATTTCTGGAGCATGTCCTTGCAGTACTCGACGACCTCGTTCTTCTCTTCGGCCTTATTGGGTTCCGGTTGCTGCTGCTGAGGGACGCCTTTCTTGCGGAACACGGGGTATGGGGTCGGTGGGCGAGACATGGCTCTGGGTGGGAATGAATTCAGCAAAAATGTAGAGTAAAAATGATCTGAATGAGATTCCTAGGGGCTCAGTGGCTGAGAGGTTTAACGTGTCCGCCTCGTAAACCAAAGATCGCGGGTTCCAGCCCCGGCTGAGTCGTCGGATTTTACGGATGGGAAAATCTTGGGCATGCATGTCATATGATTAGGTGGCATGTAAAAGATGCCTGGATGGCTTATTTGGTTTGGGTTCTCTCGGCAAAAGTAAAATCACGGCATGCTATCATTGTTATCTGTGCGCCAAAATTGGTAGCCGCCTAGATGGTGCCACAAAAAAAAAATGACCGTCAGTTCTGGGGAATACGCCAAGTCTGCAAAAGGCTTAACCGCCAAAATAGCAGCTCCATTGGAGGAAAAAGGAAAGCTTCCTGTTCATTTCAAACTGTCAAATAAAAATATCGTAAACAAACCTACATCTCATGTAGATGGCGCTTCCAGGCTGGTTGGTTGGTTGGTTGACATATATTTTCAGGTTTGTGTGCTTGGTCGTAAGGACCCGCTTATAAACCATCGTCAAGTAGGACATTACAAGACGCACACATACACAAATGACAGATGCTGCCATCCATCACCACCTCCACAATTTAGACATGTCCCTGAAGGGGAGAAGCTTCCAGGCATATTTCTGATGTCAACGAAATTAAAATGTGCGCCGTATTCTTATAAATCAAGATTTTGGTTTAGGGTTGAATTCACATGACACCAGTGATAAACAAGGGCTCTGGGAGACGTGACTCGTGGTTTAAGTGACGTTAAATTAACATAATACTAGAGATAAATCAGAAATATTAGAGATGACTTCTTGATTTTGTACCGGGTAAAAAATGACGTTAAATGAACAGCATATTAGAGATAAATAAGGGCTATTAGAGTCGTGTCTCATGATTTGGAACCGCGTTTAAGTAAAGTGAAGTTAACGTCACACTAGGTATACATGAGGGCTATTGGAGACAGGCCTCGTGAATTTGAACCGCGTTTAAGTGACGAGCCTACCACCTAAACTATACCTTGTCTATCCAGAATGCGATCCTCGAAAGCATTTTCCTCCCCTATCCTTCGCATGTGGTTTGCTTCGAAACGGCGTGAACGTGAGACGGGGGAAGAAAGTCTTTTCGATGCTCGCATAGTAAATAGACAAGGTATAGCACCTAACACCATTATAATGAAATTGTGCGCGTCGTCAAGACATCGACCTCATAGATTTAATGAGTATTTATTAACATACAGTAACCTCATGACTCTTTAATGATCTCAACTTTGAGGTAGCGTTGAGCAGATTTATTTCATGTCTTACCAATAATTTGCCTTAAAAAGTAATATTGCCAGCATAACTTTTCGAAAAATAAATTTCAACTGAAATATTTTTTCTCCATATGAATTAATATTGATATAAAAAAAAAACTCATCAAAACTCGCTTTACGTACAAAAGAAGTAAAAAGCCAAAGGCTTTTTATGGACGAGATAAAAAAATAATAAAGATTTTAATAAATAAGTATAGTTAAAGAAAAAAAATACACCAAAAAGATAATGAAAACTATTAAATATTTAAAGTATATTAAGTATATGGTTAAAAGGTATAATATTTTGCAATATTTGTTATTGAAATTCTATTTTCGGTCTGATAATGAAATTCAGCTTAGGGATTCACCTCAAGCGTAACGCTGGGGGACGCTGGATCACGGGAACGCAAAGTGCATCAGTGTTAATCCAATGTTAAAAAAAATATCTTCTCTGCCACATTTCTCCGGCTGTATTGAATATTTTTACAAACTGACTTTTTTATATGATGCATGTAGCTGACTTACAGGTCCCGACAATCCCACGTTTTGAAATTGGTTCGGATATTTTTGCTTAAATTTTCAATAAACAGTCTTACAAAAAGTATTCGAAGCAATTTCCAAAACTGAGATAATAGAGACCTGTAAGTTATCTACATTTATTATTGAATAAACCGTTTGCAAAAAAATTCAATACAGCCGGGAAAATATGGCAGAGAAAATAGTTTTAACACTGAGACACTTGAGTTTGGAGCCCCAGGTCCGGCACGCTTATTTCCCCATTTAATGCTTGGAAACTAGGTTGTTCCGGAAAACTGAATTATTCGGTTGTTTGAAGATCGAAATCGGTTCACGCAATACTTTCTTATTCTTGTCAATGGTAATAAGAAACTTTAACACAATAAGACTGTTAAGCGTACGTGGAGGGAAGACATGAGGAATATGATCTGTCAATGGGAAAAAAAATCCACAAATTTATTTATTGCCCAAAATTTTGCGTGAAAAGCAAAACAATTACAGTCCTATACTTACTTTTTAAGTCACAGCCAAGGTAGAAACAACACTAAGTGAAAAAATGTGCTGTAGTATGCAATGCCCCTGTAGAACTTGTTACACTACGATAAGACTTTTAGGAAGGTAGAAACAGCACAAAATGAAAAAAATGTGCTTTAGTATGCAATGCTCCTGTAGAACTTGTTACACTACGATAAGACTTTTAGCAAGGTAGAAACAACACTAAGCGAAACAAATGTGCTGTACTATGCAATGCCCCTGTAGAACGTGTTTCACTACGATAGGACTTTTAGCAAGGTAGAAACAACACTAAGCGAAAAAAAATGTGCTTTAGTATGCAATGCCCCTGTAGAACTTGTTACACTACGATAAGACTTTTAGCAAGGTAGAAACAACACTAAGTGAAAAAATGTGCTGTAGTATGTAATGCCCCTGTAGAACGTGTTTCACTACGATAAGACTTTTAGCAAGGTGGAAACAACACTCAGTGAAAAAATGTGCTGTAGTATGTAGTATGTAATGCCCCTGTAGAACGTGTTTCACTACGATAGGACTTTTAGCAAGGTAGAAACAACACTAAGCGAAAAAAAATGTGCTGTACTATGCAATGCCCCTGTAGAACTTGTTACACTACGATAAGAATTTTAGCAAGGTAGAAACAACACTAGGCGTAAAAAATGCGCTGTACTATGCAATGCCCCTGTAGAACGGGTTTCACTACGATAGGACTTTTAGCAAGGTAGAACAACACTAAGTGAAAAAATGTGCTGTAGTATTTAATGCCCCTGTAGAACGTGTTTCACTACGATAAGACATTTAGCAAGGTGGAAACAACACTAAGTGAAAAAAAAATGTGCTGTAGTGTGCAATGCCCCTGTAGAACTTGTTATACTACGATAGGACTTTTAGCAAGGTAGAAACAACACTAAGTGAAAAAAATGTGCTGTAGTATGTAATGCCCCTGTAGAACGTGTTTCACTACGATAAGACTTTTAGCAAGGTGGAAACAACACTCAGTGAAAAAATGTGCTGTAGTATGTAATGCCCCTGTAGAACGTGTTTCACTACGATAAGACTTTTAGCAAGGTAGAAATACACTACGATAAAATATTTAGCAAGGTAGAAACAACACTGAGTGGAAAAAATGTGATGTAGTATGCAATGCCTCTGTAGAACTTGTTAAACTACCGATAAGACATTTAACAAGGTAGAAACAATACTAAGTGAAAAACTGTGCTGTAGTATGTAGTATCCCTGTAGAACGTGTTTCACTACGATAAGACTTTTAGCAAGGTAGAAACAACACTAAGCGAAAAAAATGTGCATGTAGTATGTTATGCCCCTGTAGAACGTGTTTCACTATGGTAAAATTTTTAGCAAGGTAGAAACAACACAAAGTGAAAAAAAAAATGTGCTGAAGTACGTAGTATGTTATGCCCCTGTAGAACGTGTTTCACTACGGTAAGACATTTAGCAAGGTAGAAACAACACAAAGTGAAAAAAAAAATGTGCTGAAGTACGTAGTATGTTATGCCCCTGTAGAACGTGTTTCACTACGGTAAGACATTTAGCAAGGTAGAAACAACACAAAGTGAAAAAAAAAATGTGCTGAAGTACGTAGTATGTTATGCCCCTGTATAACGTGTTTCACTACGGTAAGACATTTAGCAAGGTATAAACAGCACTAAAAAGCCGCCTCGGTGGCTGAATGGTTAGTGTACTAGCCTTTGGAGCTGCTGAGGTCGGGTTCGAATCCCGGTCAGGCATGGATGTTTGTGACAGTCAATAAATGTTGTTATTTGGCTATGTGTTATTCATTTCTTTGTGACTGTAAAATTTCTTTCTGTGTCTGTCTCACTTGACGAAAGCTTATAAGCGGTTCCATGAACAAGCACACAAGCTGGAATATATATGTATCATACCATAACAGCACTAAGTGAAAAAAAAATGAGGCGCCTAGGAAATTAATAGAAAGATTTTTTTTTTAACTTTTAGAAATGTTCAAATTTTGTTTAAGATGATCAAAACTCGTTGGCCTTATGGCAGACTGTATAAAATATATTTCATACAAATTTGATTTAATTTAAAAAAAAAAAATTATGAGGATTACAGCAATTGAATTTTTAAAATAATGTTAGCCTTTTATATCATTAAGACTAATGAATGATTAGCGGAAATAACCTAACTTGTCTAAGCAACTGAATACATGGAAATAAATGTAATAAAAACACTTACCAAAGTATTGTTATATTGGAAAATTAAAAACAACTCTTGCACTACAAGAAGTTTAATATAATATAGTAAAAATATTTGAAAACAACAACCAAAATATCACCCTAATTTTATTAAACAACCAACTTCAAAAAGAAGCCAAGAGAAAGATGCAGTTGATAAAAAAAACAGAAACACTCCTCAAAAAACTTTTTAATGGTGTTAAGAAAATAACGACTTCTTATTTTCGACCTGTTATTTCAAGTAACAAGATCAGCTTTGATATTATTGTTGTTGTATTCAGTCTTAAGTACATATTTTGTGAAGTCATTTATTTTATGTGTGTGTCAGCAGGTCTATTTAACTTTTCTATTTCGCAATTTTCAAAAAAAAAATTAAATAATAAGCCAAATAAGTTATAAATAACGTTAGGTTAGGTAAGGTTTGAATTAGAGTCGTACTAGAGCTACACGAGGGCTATTGGTGACGGGCGTCGTATTTCAGATCAACAGTCAGGTGGCAAACCGACACATGAAATAGGACTTTGAAAAATATTTAACGTACACTCCCTTACATAAATAACGTTAGGAATTTAGATGACTGTCAAATGGAGACAATTTTATTTCAAAATTATTAAAAAGCCTTAGATATTAATAAAACAATTGAAACAGAAAATAACCAACATTTTATAAGAACCTGGTTAGCGTACTTTTAATGCATTTTCTCATACGTCATATTTCTGCCAAATCAAAAAACCGTTAATGTCTATCATTGAATAACTGATGCAAGATGTATGCTCGTAAAAAGTTTTGAAGTTTGTTTTTATGACAAGAAATTATAATAAAGAAAAAAACCATCTGATATAAGTGGATCGCGTAACGATTTCAGGTAATGTCACAAAAATGACGAGGCGTTATATTTTATTTATTATTTACACAAGTAGCGTTGCTTGTAGTAAGGATTACGAAGAGTTTCGAATCATTAGTGTATTTTTAATGGGACAACATATGGAGCAATACCCAGGGTAAATTTTACTCTTACTTTTATATTTATCTTTGAAAAGCAGATTTTTTTTATCTTTTAAAACTTAAATTTAATTTTTAACAAAATAGGCACCGTTTTATTTTTGATATGAAGTAATATTTTTTCCAAAAATAAAAATTAGCAAGTAGGTTTGTAAGACAATCTGTCACTTCACACACAACCACTTTCACACAACAGTTGTATTTAACAGGTAAAAAGGCGCCAAACACAGCATTAATTCTATAATAGACATTTATATGCTAAATTCAGTTTCATTTATTTTATTTCGAAAATTACATAATTATTACTTATCGTTTGCAAAAAAATTAAAGAATAAATGTAATATGCTTCGCTTTTAAATAGAATGACCATATTTCATAACAAACAAGAAGTTCTAAAAGAACTAAAATAGCCTACTATCCTGTTACCTAAATGCTTTCTTAAATTCTTATCGTGAAAAAACTAGGTTCGTAACAGTAAGTGACATCTACAACCGTTTCTACATTAAATTTATATACATTAGAATAAATTTCACTAAAAACAGCATCCAGCTATAATTTCAACTTCTTAAAGCAAATTATTTTCATTAATTTTCTATCGCCAATAAAATAAATATTACTTTATCGTCCGCATGATTTATTTGCAGTTATAAATAAATATTTAATTATTCGTAGAACAAAAACCATAAAACTACTCCAAAATGCACTTAAAATAGGGAATGTAAATTAACAAGTCGGTTTATAACAGAATCTGTCACACAGCATCGAACACAGCATTAATTCTATATTAAACATTTACCCGATAAATTCGGCCAGTTTCATTTATTTTATTTCGAAAATTAAATAATTATTAATTAAATCATTTGCAAAATTTTTTATTTCAAAGAATAAATACAATTTAATATTTCTCGCTTTTAAACAGAATGAAAACATTGCATACCAACATACAAAGAATCTCAAAGTGAAATATATTTGAAGTCATTTCAAACTGATCGATGTCGCAAAAATACATTTATTTTAATTTATTGTCTAAAAGAATTAAAGTTTCTTGAGCGATTGTTGCGATGGCAATGGTGATTTAATTCTAATAAAAATGGCTTCCTATGCTTTTTATTTTGAAGTTTTTTAAATAATTGAAAAACTTAGAATTCGAGTTCTTTTCTGAAATATTCCATGTATTCTCATTTTGATACGCTGAATTTGTTGACGTATCTCACTTTCCCGTAGCATTTGTAGTTTGCAACAGCGATTTAAATGACTCGAAATTGAATTTCAATGCTAACTCAAAGGGATATTCATCGACAAATAGTAGATGTATGTTCGTCCGGTCGTACAGACAGATGGACAAAAAGTATGAAAGTTGGGTGTCTGAGGTTATACCTTTCTAATAAAAAAATAATTTTTATGATCAGATTTATAGAACCGATTTTGGAACGGGGGTACGGACGGACAGGCAGACAGACGGACTGAACGATTATAATACCTTCCAATTTTTACGTTATAAACGTAGCGTGGAAGAGAAAAAAAAGGCTATTCTATAAACTTATTAATGAAGTATAAGTAAAATGGTGATAAAACGGGGTTAAACGCGATTTTTGATGATAATAAAGGTGTTTAGGTACAATAGTATGATGCAAATAAAGTATCATTGTCACTCACAAAATCTTTACTTTTCAAAATATTACAACTAATTAACTTAATTGCGTAATCATATTAAAAGAAGCACGCACAAGTTGAATTATTTCAAAATTATTTATCATTTACTTATACATTTTTAAAAAATGTTCTTTACTTACCACAAAGTCTTTATTCGCGTTTAAATCAATCAAACATGAAGCTTAAAGATCTTTTGACGAATCCAGAATCAATACAATGCATTCAAATTTTACGCAATAATTTAAATTAAATATGTTTTTATACATAGTTTCATGTTGCACACTATTTACTATTGTTATCCATTCTGCAGCTTACTAAGAAATGATAGAACGTTATAATAGTAGATTTTCCCCCCTTTTTCTAATAAGACGTATAAATAAACGCCAACTAATTCAACTAAATCATTAGAAATGACACAGCAGAAGGAAAATTACCAAATGAAACGTAGGATTTGGAATTTAGATTTTACTCGAAAATGTGAAAGCAGTGTTGGGGGACATTTGGGTATTAGAACTCTATGCATTGTTTCAAGCACATTTTGGGATTCGCAGTTTCCTCAAAGTATATCGGTTTGTGTACTTTTTATTATCTTTATCCATGACTCACCATAAAATCAGTGTAGTAAAATTTGTCTGTTTGGAGTAGCATTTGGATCAAACATTTTACATCAAACCTGCAAATGAAACACCAATAGGGTAACTGCGACCACCCTTAGATTAACCCTCTAATGCATAGTGTTACCGTTCGGTAACAAGTTACATAATCCACTTTATTCTATTAAAATAGACCTCCCTCTCTACAAATTTGTGTTTTTTCATCTATTACATTCCATTTTGAAGTTTTAGTTAATAATAACATTCATAATTGACAGTAGTAAAAGTGTTTTCAAAATTAAAAAGTGAAGTTTCTTACTGTTGTGAATTTACGTGTTTGGCAGTATTCAAAGTAATAATATTAACAAATAAATTGCTTTGAAAAAAATATTATAGTTCAAGAGGGTTATTTTAAACTATATTTAGTAGTTTTCTAATCATTCTTTTCAAAATTGGTAGTTTGTAGTTGGTTTTTACATGTGTTACCGTTTGGTAACCATGCATTAAGCACAACTTTTGTTTGCTAATGTGCGTATATCTCTGTAACGGATTCACAAGAGTTCAGTGTTTAAAATGTTTGGTACCACTTGGTTTTAAGAGTAAAAGTAACTGTTTTATGTCGTATCATTCTGCCATTTAAAAAAATTATGTTTAAAAATGATTTTTTGTATATTTTATTCATAAATACCTGCTATTTGTACTAAACCTGCTATTGCCTACTATTTGTACATTAATTTTGTTTCAAAAGTAACTACTATTCATAATTATTTTAATGACTAATTTTTCTTGTTTAACAAAATCTAAATGTACTAAATATATTAATACTCTTTTTTGTTTGTTATACACGTTTTCAAGAAAGATTTTATACCCAAAACTATGTGTCTGTGTGCCTCTGCAACTTCTTATATAATACTAAAATTATCAATAAGCTTTATTTTTAAGTATAATTTATCAGAAATATAAAAAAAAGTTCATTAGCTTAAGAAAAAAGGTAATAATTTGAATAAAAATAAATATTAGTACCCCGAACTTTAAGCATCTATTCAGCGCTTAATGCATGGTGTTACCGTTCAGTAACAAATTTAAAAAATGAAATTATTTAAATTCCGATGGATTTAATTTTTTTTCCGTATTTTTCCCGTAATGTATGAGCATTAGAGATACAAATATATTTTTTTGGGACGAAACAAAAAATTCATGCATTAGAGGGTTAAGGACAGGCCACTTTAAAGGGATGGAAATCCAAAAAGAGGGAACTTGGAAATACTCCAACTGCAGAAACTGCCCCGATTCGGAACTGGATCCAAAAACATCTTTTCTCTTGTCTAGCCATATCCTGGCAGAATTGCAGCAAATCACCAATTCGCAATACGAAGACCTTTATGAGGACCACTGTCTGCTGATCGCTGAAGCCGTCTATGAGACCTTTGGTCCCATATAATCTTTATCCATGGACACGACATCATCATCATCATTTTGAACATACATGCATTTTTAAAATTATCTTTACTTTATACATAGTATTTTTTTTCTGACTTTTTGCAATATGAACTGCAACACATATTTTCGCGCATAAACGTCTCTTGTAAATTGGATGATAGTAGAATCGAAAATCTACTAATACTAATTGTATACTAAATTATATGACTGTGATACTCTACTTAATTCGACAAAGCTTATTTAAAAACAAGTTCCTAGTAAGATACAGAATAAAAAAAATGTAATAAATTAATTTTTTATTAAAGTAGTACATTTTGAAACAGCAAAATAAAACTATATATTTGAATAAAATACACTGCCACCTGATTAACAACAGTTTTTCTTTCACAATAAAGTACATTTAGGATGTTTTGTTTTTTTCTTCGGAGGACTTAGCGCAGCTAGGATAGATTCGTCAAAAGCATTTTTCAGGCCTTTCTGTGTAGAACAAAAAAAAATTATTTAAGTATTAGGCTAAGCATTTTAAGGAGAATTTTTTAAAAATGTATTTTTGCTTCATAGTGTGAGTTAACCACCGAGAAGGTAACCACCGAGAAGGACTCAAACTTGCGATCCTTCGCATGCAAGGCAAGCGCCTTAACAACTGGGTTCTCCAACCCACCCCCAATGAGTGGGCAGGGCAAAATATCCTAGTTATACTTTGGAGAGTTTCCTAGTTTTTTCGAGAGTTGGATGCGAGTTTCAGTTTCGCTACTCACCCTTCACTAATAAATATATTAGGCAATAGTATCCTTATACGAATCCTTACCTACGTACATGTAACATGATCATGTGTACATCGATTTTTACAATGGATCAGTTAATTTATAATTTGTAGAAGAATTTGTTCTTTAGTCAACCACGGAAATTTTTTCAAAAAATCCCATGTTGGTAAAAAATGCGAGCCAAAATTTTGCTGATAGTTTTTTTAAGTTCAATTGCATTCCTCTAATTATGATGAAACTAGGAGGAGGCAAGATTGCCTGACCACTTAAATAAAAGGATTACTTATTAACCCATTCAGTCCCAGTGATGCCATTTGGTATCATGTTTCAGATCATAATTAAAAAAAAATAGGGCTGTCATCTATTGAGATTAATAAAAAAATATTTTCCAATAGAAAAAATTCTGAAGAATCGACTGATGTGCTTTTTGATATCATAAATAGCTATAGTCCAATAGAAAAAATTCTAAAATGATGCCAAATTGTCATTGGGGCTCACTGAAAGGGTTAAAGTAAAATACCAAAAAAAGTTTAAAAAATCAACTTGATAACTAAAATGTTTTAAGTATTTTATAAGTAGAATTTCTTCACCTTCATTTGATAAAGGTTCAATATCTATTACGGTCAAATGCTCCTTATTTTTGTTACATGGCAATAGATTTAAGGAAATGTTATTATGCACGTAAACAGAGCTTAATTTTACTAGTTACTATCAATTGAGCATACATAAGTGACAATACAAACATGGAAAAAATAGCACAAAGGACAAAACAAGTTTCATTAATATTTTTTATTAAAAAATTGCTTCATCCATTACATAAAGTGTATATCAACATGTGGCACGGGCTGTCAATTTCTTTTTTTTTATGTAACACGCAAACAAGCTATTTCACATTATTATTTTTATTCCAAATACTGTAAAGCATTCTATTAGGAAGACACATTGTGCTGAACAGTAGTGCTCTTACTTTTGATTCGAACAGAACAGGACAAATAAACAAAAAGGATACACACAAAGGATTGCCAAGCGACACCCAGCAATTTAATTAAAAATAATGACATACAAATAGGGACATGGTAATATTAACTTAATGTATATGCTAACAATTTTAAGTATGTAATAAATGATATAGTATTACTTAAATACTTAGGTTTAGAGTATAACTGAATTAAAATGATGTCGAACTAGATCTACTCCACTTACACTTTTAAACCACCACAAACTTGGTTATTCATAACTAATTTAGAGGTGCAAAATTTCAAATCAAATTCTTAGTTATTAACTAATAAAATTAATTTTAAGTTTTGAACAGTTAATATCACTATGTCCATTGTACAAATTATAGTGATAAAGATTTTGACAAAAACTAAACTCATTTAAGTTGGATTTTCATTTAGAGCACTTATTAATAAAAAATGTTGAATGGAAAAGTACACAATAATGTCAGATATTGAAACAATGTAATACATCATTTTTAAACTTTGAATTCATGAAAACTACAATGAGCAGACTAACGTCTCAAGCAAGCTATGGTTGAGGATATTTGATTAAAAAAATTTATATACAAACTCCAAAGAGTCAGTTTGTTATGTGATCACTCAAAGTTATGGGTTAGAAATTCCATATATAAAAAAAATTTGATACAAATTCTTGAACTTGTCAAGAATTTTATCTTTACAATTTTAAAATATTTATATTGTAAAATACCGTGAGAACATTTTAAACTAATTAAAATATTACTGAAAAATAAAAACATAAATAAGTCTTTATTTAATCAAGTTTAATGTTTTAATTAAATAAAATGTTTCAGGCAAGAAATTTTTCATAAATAATCCTTTGTAAAAGATCCTAGTGACAGTAACAAATATGCTCTTTGGAGTTCGGATATTAACAAAAAGAAAAACTTTTTTACATGAGTCGCGATCAAACTGCTCGCACGCAGCAGAAGATGTTCAAAAAAGATCCGTGTCGCCCAAGAAATAGACAGTAGTTCCGCATTGAGCATTGGAAAAAGTCAAATTCAACAGTCTATAAGCCTACGCCGCAATGCAAACGGTCTTCTTCCCGCAAAATAGTTTATAGGCACTTTACGGACTAAGGAGGAATGAACGTTTTTAGATTTCCGAGACAGCGAGGCGAAAGATGGAAAAGGTATTGACCAAGTCACAAACTGTTTTATAGAAATCAAAATTAACTCTTGCTAGTTCAAGTATTTTTTTTAAATTAAGATAATAGGATCAAGATTCATTTAATTATATTTTTTTAATGAATTTATAGGATTTTACAATGGATGGTAGGAATGGATAAAACTTCCAAGCTAAAATAATACTCAAATAAAATTAATGTATAAATATACAAATACTGAAGAAAGGATAATGAAATAGGATAAGCAATTTTCACAAGAATTTATTAAAATCATAAAGGTGGAAATTACTTTCGTCAACATATGGCTAAGTTCCGTTTATATATATAGTTACATTTCTGATTTACGAAAAAACGCTTGCAAGTTGAAACCAATAACCAGAGATTTCCCTAATGCAAAATTAAAATCCACATCTGAGCAAATAAAACAAAACCTCACATTCGCATTTCAAATTAAATTACAATCTTTAAATTCCCTTTAAAAAATCGTCGCAACACAGTACACAAAAAAGGAAAGATAATTTGGTAATCTAAAAAATAATTTATCCTACGAGACGACAGTTATATAAACACTAAGTAAAACTAAAAAAGTATTGCATCTGCACAATATAAGAGGGGTTTCTCACTTCCGTTAATCGAATCTTCCCTACAATACACACACAACAAAAAAAAAAAAAATCGTTCACTGTTTTAGCCAGCATCAAACAAAGAAGTATCTCTTTCAAACGGAGATGCCAGCGATAACCTGACAGCATGGTTGCCCCCACTCACTGAAATTCCCTGTCATAATTTTTCCAGTTTTTGTGGCAACCCTGCAGTGTGGGGATCACAACACCAAATATTTCACTGCAAATTTCAACGATTCATATTGAAGCTGGCACCCCAAAGCCTGGAAAACCAACCTGGTTTGATGGGCATCGACCAATGGTTGGATGTCTTATGAAACATTAACCCCAAGTGCAGATAATTAAGGTAGGTTGATGCTTACTGATCGAAAGGCGCATAGCATCAATGATCACACATTGGATTGTCAAATACTCGATGGCAAGATTGCTCGAAAATTTATATTTGTTGACATGTGCATCAAAAAGTTATTTAAACAATTTGATGACTAATTTAAAACAGTAATTTCAGCCTTTTACATTGATAAAACCAATAGATAATAACCAATCCAGTTGGAAAGGATACAATAATATAAGGATATTCATCTAACTAGTCCACAATTAGTAACCAATCAGATAATAGGCTGTATATTTAAAGCAATTCACCTGATGACAAAGAGGTTGGTTTACAGATTAAAATTCAATAACAATCCAGCATCTAAGTATTCAACAACCCATGCCGGTCAAACAGGTCAACGTCATCACTGGCATCATCACCATATCTTTCCAAGTTTTCCTTTTTCTACCATAACTTAAGATAAAATTGTAAAACACATACGTGTGGCACTTATAATATATTAATCAGTCTTGGTCCATTTTTTTCTGCTTTTTAATAGAAAATCCTGAATTAACGCGAGATTGGTAAATGCGCCTGGTAATAAGAGTTCCACGAGAAAAACAGTTCCGCCGACAAACTCTGGATTACAAAAAAGAGCAAATGGATTTTGTTTTTCGCCCCATGCTGTTGTTCCCCGCTGAGTAATAGATGGGGGTTGGGTCACGAGGGTCGCTGCGTGTCCCGCGTTAGGTGGCTTCAGTCTCTTACAAAAGTCTGCACTTTCGCCTGGGCTTGGGTTCGGGAGGTTCCAGGGCTGCCAATATTGCCTCGTCGAAAACGTTCTTCAGGCCTTTCTGTTGGGGGACAAAGGGTTTAATGTTACCTCAAGGTTAACTAAATTTCAAAGAATATTTACCAAGAGGTGATTTGCCCGTTATTTTATAAAAGTGCAGTAATATTATTGGAGGTGGGAAAAAAGTATTTTTTATGTTATTAACTAATATTTTCATGTATAAATAGAATATCTGTAGACATTTTTCTACCATAAAAACTGAGAAAACAAATAAACAAGGCTTTTTCTTGTGAGAAGTCAGCGATAGGCTTAAATATGCACAAAATTAAAGTTATGAGTCCACACAATTTTTCACATCCCTTTTTAACATATGACTATTTTTTAAGCTGTTTATTTTAGAACTATATAAAAAATCTTTCAAACTAAAACTTGCTCTGCTACTTAACAGTAAAGATACTGCAATCCAATACATCCAACAGAAATAAATTACTAAACTACATAAAAAAAATCCTAATATTAATCAAAATCTTTATGAATTAAAATTGTTAATGCTAATGAAATACTAGTGTTAATGATCTGAAAAAACCGCTAATACATATACAACCAACAACAATTAGAAACAAGCAGCCAATGCAAAACACAAGAGCTAAACAAAGGTTTAAACACTAAGAAAACAAACAATACAGCAGACTCCCTCTTAACCGGCCTCCGTTTAACCAGATCTCTGCTATAACTGGGCTAAAAAATTTCCACCCTTAAAATGTCAAAAATAGCTAAAAATACAAGTTTTTGGTTAGTTCAATTGGTTTTTGGTGTCGTTTTTTAAGGTATGTTATCAAAAATGTAAAATACTACTAATAGTATATAAAATAACCAGTAAAATGACGTCTTATTTCAATTGTACAATTATTTCATAAGGCAAGTATCACCAAGCAAAGTGCAATGAATTAAATAAACATCTAAATTTTCATTTCTTTAATTTCTCCGGTTTAACGGGATTTTCGTTTAACCGGCTTATACCCTTGGTCCCTTTTAATCTGGTTAAGAGGTAGTCTACTGTACATATTACACAACATTATGCATTTTTGATCCTAATAAACATTTATATTAAAGCCTCAACTCTATTTAACACCCATAAAAAAATATAGTGTGTTTTCAATGCAAAACTGAATAAAAACAAAGAGCAACCTATTTAATTACATACCTGTGTGAGGGCCGAGCACTCGACATACTTGACTGCCTTGAGCTCTTTGGCGAGCTTTTCTCCCTGCTCGTAGGTGATGGGCTTCTGCTTGTTCTTGGCGAGTTTTTCTACCGTCACGCCATCGTCCCTCAAGTCTATCTGGGTCCCCACCAGCAAGAAGGGGGTTTTCTGGCAGTGGTGCGTGATCTCAGGTACCCACTGGAAGATGAGGTTTAGGTTAGAATTGAAATAATATTGACTTATGACATATATTTTCTGTCTTGTATGCTTGGTAAGAGACTCGCTTATAAAAATTAAGATTTTTTATTGTATAAAAAATATTGTTTTATTGTACATACAATAATGAAACCAAGTTTTATTCTGCAAATCAGCAAAAACAGGTAATTCAAAAACTGATACTTTATGTTTGTTATTTGTATAAATGAAAAAAAAAACTGAAAGAACAAAAACTTAACTTTTAAAAGCAGTTGTTCATTTACAGCTTTCTTTAATGTCATTAATTTCAGGGACAGAAATTATAAAAAATATAGGAAATTATATTGAAAAAAGAATATTGCTTAAGTATTCTTATTCATAGTTCATAAGTATGCAACTACAATTTATACAAAACTTAAAAAAAAAAAAAAATTAACTTGCTTGTTACCTCGCTGCTGTTTTCACTTGCTAGAGATACCAGGGACAATAATTAAAGCCAATAAAATCATTCAAAAAATTTCAGCAATAAATCTCTACAAGCATTAAAAGAAGCTATTCTGTAGCTAAATTACACTCTGTACTGCCAGAATAGATAAATGCAAATTTGGGGACGCAGCACAGCATGTTATATAATATATTTTAGTTAGATTCAATAAAACTTAAGTTATGGACATATTTTTATTAATGGCGCACTTAAAATAAATATAATCATTACAAAGATAGTTAAAGATGTGTAAATTAAAAACAGAAAAATCATGCTAATTTAAGAAAAAATTAACATCCAAGATCCGATCACAAACTTGCACCTTTATGAGTCAAGTAACATAGTTGTTATTGCCCTTTTCACAGATAACAAGAAACCCCAATACAAACTTCAAGTATATTTTTTATCGTTTGCAAATAATTTTCTTTAAAAAACATATATCTAATAAGTTAATAATCATATTTTTCTTATTATACAGGATTGTATTGATGTGATATGCGAAAACATTGTGATTAACATTTCCTTGTTAAACTATAAACGGAACAAGATACATACCTTTTCTTTAACGTTCTCAAATGATGAAGGCGAAACAACCGAGAAACACACCAGGAAAACGTCTGTCTGTGGATAACTTAGAGGTCTGAGGCGATCGTAATCTTCTTGACCGGCTGTATCAAATAAGCCTAGTGTGTAAGGTTCACCACCTATCATTACTGTCACTGCATAGTTGTCAAAAACCTGGAAGTGCACATAAGAACTTAAAATATAGTACTTTATGATCATATGCATTATAATTAAATACAAAGTGAAAAATTACTATGATTAATGAGGAAATTTCAATTAACTCTTCTTTTAATAAAAATAAAAGATTTGTTAATGCAAGTACAAAGTTTTTAATTATAAAATGAGTTGCCGTCATTAACAGTTAGTGTTTGAAAGCAAATATTATGACAGTGTGGACAGGGTTTAAAATATAGAGTAGCTACTACACATACTCGTGCAGAAGCCAAGAAATTTTGGACAAATTTAATGCTGTAAAAATCAGGATCGACTTATAGGTACTTGAAACATCCAATTTCCACATTAAATTTTCAATCCTAAAACTAAATTTCAATCAAACTTAAGGTTTGGATACCATCTATTAAAAACAGTCACAAGCAGTTAACTTCTGAAGAAGAAATAAGATTGGTATCTATTCACAGTATCCACATAAAGATGCTTTATGATTAGTTCTCAGCGTTCACACTGTAGTTTTGGTACAGGGCAATTGAACTTGAGTCTTCAAGTGTGTAAAGAAAACATTGCTGCTCATTGATCTTGGCATCTACTTTGCTTCTCCATTCAGGGTCAGCAATGTCAATGACACTGGCCAAAACCCATTTTATTTTCATTGGGGTTGAAATTTTGTTTGCAAAATAAACAATTTTCGGTCCGTTATGAACCAGTTTCTTTTTTTTTCTGCAGAAGGCCCTGGGTTTATTTCTACCTCGACTAATTCACAGGTAACCAACTTTGGAAGGTTATTAGGATTAATAATGGGGGGGGGGGGGTCGACTTGTACATCGGCATATACAGTAAATCATGGGTGAAAGTTGGCAAAAATCATAGGACTGAAAATTTTTACAGAGGTTTTTCAGAGTCGGGGTTTCTGCCGAAATGTCTCAAATTCATGACTGAAATTAAAAACTTTCATAACTCCTGGAATCGGGCCAAAAATAAGAAAAATTTCAACTCAAGCCATTATGAAACTTGATGTGCAATGTCTGATCTTCTAAAATATACTTTTATATTGAGTAAACAATTATTTCTTCATACATTTAAACCAAGTATAAGAAAATAAAAATCGGAACTAAAAACAGTGCTTCTGCCAGAATGAACAATCCCAAATTCATGACTAAGTTAACAGTTTTTCATGACTCCATAAATGCCATCTTAAATAAAAAAAAATTCAAATTGAGACAACTATCGAAGGTTGACACAAAAGTAGTAAACTACTTATTAAGTTTATGGTGGACAATTTTTACATAGGCTTAATTTCTTGTTGCAAGTGCACAAATTTATTTTTAAAATAAACTATTGTACCATAAAATGATTTCATGCTATTAAGCTATTAATAAACTGAAAACATATTTCTTTGCTAATCTAAACCTATTGTAGAAGTAATGCTTAATGTATTAGTTTTATTTGAGTAATTATTCCATGGATTTTTTTGTTCTATAATATGTGTGCCTTTTATTGCTATTCCATTCTTTCTTTTAATAACGGGTCACGCTTGCATTAAAAAAAAGTTTTAAAAACACAAGTTAAACTAAAATTACAAAAAAGCCTATCAGCAAAATTATTTATACTAATTTATTTTTTTAATATGTTAAAATTAAGGCTATAGCTCTAACATCCTCTCTAAAACAAGAAATTTTGACGAATTTATATTCATTGATTTTTTTTGCTACCATCCTAAATTGCGGCGAATCCAAAAATCATGCAACTTTAGCTATAAGAACATCTAAAAGCTCTGGCGATTTGAAAAAAAAAAAAAACTACCGTGATCCGAAACTCCACTATCCGAAATTCACGAAACTCCAGCGATCCGAAAGTCGCGAAACTCCAGCGATCATAAAATCGCGAAACTCCAGCGATCAGAACGTAAGAGAAACTACAATTCTTCAGTCAGGATCCAAAACAAATTACTGTTAGTTTCTATTATGTGACGTCATCACATAACAAGCTTCGTAGCATAGCATAATCCGTTCCTGGCCGCAATCAAATTGAATAAAAAATCATTTTATGGTTCCGTCCCGTTCCGTACTGGAGTATTTTTAAAAATACGGAAATCCGTATTAATAAGGAAAACTTTCACCCATGCAGTAAATTAACTTACCAGTGAATGAAAATATATCATTTACAATTAACACTGTGAGCGTTACATGCATTTTTGTAAAAGCAGTCACACAAAACGTTACTCAAAATCCAAAGTCCTACTATCATTACTTTGGAAATTAGAGGACAAGAAATATTATATTAACAGCATTAGCACATAGTAAAACTTTAAGTTAAATATATATAACTAACATAACAAGGGATATAAATTCATTTGGTAGTTTTGGCTAGGGCACTTGGCTAGGCTAGGACTTTTCTTGGCTTTTGGCTAGGACTTTGGCTATGCACTTTTCAACCTGACCATCACCGATTGAAATAATATTTACAGGTTTGAATCTATGATGATATGATACAAAAAAAAAATATTTTTTTCATGATATGATACAAAAAAAATATTTTTTTCAGATTTTTTATTGGCTTATTTTTTTTTGTAGGACCCTACGAAAATGGCAAAAAAGTGCAAAACGAAACATTCGGACAGTCATAAAAAGTCCTTTATCTCAGCTTCTATAAGAGATAGATAATTTATTTTGGTCTTATTTTAAAGCTCCTGAAATGGGCTTTCATATGATACCTCACTTGACAACATTTATTGACATTAATATTTCAAGGTCACCAAAACAATTATTTGACCTTGAATATCTCGAAAAGTGTATTTTTAAAAAATCTGAAACAACATATTTTTTGCATGCTAATGTGCTGTGTATATGGCAAAAGTTTCATAATGAAGATTAAAATTACTTTTCCCCTTCTAATAATTTTTTTTTATCAAAAGGAAAATCTTTAAATAAGATATCATTGGAAAAAACACATAATTTACAACAAACTATAAGTAACTAATTGATTATTTTGGCTATAAAAAGCAGGACTCGAAAATTATATTGCCCGACATGCCCGGGGCATGTAAAAATTCCAATCGGGCATGTATTCTTTCGCCTCGCATGCCTGACTGGGCATGTAAACACTTCATCAAAAATACCTTTCCATAAGTTTAAACATTTTGCGTTTTAATAAATCCCCAACACATCCATTCGTTGCTTCTTGAAAATCTATAATTTTAATCTGAAGTCGAAATTAGTTACTTCACAATGTTGTCATGGCATCAAATAGAAATTCATCAATAAAATTCTGGTGGGCGCCAGGAAATTTTACCACTTTCAACAATTTTCGAAATGTCTTGTTACTTTGGCAAGGTTTCTTAAGGTATAAGAGTTCGATATATTTTTAATTAACATTGATTAAACCTGGAATTTTCTGTAAATTCTCTGGGAAAATCTGGAAAAGTAAGATAATTTGGTTTTCCAACTTACATAATGTAACAGTTTATTTCGTGAAATAAGTATACGGCTTAAAAAAATTACGCGTCCAAATACGCATTTTAGTTTCAGCTTTTGTTATTTTTGCCTAACTCATGCCTGGGTTCAGCTTTCTTTTCCCGATTGGGCATGTAAAAGTTTTATTCGTGCATGTATTTCTGAGACTAACATGTCCGACAGGGCATGTAAAAATTGAGATTTTTCTAGCCCTGATAAAAAGAATATATATGCAAGTTATATGAATCAAATATAATAATCAGATTACTTTATTTCGCATTTCATATGCAACTTAAATAAAAGTTCTGTTATATATTCGTTAAACAATCTGTTCGATCAAAAATAATAACTTTCAATGATGAACAGCAGATTTTTAAGATTTAATAAAAGATTTTTTTTAAAAATCCAAGTTATAATTAAACAATTTTAAGATTTCTAGAGGAACCAATATTAATATCGCCTAGTTTTGAGTGTTTATTTGTTATTGTATTTTAAATAATTCATAAATATCTACTGAGCATATTAGAAATAAACATGTGTGTATTCGTTTTTCATAATGTGATCACATTTTTTTCATTTAAAACGAAAAATCGTAAATTCTCCCATAGAACCCCATGTTAACTAGGGGTAGATAAAGGCGGCTACCTTCCCCCGGTTCCCGTCCACCTCTGGCTTCACTCAGTTCCCGTACGATTGAATCGGCGTGACTGCTCCTGTTCTTTCTATCCTCCTGGGTCAGCAGTTATGTTGGTGATACCCGCACCCGAGACCTTCCGTAAGTTAGGCGAGTGTCTAACAGACTGGGCTCCCCAGCCCCTCCAAGTAAGGAGGGGAAAAAAGTGCTTTCAAAGCTTGCATTGTAATCCAAAGGACTATGGATTGAGTATAGAGTATAAGGTGGTGTTGTACTTACGGTGGGCACGTACTCCGAGGGGAACTTGTTGGTGGTGTAGGAGATGAGCAGGCAGGTCTTGCCCACCGCTCCGTCGCCAACCACCACACACTTGATGGTCTGCATCACTGGGGCTCACTGTGGGTCCAGCGTGAGGCACGCCTGCAACACAAACAACTCAGTTAGAGTATCAATAGTTAAACCGATATTTAAACAGTTTGAGCAATATGACATGTTAAAACTAAGAAAATACTTTTTTGGATTTAACCCTTTCAGTCCCAGTGATGCCATTTGGAATCATCAATTTCACTATTTTTTCAAAATGTTTATGTCTCGTTATGACATCCAAACACACATCTTCATTCGATTCTTCACACTTTGTTCTATCGTTCCATTAGACAATATTTTTACATTAATCTCAATAGAGGTCAGAACTACTATATTTTTTTATTTAGAAAATAATAGCTAGCAAGGGTTTCACCTGGTTTTTGAAAAGTTCACTTCAGTTCCACACATTTAAAACGCAATTTAAACTATTTAAATTAAAATTACAAAATTTTTGTTTAATAATATTGTCATATACCCCAAAATATATAACTCGAAGTGTTAATAGGTAATCTATATATTTTTATTTTGTTGTTTTCCACAGTTAAAAAAATTTTGGCATTATTTCAAAAACCATATAAAAAATTCAAATTATTTTTTTCTTATGGAACTTATTTTTAACCTAAAATATGCTTATTTTGTGAATATCAGATGTTTCTGCAGTGTAGTAATTTTTGGGACTGAAAGGGTAAAAATTTATAGGTACGAAATAAACTGCTTATTGCTCATGACAATATTTTTAGGACCATTCAATGCGTGACGGAATGACATTTTGAATTGTAGCATTGAAGTAAAACATTTACCAATTAACTATTTTCAAAGCAAAATTAGTTTTTCTGTTTATATATTACTGTAGATGACTAAAAGATAATAAAAAAATTTAACGTATTTTATTATTTCATTTTAGACTAACTTCTTTTTGTGATACAGAATGACATTTTTGCAACCACGACTTCATCCTGGGGCTCAAAAATTGGAAATTTCGATGAATTATCAATACATTAAGTTTTTAAACTAATGCATATCTTAAATAATAAATATGATATAACTATAAATCATATTAAGGGTTTCAGTTTTGATGATTCATATTTAAGTGCAGAAGGGCAAATTTCAAATGCTCCCAGCATCAAACTTTCTAAAAAGAATTTCCAGCAATTTTACCAACCAGTTAACTTTTCCGAACAATCATAAAATTTACAATTTTGCATATTGAAACAAGCTTAAAATCAATCTACAGCTTTCTCTCTTTTGGCTGCCTTTTGTACCATTTAATTCTTAGACGTGCCTTATAACATGAACAACACCATTGCATCTTCCATTATCAGATATATATCCATACACAAAAATACCAATTAAAAAAAGATTATGCGACAAACATAAAAATGGTAAGAAAATTAAAATATTATTCTTTGACTCACAACAATAACAATGCAATCGAACTTAAATGTAAACACAAGATGCACAGTTTCTGCGTGTACAGTAATTTTTGACGCAAATTAACTACGCTATGTATACATGCGTAGTAGAGATAGGATTCCAACTGGCTTATGATAAGAAACTACAGAATAATGTGACCCCTATCACAATACAAGATAAAGATAGTATGCAAAAAAGGAAAGTGAAACGAAAGATAAGAGAATATAACATTGTAAAAAACGAATAGCTATTAGCTTAGTTTTTATAAGGAGTTTATTTTTAAAAAAATTTAAGTTGAAGACAACTTCAAAAAATATAAATGTACGAAACCTTGTGATATATGTACATTAATCTGAATACTATTTTCTTTCATAATTCTCTTTCAAAACGCATTCAAATTCAAGAGAAAAAAAACATGAGATCATCTGTAAAGAAAGTTTGGGTAAATCTACATAAAATTTATTTAAGAGTAGCAATTCTCAATTTTAGTTAATTTTAAGTTGGTGGCGCTTCAATAGATCAAAAGGGAGATAAATATCTCAGTATACAGGTATTTTTTTATAAAGAACTAAGGTAAATGTATTGTAAATGGTGCATGTTAATAACGTATTCAAGAATTCCAACAATTGAAAAATTGGTGATTTTAGCATATATATAAAAGTTTTAAAAAACACGTCAAGCAGACCGTAGATTTCTGACTATATTGTTTAACTTTTAATCTGTGAAAAACAGCTAAACAAATTTTTTTACAAAGAGACAATATGAAATTTGAGGCAAAAGCAATTTTGTTTGACACATTAAATGTCACTTTAAACAGCTCCTATTCATAATTTAAGTCGCTTGGCAATAAAAATTAACAAAACAAATTACACTTAAAATTCGCATAGCCAGGACAGGTTGCAAATTATTTTCTCGGACCACTTTCATTGGAGGATTCTTTCCAGTTATAAAACTCATTCTGAAAATTATAACTATAATATAGGACCAGGTTTGTTTACGGACAACTTCATTCAATTGAATATATACACGATCTACAAAATCTGCCAATGGATCATACATCAATGGAGGTTGCAAGTTTTGATACTAAATCATTCTATGTTATTCTAATGATAGCTGCAGAGAAATTGTTAAATCTTAGCAATTTAAAACCAAGGAAATAATCACAAATCATTTAATGGTTAGATGAAATTTGATTTTAACTTTATATTTTGTGTTTGCCTATATTGGATTTTCCCCCCTTTGTGTGCCATTGTAGGATTTTCATTATTAACTGGCAGGCAAGTATGTAGAAATAGTTTCTAAATGATAAGGTACAGCTATGATATAACGGCCTGTCTGTTCATAGGCAACATTTGATGAGCTTGAATATTTAATGTAGGGTTGCTATACCTATTGTGTTGTATGAAATATAAAGTTTAATGTTTACGGCATTAAGGCATTTTCATAGCTTTTCAACGTAATGAAAATGGATGCCATAGACGGTAGAAATTTACTGTACGGCAACCATTGGTGAACTTTCCGAAATCGCGCCAGAAGTCCGTATTCTTGCGAATTTTGACGTCATGCTCTCTTCACAACGATGATGTTTTCCGGCAACCCTATCTAACCATTATGCGTTTCAGTCAGGTCAGACAGGTTGCCATCAAAAAATATTTATCGCCAAATCGGAAAATCACGCCAATGGTTACCGTACAGTAAAGGTGAGCCCCATAGACCATATGATGCCACATTATACCATAGCTGTTCGTTTGTTCGTAAAAATTGAAGTTAAACTTTAAGAATCGTGGCCGTATTTGGCGTCCCTTAAATATCACTAAGGCGAATGAGTACAAACCCCAGCGCGTGCAGAGCCAACCATTGAATGACAACAATATGGAGAAAATGGCATGCAAGAAACTTCCCCGTAGCTGATTTCGCCAAACTTTGCCATAATACCAATAAGTTGGTGATCCCAGATTTGGCTTAAAATATCTATATATACCATGATTCTTCAGCTTAACAGAATGAACCCTGAACTTTATGCACCCTGTTAAAGATGCTGAAATAAACTATGAAAACATTACTGATGTTGACAATTTGTTTGATTGCTTTGCCAAGTGGTGAAATATTGGAGTAATTTAACTGCACACTAATAAGTTGCATGTCACATTGCAAAACAGACTATATGAAACATGAAAAATTGCATCTAAATATCTATAAGAAGTCCAATTTATTGATCTAAGAAACATGTGCAACACAAGAACACAATAGCATTTATTCAAATCGCAAAGAATAACGCAAGTGGATCTAAACTCGCCAATATCATAAAAATAAATAAAAACAAGATGTCAACAGGAACGATATTAAATTTAAGCCTAATTAGATGTTTTCAAACCCAATATAAAACTCGATATCAGTGTAATTTACACTCATTTAAGTCATAGCATCAAAAAATTGATAAAAATATCCTAAAACTAATATTTAATTAATAGATAAATAACTGCGTTCGTTATTTCATTCAAGACAGCTAACCCAGGCTTAACACCTCATCAAAACAAAACAGTTTAGAATGCGGCAACAATCACATTAAGTACCGAAGAGAAGCAATGTTTATAGGTTATACAAACAAATATAATGAATATAAGATGATTAGAAAGGAATAAACATTGTTTATTTATAACAAAAATATAATTTAAAGAGATATACCGCCATATTGAATATTACACAGCGAGGAAGGACCGAGTGGTCTGACAAGATGGAACGAGACAATAAAAATGGAGCATGTAAATGATGTACTTATGTTATTCAATCAAATCTGAAGAATAATTTATTTTGAAAATAACTTTACCGAAGGGAATCTTCTTAAACTTTTCACAATTCCGAAGGAATAAAATTACCGTCCCTCGATAGAGACAGTGTAGGTAACTGGGCGTTGACAATAGCAGTGTGACATCACTGATTTTACGTTTCCGGTGATGGCATCTACCGCAAAATAAAACTAAGAAATAGTAAATTTCTGGTCAACAAACACTTCAAAAAGACATAATATTCAATTTTATTAAATGATTTTGTTCACAGTTTAGATTCAAATAATAATTTTTACTATTTTTAGTTTAAAATATAAACAAATGAGTTATCAATATCTTTGAGTGACGTCAATTTAGTGCTCGGTTTACTTGGTTTTAGATCACTCTTCTGCCAGATGGACTATTCCGTCTGCACCTCACCTCTGGAAGGTTGATCAGGAACGTTTCACTAAATCTACTAATCGACACATATCAACGAAAGAGCCATTCAGTTTTTGAGCTTCATATCAAGTTTAGTTTGAATTATCGTTGCACTAGAGCAACACGAATGTTCTTGGTGACGGACGTCGTATTTTGAAACAACAGTAAAGTGACGAGCCGACACCTGTATAAGTGTATAGGCACCCAACGCAACCATTAAGGGCGACTCCTATGCAGCAATGGGACTTTGAAGCATATTCAACGTGCACTCCCTCTACACGGGGTATTATTTGTCGTACAATTTTGGTATTTGGACTTCATGGACGGTCGCAGCTATTTCAGCGATGCCAAATCATTAAGAACAAGATTACAAATCATTAAGAGCAGTTAGCATATTTCTTAGTATTTTATGAGAAATGTAGTAAAGTGTGTACATTTTTCGTGTCTAATCCTTATAACAAAAAAAATACTTCAAATTCTTAACCCTTTTATTCGCAGTAATGCCATTTGGCATCATCATATTTCCATATTTCTGATCATTATTTTAAAAAAATAGTGGGGCTGAATCTATTGGAATTAATAAAAAAAAGCTTGAAGAATCGAATGATGTGCTTTTTGATATCATAATGGCATAGGGATCCGAAACAAATTTCTCAAATGATGATGCCAAATTGTCAATGGGACTGAAAGGGTTAAATTCAGTTATTTCCATGTTTCTAATCGCATTTCTTTTTTTTTTTTTTTATCGCAAAGACGCATTTTAGTTTATATCTTTTTATGTGTGTTCTTTCCTTGCTCCGTTGTGTCCAGTGGTGTCGGAACGTCAGAAGAGCCGCAGGCTGCGTTTTCAAGGGATGGAGGATGGAGCTGAGCTAAGGCTGCTCATCACCCCCATACCCCGTCCTCCTTCGATCGGGCTTGCTAATGTTAAGTCGATGGGGGAAAAATGGTTTTTGTTCCAAAAAAAGTCAAGAAATTATAGGAATATTTTGATGCGGTTTTTTTTTAAATTCATAAAAATCCAATAAAGTAGTGCTTTTAGAGGTTATTTTTTTAAAAACGTTATTTACTTTTTTTTAATCTAAATTTTTTTTCTATTCAAAGAAGGCAAGTAAGGTTTTTAAAAAAATAACCTCTAAAAGCACTACTTTATTGGATTTTTATGAATTTAAGGGGACGCATTACCTAAAATTTAGGGCTTCCCAGAAAATGATTAAACATGCTAGAACTCTGTGATATAAATATATTGCAAAAAAAGAAGGTATCATTTATAATGACAGAGGTTTATTGAAAATAATATGGTGGGTTTGCAATTTTTTTTTTTTTTTTTTGAAATTTTCTGTTGATTTTTTAAATATTAATTTTTTTAGCTTATGAATTGTTAAAAGCCTAAAAAAAATCCATTAAAAAATTCCTTAAATTGCAGGAGGAGGAGTATTTTGAAAAATCGTTATTATTTTTAATATTTTGAAAAAACTAACGTTTCAATATTAATAACTTTTTTTGTATATGCTTATTGAATGTTAGTTCTTTAAAAAAATAGTTTAATTTGAACGCTAGCGATAAAAATACTGGATTTAAATTTTTAGGTAATGCGTCCCCTTAAAAAAACCGCATCAAAATATTCCTATAATTTCTTGACTTTTTTGGAACAAAAACCATTTTTTCCCCATAGACTTAACATTAGCAAGCCCGATCGAAGGAGGACGGGGCATGGGGGTGATGAGCAGCCTTAAGTTCAACAATTGATTAAAAATATACTAGTGGAAGGATTAGAGAAAAGTTAGTTAGTATCGATAGTTTATCGCATTTAGATTCCTTTTCAGGGAGTATTTCTCTATATCCCGACAAGCAAGTTCCCTATTCCACTTGCACAGTGTAAAAGCAATCCATTTATAATTATAATGCGGCTGTCAATTTTTTTTTTCACGTCGAGAGAACTATTTATTTTAGTTACACAACAGATTAAAAATCCAATTACAGGTGTGGATAACTAAGATAAAGCTCTGTCGCTGTGCGTGTTTTATCATTTGTGTCTTAGAAATTAAAGTACTAATACACACAACAAATAACATCAGCTACGTATCATCGACCGAATGACCCAGCGTTTAAAGCACACAAGGGGCCCGGATGGCCGAGTGGTTTGGACCATTACGCGCGCTGTAACGGGTGCGGATTCGATTCCCGCCCACGCCCTGGATGTATTTCCTTTCTCTGTGACAGTACAAATTCTTTCTTTGTCTGTCTTACTTGACGAAAGCTTATAAAGCAGGTCTCCTGATCAAGCACACAAGCCAGAATATATCTCTACCCTAAATTAAAGCACTTATCTTTAAAAAAAAAAACCATTTAGGTAAAGGTTCTACGAAGCCCATTTAGGTTTATCTTCAATTTACGTCTTTCGCGCTATTTAAAAAAAATTAAGAGACTTTATACTATGATTGAAAGAGACAAAGAAGAGCAATCTAAACAAAAACACACACAAAAAAGGGAAGAATTGGCTAATTCCACTCCACACTCAAATGTCGAAATCGAATGACTTATCTCTCTGACGTCTGGAAATAGAACAATGAGGTGACGATTAATCACAAAAATGGAACTTTATCATTAACCTTCAAGGGATGCTGGTATAAAAGCCAATTGTAAACAGAAATAGTTACGATTGTTACTATACGATGCGCCCCGACACGAGTTTAGGTCGCAGGTTCGAATCCCAACTCATCTATTATTCAGATGTGAGAAGGGTGTTGTTTTACATGGAAATAGATAGGGGGTGGTGATTGGTTGATCCAGCAGTGACGTAACTGTGGTCAAAATGTATGTCAAAGGTCGAAGATTGTTTTCCTCAACGCAGAAAGGTAATTTTATTTTTTAATGACTTATGTTAGCTAAATAATGTAAAACCACTTGTTCTCTTTTTGAATTTTCTGGTTTTTAAAATATAATTTCAATAAATTAAAATATATTATTTAATAATAAGTATTTTTTTCATTTTTTAAACGATTTTTTAAATCAAAAATTAGAAGTTGCTGTTTTTTTTTAAAGACAATATTTTCCACATTCTTTTTGAAATGATTAATTTCAATTAACTTAAAAAATTATAATTTCGAATAAATTGTATATTTTTTTATTAAGTTATTGTTATTTTAATATTGGAGAATAATGATTTCAATATAACTTTAAAAAATCATTATAAATAGTTTTTTAAAAACCTAATGTAATTAATTTGTAATCAAAACTGACCAGCTATAAAAGTTCCATTTTCGAAAATTTCGCAATTTTGAATCGTGGCCAAATGTCGAAGATGATGATTGGTTGGTTGGTTGATATACATATATTTTCAGGCTTGTGTGCTTGCTCAGAGAGCCGCTTATAAACCTTCGTCAAGTAAGACAGTCACAACACACTCACACACACATGCACACATATACGTGACAGATGCTGCCATCTATCACGCGCCACCTCCACAATTTAGACATGTCCCTGAAGGGGAGGGAAATTTTCTCCAGGAACCTGTACCCACGGTAAACTGCGCAATGACCGACCACAGGACTTTCGGACCCAACAGATTTTACGAGCACGTACTCCGCATATACTCGGTAGGTCTTCAGTGGCGACCGGGTCTCGAACTCTCAACCTTCCGATCTCAAGCTCGAGATCCTTTGACCACTAGGCTCCCTACAGCCCCGAAGATGATGATTGAGCTTGCATAGAAAGTGATTTCGGAAGGTAGTAAGGTTTAAATAGATATTGGACCAAAGGAATTTAAGGTGTCCAGTGTACTGCACGGCCTTCTTAATACAAAGTTTTTTAGATGGAATTTTAATTGCTCTAATTTATAATATCGGAACTATAACTCGGAATAACGCTCGCTATTCGGAGCGGTCTGTAGCTTGAATGAATAACCCGAATGCAACAAAAGTTGAGACACTTACTAATCAAGAAGGGGGGAAAATAATGGAATCATGAAAACATAGAATCATAAAAATGAATAATCACAGAAGACAAACTCGTCCCTTGACCAGGGTTCTAAATTACGAGGCGTAGCCAATTATGGCCAATTGCGGCCAACACAGCCAATTACGCCTCGTAATTTAGAACACTGTTCAAGAGACTAGTTTGTCTTTTGTGATTCCATCCCCCCCCCCCCTCTTGATTAGTAAGTGCCTCAAAGTTTGTTGCATTTGGATTATTCATTAAAGCACAGACCACTCCAAATAGCGTGCGTTATTTTATAACCACCCTGTATAATAGCAACAACACCTAATGCACTTTCCGATTTTAGCTGCAAAGCCTGTGCCTGCAGCAAAACTGCCAGTGACTGATATCATGTGCTCCAGCGAGATCGACGCGAGCTTCAGAAAGTGCCCTTACCCAAATCTGGTCGAAATCTTGAAACTTTCTGAAGATCTGGAAGTAACAAGGTCCAAAATTAAGGTAAGGCCTTAATTTAGATTGATAATTAAGGCTTTTATCTGGGGGCCTTAAATTTCTCCGACCGTATGGCTTTTGTATTATTGTATAAAACTTCGCACTAGAGCTACTGCTGATGGACATAGGCGCCGACTCCATAGGGCCTGAGGGGGCCCGAGCCCCCTCAAAAATTCGTTTAGGGGGGCGCAGCCCCCTCAATAATTTAAGGAAATTATTAGTTATATTATGTATTGTAAAATTATAAGTTGGAGTTTTTTTTTATTTCCATTGTGTGACGATAATTACTGTGATATTAGGTGTAGCAATGGTGTCAGTCAGACGGTCGATATTTGCACCTTTGAAAGACACTCTAACTCTAATAATGGTATTTAGAGCCTAGAGCAATATTAAAAATCTTTATTAAATAGAGAAACATACAGAATGTTGAATATTCAGTTTCGAAATAATAGTGGTAGTTTAGTACTGTGTTATTATATCACTGTATTAGTGATTTTAAAATAATTAAATATTTTTAGGAAGTAAGACCCAATTAAAACCCGCTATTTGTATACTTTTTTGACTGAAAGTATTAGGCACTCTGTATTAACTGTGTTACCATTAACTTTGATATATTGTTTTTATTTAATGAACCCAAAAACGTATTCAAAGTAATTAACTATTTCACTTATTAACCCTCTAGTGTCTAGTGCCATATGGCAACAAGAAACATAATCCACTTTATCTCTTCAAAAATATCGATACCAAATCAGCTGATTTGTACCATTCGTTATTTGCATTAAAAATATATGACTTTGTTTTTAAGGAGTTGCTGGCACATAGATGCTGTTTAACTCATTTTTTTTTGGTAAAACTCCAAATTCAGTCACATAATTTTAAATCAGTGTCATCTGACCGGCTGTCTAAAGTGTTAATGCATATAAAATACAGTAGAACCCCGGAAACTCGGGACTTGAAGGGTGTCGAGTTTGAAGAGTTTACAGGAGTGATGGGTTGTACGTACAGTAATAGTCTATAAGCATAATTTGGTACTGTAAATTAATTTAGCTTTTTACGAAAATACCGTGGGTGTTTATGTTTTATTTATTTTTTCAATGCCAAACAAATGAAACATGCTTGTCGAGTTTCGCGGAGTGTCGAGATTTTGGGGTTCTATAATGAATGTTCAGCGTATGACTCTAAAATGCTTAAAAATACTTTACAACGCACTATTTTTCATCTAAAATTTGGAAAATTTTCTGGGACAAGACTGCCTGTATGGGCCCCCCCCAATATTTTTGATAAGTCGGCGCCTCTGCTGATGGACTAACCACCTCGTCAGTTTCAGCAAGCACTTAACACAAAATTCTACCTAGTATCAAAGCATAGTACTAAGTACGGTGGATTTAATGTGTTACCAATTTTTTCTGAATGAGAGTTGGGTTAAATAATCGTCGGATTAGAGCTATACGAGGGCTTTATGCGACAAGTGTTGGATTTTAGAACCACAGCCAAATTGACGGGCTGCTAGCTGAGTAGCCACCCAACGCAAATTTGAAGGGTGACATCGTACTTGGGGACGAGAATTCTAATTTAAATTACTCTAATTTACGCAAATTTAACTAGCACTTCCTCGACATAGGGTATTATTTGTAAGACCTTTTGGCCGTGCAGACCGTTTATAGGTCAGCACAGCAGTTATTCCGGCAATGACCGCGGGTGCGAACCTGGGACCTTTCACATGCAAAGCAAGCGCTTATCGACTGAGCGCTCATGCTGTCACCTTAGGCGTGGTCTTTCCAGTTGTCCATCCACATATTCGAACACAGCTGGGTTTAATGAACGTCACACAAGTGCTCCACATGGATTATCGACTTCGTAATTTTTAAATGCGGTCAAGTGACGATTACGTCTCTTGAGTTACTTATATGTCAAAGAGTTCTATAGTGGTAGAGGAACGACTCGTACTAACGAATAGAGTGGCAAAAGTGCTAGTTAATTTATAATTTTGATACTTAGAAAGGGAGTACACCCAGGGCAAAGGCGGGAATCGAACCAGCACCCGTTACAGCGCGCGGACTGCTAGCGTTATGGCCTGCGATCCAAACCACTCGGCCATCGGACCCCACATGCCACCATAGTTGGTTGGTTGGTAGACATATATTTTCAGGCTTGTGTGCTTAGTCGCAAGGACCCTCTTATAAACCATCGTCAAGTAGAACAACACAAGACACACACAAACACATATGACAGATGTTGCCATCTGTCTCCACCTCCGCAATTTAGACATGTCCCTGAAGGGGAGGGAAATTTTCTCCAGGTACCTGTACCCATGGGAAACTGCGCAATGACCGCCCACAGGACTTTCGGACCCAACAGATTTTACGAGCACGTACTCCGCATATACTCGACAAACACAAATATCCATGCCCGAGCGGGATTCGAACCCGGACCCAGCAGCTCCAGAGGCCAATGCCTTAACCCCTACGCCGCCGGATCGGCATGCCACCATATTGTCTCCGTGTTGGTCCATGGTGCGGTTGGTAGGTTCAGTGTCAGTCTACCCTACCATAGAACTCCTTGTTTATCGATGTTATTTTTCAGGTAGAGTTTCAGAAGAGGAGACAAGCCTATCGCCTGAGAAAACATCAATCAGAAGATACTCCCGTGCGCAGCAGTCGGCAGCCTCGGCCCAGTGCGATGACGACGTCGATACAGAAAGTCCAGTCCCTGTACCAAAGTGTTCTCGAGTCGACCATAGCTGGATGCTCAGTAATTTCCGAGTGGTATTCCGAATATGTACTGATGGAAGGCTACACATATGCCGAACTATTGACTTGAGCAGTGATAACTTTGGTTAGTCATTAACACACGGATGATCACTCATGACCTAGAAGTCACTTTACTGCCTCTAAATTGCCTCGGGAGGAGAAAGAAAGATTTCGCCAAACCCAATATCGATAGTTTCTGTGACTTTTCTGCATGCCAATATTTATATGGTTTTTCTGTGCGATGTTTTAGAGATACATTCCCTTGACCACCTTTTCTTTTCATATTAATAAAACTATTTTCCTGTTACTTTTTAATTTTTTTTTTCATACACTAAGTTGGCAGAAGACGTTGGACCCCCGACTACATTTTACTTTCCAATTATAATTAAAATATTTCTAATTGTTTTTTACTTTATAATTACGATTATTGGTATTTTCTATAGAACTATTGCCAAATTAGTGCATTTCAGTCAGTGACGATTTTAGGGTAGGTTTGATAAAAGACGAACCTAAATATATTTTAAGCACAAAAAATAATTAAATAACGAAACTAGTAATTGAATTTACAATAGGTAATACTTAGAATGTGTTTAGAGTGTCATTAAAAAAACAATTGCAAAGCATACAATTATATGCAAATGCAATTTCATAATCTACCTGAAGCAAAAATTGTAAGAAATGAAATTAAATATTTACAATGTAAAACAAACAAAACCTGCATAATTTATGGTATAAATAACGACAACCTTCAAATGAACATAGTTCCCTAGATAAAAGTACATAAATTGATAAACAACAAACAAATATTTATTCTTCAAAATAACAAAAAATAAGTCAGATAAAACTATTCAATAAAATTCCAATATATATTTTTAAGGACTAAAATATTTCACTCTATTGCTGTCTAACATTGCTAAGGAACAAGTCAAGTTTTTTTTTACAAGAATGATACGAAAAATCAATAATACTTGAGTTAATTCTTTCAAGATCTACAACAACCTACATATAAAATGGTACTGACCGCCTATTGCAGTATAAGAAATGATGTAAGGGACACAAAAACGGAATATTTATTCTGAAGTAACTGTACATAGGTATTGCAAATGTTCAATGGATGAGGACCCAGTTGCTAGGGGAGTTATATGATAGGAATATGGGGCAATGGAGGACCAAGGAAAGACTTGAACCTGAAAACAAATATGAATAATACATTTAAAAATTTACTTAGGAATTAAAGTTCTTAGATAGTTTAAATAACAGACAGGTGGGATAATTGAAGAAATAGCCTAATATAGGGAACAAATTTTGACTTGAGGTAATCCAACGTTGTTTTATTGAAATAAATATTGAGTGATATGGGTCGTTACTTAAAAAAAAAAACAGTTTCAATGTATGCAAAAAACCTTTATTTTAGGTAAATCACAATGGATTTTCTGTAAATTTTATTTATTTATACTGTCAAAAGGAAAATATTTAAGTAACAGGAAAAAAACACAAATAAAAAGAATATAAAAACATATAAATTAAAATAAAATTATGAAAATAGAGGAATAATATCACAATTTAGCTAGGGAAAAGTATCAAACAAAATATTTCCGATAGGCAGGTTACTAACTACATCTATGAAATAAGATATTGATTGGTTATTAAGATAATTTGTTGAACATTCTTTTTTCTAAAGAAAATTTCATTTTGTGTAATATGATTAGAAGCATAAAAATTTAGTAAATGTACTAATAATGGACAATCATTGTTATTAATTAATATATAGCAAAAAATTAACTTATCACTGAAATATCAAATATACATAATAGGTGACTTAACCAGAAAAATGATGATTTTTCACTTTTCCTGACAAGTCCGAGTTTCACACATATTTGAATGTGCAAGACAAGCCAATACGAATTTTGTGAAAATCATTCAGTAGTTTGAAAAATAAATTTTCAAAATAAGTAACAACAGACACCTTAAAGGTGAATGGTCCTGCCAAAGTACCTCAGCGTTAATCCAATGGGATTTTTTTTTCTCTGCCGCATTTCTCCGGCTGTATTGAATATTTTTACAAGTGGATAGTTTAATGTGATAAATGTAACTGAATTACAGGTTCCGTCAATCCCACTTTTTGTAATCGGTTCAAATATTTTTAAAAAGTTTGAATAAATAATTTTACCCAAAGTATTCGAGACAAATTAAAAAAAGTGGGATTATAGAGACCTGTAAGTTATCTACATTTATCATTAAAAAAAACCGTTTGTAAAAATATTCAATACAGCCGGAGAAATGTGGCAGAGAAAATAATTTTTCCCCATTGGATTAATACTGAGGTACTTTGGCTTAGAGACCCGCTATCCAGAGTGCCCATTCCCCCATAATTCTCTCTTACACAGCCTCTGATACTGAGAATGGGCATTAAAATATTAACTGACATCAATGATATAGTGCGTCTCAAAAGTTTAGACAAAAGACATTTTGAGTCACAAAATTTTACTGAAAAGGTTTATTTGAAATTTTTTTTTTGGTAGTTAGGATAAAGCAAATATATTTAATTAAAAATAGCATGAATCACAAAGAAAACAGCCAATAATAAATTTTAATTTAATTAATTGTAAAAAGTACCCAAAAAATCTGTCTCATAAATATAGACAAAATCGATTTAATGTCATTTAATGATCTGATTTCGCTTTTTTTTTCCTAGAATTGTATTTTTGTTTCATATGGTGAATTAAAAAACACGTTTTACCGTTGAATTTTAACCATTTTGTACCATTTCTGGTCCAATTACATACTAACAGTTAAAAAAGCCGTTTTGGCTTTTTTAAGGGGAAATATTGCTGGCTATTTGCTTAATACATATCATAATTAGATGCAAATAACGAATATATGCCTTGCACAATAGTACTGATTCGTGCATTTGAAGACACTTAATGACACATTTTCTGATGAAAAATGGCATTTTTTAAAATTAAAAATAATCAAAAAGACAAAAAAATTCTGTTGTGCACCGTAACACGATGTCGAGTTTGTCCCTCCTTCAAAAATATCAAAAAAGTCTAAAATTTTAACCCAAATTCACCCCCATACCATTCGACATTTCTCTCAAATTTCCTAGAGTTTAGAAACACCGGTTTTTTCAAACCGGTGTGTAAGGGTCACGCTCAGATAAATAAATAATTGATAATTAATTAAGCACGTGCAGGCGATTGTGTATTAGTTTGTGTGCGATGGTGGCAGTCTGGTTGTAGTAGAAAATGGAAAATGTTTAGTTTGATGGAATTTGTGCCTTTTAAAGGTAAAGTTGGTCGTTCGAAATAAAGTAGTTAAGAAAAGAAATTTGTTGTTTGAAAGTTTGTTGAACCCAGTCATTCGGTCACTACATAATGTGCGGGGAAACCCCAATGGATTTCGAATTATTTTGAAGAACCGTGATGATTGAGAATATATCCAAAGGCTTGATTGTGAGTTAATCATTTTGGAATTTATATTCGAACAGTATTTATAGAAGTTATTTAGTTATGAAAGTTTAGTTAACAAGGTTATTTTGAATAATTTGGAAGTTGTTTTAAGTTTTTGAGTTAAAAGAAGTTATTTTGAAGAGTTGTGAATAAGAAATGTCGTTTTTAGCAAAAGCAAAGAAAGTAGATTTGAGGTGTTTGGCGGAAGAATTAGGTGAAAATGTGACGAAAGATATGAAAGTGGTTGAATTAAGAAATATTATTTTGAAGAGTGCCGAGTATGAGGAAGGATTTGTGAAGGACGTATTAGAAAGAATAGTTAGTGAGAGAGAGGAAGAAGAGCAGATTAAGCGCCAAGAGGAAATTAAGCGCCAAGAAGAGATTAAGCGCCAAGAGGAAATTAAGCGCCAAGAAGAGATTAAGCGCCAAGAAGAGATTAAGCGCCAAGAAGAGATTAAGCGCCAAGAAGAAATTAAGCGCCAAGAGATTAAGCGCCAAGAAGAAATTAAACGCCAAGAAAACGAGTTTTTATTGGAAAAATTGAGTAAAGAAATGGAACTGAAGCGCCAAGAAAATGAGTTTGAATTAGAAAAGTTGAAGATTGAAGCATCGATGTCCAGAAAGGGTGATGGAAGAGAAATGAACTCTCAGAATGGAGGAATGCAAGAACAAGCTCAAGTTGGATTGCAAAAATTAATGCGTAAATTTGATCCTAAAGAAGGTGATATTAGCTTTTTCCTTATATTGTTTGAAAGACAAGCAAGAAGAGTGCAGATTAAAGAACAGGATTGGGTGACAAATCTTGTTGGATTATTACCGTTAGAAATGGCGAATTTAATTGCCAGGGAGCCAGAGGAAAAAGCCAATGAATATGATCATGTGAAGAATATGTTGTTAAAGAGATTTAAATTGAGCCCGGAAGCGTTTAAAATAAAGTTTAAGAGGCACTGTAAGTCATCTGAAAACACATGGCGAGATTTTGGATTTGAGTTGGCGAATTATTTTAATGAGTGGATTGTGGGACTAAAAGTCAATGATTTTGAAAGTCTAAAACAACTTGTCATTACAGAGCAAATGAAGGAACAAGTATCAAGCGATATACAGCAACACTTTATTGATGAATGGGGTAAAGTTATTACAGTTGATGCTCTTTCTGAGAAATTAGATGAATATGAAAATGTGAGACAATATAACCAGTGCAATAAAGCTCCTTCATTTCAACCATACAGGAATGACTATCAGGGAAAACCTGACACGTCCAATAACAGAAATAATTCATCTTATGAAGGAAATAGATATGAGCATAACAACCGTGGAGGATTTGATAAGAGAAATTCTTTCCAAAAACAAGTGACATGTTTCAATTGTGGAAGATCAGGGCACGTAGCAAGGTTTTGCAGAGATAAGAATAAAGAAGGAAGAGAAAATCCTGAAGCTAAAGTTTCTGAAGTAAAGGTTGCAGAAGTCAATGTCTCTGGAGTCAAAGTAGTTGGAGTAAAGGAGATCGAAGGCAAAGTGGTCATTGCTAAATGCAACAGTAAAGTTGTACTGGAGAATAAGAAAGGGAATGCAGTTCAACCGAAAATGTCTGATCTGAAAATAGTAAAAATTTCATATGGTGGAGCAGAATATGAGGCAGTTGTAGATTCTGGTGCACAGATTAGTGTTTAAAAGCAGTGTAGTAGGGAAAGAAGTTGACTACAAAGGACATATTATGTTACAGCCTGCGTTTGGTGATTGTTTGAAAGCCGAACTAAAAGAAGTAGAAATTGGCTTAGTGAAAAGTTCGTATATTACACCGGTAATTAAAACGGTTGTGGCAACTGTGGACGGGTTGAATGCTGACATATTGTTGGACACGGAAACTTATGAGGCCTTATTGGAGCAGGAGAGAATCTATAGTCCTAGCTGCACAGCTACTATGAAATTAAGATCGGATACTCAAAAGGAAGAGTTGGATGATAATGTGAATACTGAAACAGAAGAATATAAGCCAGCAATAAGAGAACATGATGCTAAGGATGACGGGAGCAAACCAGAGAGTTTCAGGAAACAACAACAAACGTGCACTACTCTTCAGGAGGCATGGAAATTGGCCAAGCAAAATAAAGGAGGGTATATTGTAGAAGAAAAGATCCTTTACCATGAAGAGAATATGTATGGAAGTAGAATAAGGCAGTTAGTGATTCCTGAAAGTAGAAGAAACAAAATATTGGAGATAGCTCATGAGTCAGTATTCGGAGCACATTTAGGAGCCCATAAAACGATTCAAAGAATCAAGTTTACGTTTTATTGGCCTGGAATGATCAAGGAGATTAAAGCATATTGTAGTTCTTGTCATGGGTGTCAGTGCAGAAAGGTAATTCGCTCTGTTGACAAGATCCCGATAACACCTGTGTCTCGCCCTGAACTACCATTTCAAGTGGTGAACGTAGATCTAATTGGCCCCATAGATCCGGTATCGTCACAAGGACATAAGTACATTCTGTGTTTGATGGATCAACATTCAAGATGGCCGGAAGCTGTCCCATTGAAATCTCTAACGGCTAAGAGTACATGTGAAGCATTGCTTGAAATATTCAGTAGGACAGGAGTACCAGAAGTAATCGTGATGGACAATGCAACAAATTTTACAGCTAGTTTGACGCAAGAATTTCTGAAGATTTTAGGAGCTTGTCCACGATTTACAACGCCGTATCATCCAGAAGGAAATGGTTTGATTGAGAGATGGAACCAAACTTTCAAAAATATGTTGCACCATATTATTAGAGAAGAGGGTAGAGGTTGGTACAGGCACATTCCTTTTTTATTGTGGGCTTATAGAGAAGTTCCAAATGCAACTATAGGTGTACCACCTTTTCTGCTGATGTATGGAAGAGAACCAAAGGGTCCATTGTCTATACTGAAATCAGTTTGGACGGGAGAAGTATTACTACCTCTGAATATGAAAGGTTCAGTAGAAAACTATTTGCAAGAACTAAGAGAGAAGTTAGAAGTAGCAACACGAAATGCCAAATTAACAAGTGAAGTACAGCAAAGTAATTACGCCAAGTACTATAATAGTAGAAGGAAACATCGGGAATTTGCACCAGGAGATCAAGTGCTTGTGTTAGTACCCGACTCAACTAATAAATTGTATGCCAGGTGGATAGGTCCAGTTAAAGTGGTAAGAAAGGCGAAACCAGATTCGTATTATCTGCAGATGCCTGAAGGTAATTTAAGGTTACTCCATGTAAACAAGATGAGAGAGTACAGGGCCAGAGTTCAGACTGTTGGAGTTGTTTATGACTGTAATGGCACAAAATAGTTAAGTGCATGTCGATAGTAATTGTAATGTAAAGTGTGACCCTTTATATATCTTAACATATTAAATCTTCGGATATAATATGATTTTAGGGGGGAGGTGTAAGGGTCACGCTCAGATAAATAAATAATTGATAATTAATTAAGCACGTGCAGGCGATTGTGTATTAGTTTGTGTGCGATGGTGGCAGTCTGGTTGTAGTAGAAAATGGAAAATGTTTAGTTTGATGGAATTTGTGCCTTTTAAAGGTAAAGTTGGTCGTTCGAAATAAAGTAGTTAAGAAAAGAAATTTGTTGTTTGAAAGTTTGTTGAACCCAGTCATTCGGTCACTACACGGTGAAAAAGAACCAGTTTAACGGATAAGAATTTTTTAAAAAATCATTTAATTTAAACCGGTTCGATACTCCGATGTTTTTTAAAAACCGTTTCAATAGGAAGTGGTTAAAGTTTTAGATATGATTGAATGAACTTCGCCATAGAACTACTCTACACGAGGTAAGGTTTGAAAATCTTCACACTAGAGCTACACGACGGCTATTGGTTGGTTGACATATTTTCAGGTTTGTGTGCTTGGTCAGAGATCCGTTTATAAAAATTCGTCAAGTAAGACAGACATAACACAAACAAACACATACCTACGCGACATATGCTGCCATCTATCTCGCGCCACCTCCACATTTTGACATGTCCCTGATGGGGAGGGAATATGAGCGCTATTGCCAACGGGCGTCGTATAGCCGCAGTCGTTAGAACCGCAGTCAAGTGATGAGCCGACACCTGAATAGGCACCAAAACCAATTGTTAAGGGCAAAATCGCGTACGCAGTATTAGGAATTTGAAGGATATTTAACGTGCACTCCCTCACACAGGGTATTATTGGTAGGATATTTTTGGCTGCAAGTAGGGCCGTTTAGATGTCTGCAGTTATAGCCATACTATGTATAGAGCAGTGGTTCCCAACAGGTGGTCCGCGGACCCCCAGGGGTCCGCGAGCTATGCCAGAGGGGCAGCAAGATGCTATTAGAATAAAAATATATTAAATATATTTCGTATGACATATTCAAAGTTGAGGATAAAATTAGTGCTATGGTCAAAAAGTGTCAGATCTGGGCGTCAAGGATAGAAAACACAAGTCGCTAATTATAAAACTTTTCTATTTTAAAATAATTCTTGGAGTCATCAGAGGAGAATTTGCCTGACCAGATCAAGATCATTGTAGCCAAGCTACCACTTTTAGAGAGTATTTCAATGAACCTGACGACAGATAGATTCGAAATTCCTTCAGCTGTGAAGAAATACACAAAATCCAAGGCACTGAAGAAGAGCAAGATCAACTTGGGGATTTGTCCAGCTGTGGTACGAAGAAATTCACTTTTTATCTGTGATAAAATTACAGATTTCTGGGCATCAGCATGCAAGGATTACAAGAAACTTGGAGATAAGGCAATGAAAAAGATCCTTCCATTTGCAACCACATATCTGTGTGAGCAAGCATTTTCCTCCATGTGTTTCATGAAAAACAAATATAGGAATCGGCTTGACATGCGGTTGGATTTCAGAGTGAAAGTTTCAAGTTTCAAATTTTATATTTCAGTTGGGGGTTCGAAAGACAGATTTATCTAATTTCATTAAGAACTAAAAATTTAACTCTATACTGATGAAGTAATCTATTGTAGCTGCAAAAAACGTATAAAATATAAATTTGGCTCTCATTTTTTAATTTTAAGATTATTAATTAATGGGGGTCCTTGTCACAATAACGGCTCGATGAGGGGTCCGCGAGAAAATATTGTTGGGAATCCCTGGTATAGAGTATTTGTGCTTTTGGAAAATATCCTCTAAAACTCACCGGGTAGGCCGAGTACAATGCGATATACGTGCTCGTTAAATCTGCGGAGTTGAAAGTCATGACGGTGACTTTCGTCACTTGACCAGGATTCTAAGTTACGAGACACAGTTGGCTGGGTTAAAGCTCCTGAAGGAGACAAGAAATGGGCAGCAGAAAACGTGAAACACTCATTCAATCACGTTTTAAAAATCGGTTTTTAAAACCGTTTTTTGAGTATCCTTAAATCGGTTTTTATCTTGTCGGTTAAACTGATTCTTTTTCTTCACCGGTTTGAAAAAAAACGGTGTTTCCAAACTCGAGAATAACAAATTTGAGGAGAAATATCGAATGATGTGGGGGTGGTTTTGGGTTTAAATTTGGAACTTTTTGGCTTTTTTGAAGGGGAGGCAAACTCGACATCGTGTAACGGTGCACAGCTGAAGATTTTTTGTCTTTTTGATTATTTTAAATTTTAAAAAATGCAATTTTTCATCAGAAAATGTGTCATTACGTGTCTTCAAATGCACAAATCGCTGGCGAAACGTTTCGGTACTGTAGTTTTAGGCATATACCAGCGGGTGACCGAGCTCTGCTCGGAGAAAATAGGTATCGAAGCTAACTCGAAGATTTAAATTTTCAATTGTGATTTATCAAAACAATCATACCATAAGAAAATTTGTGAAACCATTGGTGAAAAGATAACCGGTTAAAGTTAATGTGACCAGATTTTCAAAATCAAAAAGTGGGACACTCCATCACCCCCCCCCCCCGGTGTATTTTTTAAGTATTTTTTTTAAGCACATAATAGTCCCTTCACACAATGACACACTTGGTATAAGAAAGATAAGGAAGGCGCGTTCAACAGCAGCAGTGGCTCCAGGCAAACAGAAACCATACTCCACCAATTTGTTGATGACTTTAGCTTCATTTAACAATTTCTAAAGACGTCATAGCGTTTTACAACGATTATTCATAAAAAAAGTCTATTTTATTTACAATTTCCTCGTTTTTCGGGACTTTGCGGGACTTTTTTACAAAAAAGCGGGACTGTCCAGCCAAAAGCGGGACGTCTGGTCACATTAGTTAAAGTGCACCATTGTAAACAAAGTTAGAGTTTGGAAAGGGAACTATTCTATACAAAGGTAAAGTTTTAAAAGTCATAGGAAATGAAATGTAATTGATATATGGCGTTTCGTTAAAAAGCAACAAAAATGTCGAAATGTGGTAAACATTCCATTTCATACTTCATTCAACTCGATAGGTATAGCAACCATACGTTAAATTTTCAAGATCGCCAAAAATCGCCAATGAACAGAATAGAACTGAAATCGTCTGCTGATTGGTACTAAAAAAATATTCATGTTAAAATTTCTGTAAAACTCAATAAAGTTTAAAGCAAGGTTGAATTTATTTAAATTTGAAAAATTAAAATCTTAACTAAACATTTATAGCTTAAGCAGAGGCTTATAGCTTTAGCAGATGGCATCACGAAAGTAGCCATTATGGCGAACTAATGAAGTTTGAAAATATCCTATCTGTAACTCCGAACTGCTTGACCGTAGCGCTTCAAAACCTGTGCCAATCGATTCGTCGTGGCCAAAACCCCCAGACCCCCAAGTTTACCGGAGTTTATTAATTCTGGGGCGATTTTCGACTTGGCACCAATTCCTCGTATTATAGTATAGTTAGAGTTTGGAAAAGGAACTATTCTATACAAAGGTAAAGTTTTAAAAGTCATAGGAAATGAAATAATGAAATGTAATTGATAATTGGCGTTTCGCTGAAAAGCAACGAAAATGTCGAAATGTGGTAAACATTCCATTTCATACTTCATTCAACTCGATAGGTATAGCAACCATACGTTAAATTTTCAAGATCGCCAAAAATCGCCAATGAACAGAATAGAACTAAAATCGTTTGCTGATTGGAACTAAAAAAATATTCATGTTACCATTTCTGTAAAACTCAATAAAGTTTAAAGCAAGGTTGAATTTATTTAAATTTGAAAAATTAAAATCTTAACTAAACATTTATAGCTTAAGCAGAGGCTTATAGCTTTAGCAGATGGCATCACGAAAGTAGCCATTATGGCGAACTAATGAAGTTTGAAAATATCCTATCTGTAATTCCGAACTGCTTGACCGTAGCGCTTCAAAACCTGTGCCAATCGATTCGTTGTGGCCAAAAACCCCAGACCCCTCAGTTTACCGGAGTTTATTAATTCTGGGGAGATTTTCGATTTGGGTCCAATTCCTCGTATTATAGTATAAGATTCGTTATTCACATCTAATTAGGATATGTATTATGCTAATCGCCAGCAATATTTCCCCTTAAAAAAGCAAAAATGGCTTGATTAACTGTTAGTTTGTAATTGGACCAGGAGTGGTACAAAATGGTTAAAATTCAACAGTAAAACATGTTTTTTTATTGATCATATCAAACAGAAATATAATTCTAGCAAAAAAAGTGCAAAATTAGATCATTAAATGACATTAAATCGATTTTGTCTATATTTATGAGACAGATTTTTTTTGGGTAGTTTTTACAATTAATTCAATTAAAATTTATTATTGGCTGTTATCTTTCTGATTCATGCTATTTTTAATTACATATATACATCAATTACATATTGCCTTATCCTTACTACCAAAATTTTTTTCAAATAAACCATTTCAGTAAAATTTTGTGACTCAAAATGTCTTTTGTCTAAACTTTTGAGACACACTATATAATAAAGCAATGGACTCACGATCACAGTTCTTGGTGACTTCAATCCACTGGGTGAGCCAAGCTATCATCTCTTCTTTTGAAAGACCAACAGGACTCAGTCCTCTTAGGAAACAGGCCTAAACATGAAAAAAAAAATAACACTGGTATCAGTTTTAACGACACCAAATTGGAAATACAACTTGTTAACAGGATTCTTTAAAAAGAAATAAGAAACTTTTTCGGATTTAATATCACAAAAATAAATGGAACACATGTTTGATATAATATATAATATGAATTGAATTACTTTAGAACATTACAATTAAAAAAGATAACTTCTAAACGAGATCAAATAGTTACTTTTTTCAAAATTAATTGTACAATGATATTTTATATGTTTTCAAAGACTCGTCAAAATCCTTTTAAAATTTATTAAAAAAATCTTAAACATTAATTTTTCATACATAAACTAAAGCACCAAGCTCTTTTTTAAAAAATAAAACTATTATTTGATGATTTTAAGGCTTCTGTTCCGATTAAAAAAAAAACATTTTCAAATAACAAAAACAATTTTGTTGCTGTTGTTTAAACAAGTTTTTTTCCCTATAAAGACAAATTAAGAAAGTAAGGATAAATTGTTTTGCTCACGTTTCTCATTTCATGTTGCGTCATTGCCGGCCACCCCTCCCTTTCCATTGCCAGGTCCATCTCTCGGAGAAACCCAGCGTGTCTCCACAGACGCCATTGCTTGCCCGGAAGCCAGGACACACTGTGAAGCCTGCACAAGGAATGCTACGAAGGAACAAGTACATTCATGGCAATAATTGTCACTTAAGGTAGGCGAGTACCCAAAATTCTAACTTAATATTTTCCAAATTTGGCATAGTGATTTCAAATATAATGAACAATGCTTTTGGGGCAATTTTTTTTATTTAACTATATTTGATTTATTTTAAACGGTGCTTTTCAACTAAAAAAAGGGGTTTACGCTTACACTTCTAGCATAAAAAGTTTTACATTAATTTGCCTGAATTTTTTTACAGATGCTATTTCAATATATATCTGTGCCATGAACCTCTAACATCTGGTGTAAATATACAAGTTTTTTTTAAAAAATGTCCAAGTGTAAGTTAATCGCAAAAAAATCTTTTTCTTTTGTGTGGTTAATTTATAAAAATTTTCTTAATAACTTCTTTTCTTGTAATTTGTATGTAACTCTAGAGGATCATTGCATGCATAAGTTCAAAACGAAGAATTTAGCACATAATTAATGTTCCTAGGATGAAAATTCAATGTGGTAGACTTGTTAGCGTAAACCTCCTTTTTTTAGTAGAAAAACACCGTTTAAAATAAATAAATTATATTGAAATAAAAAAAATGCCTAAATAGTATCATTCATTATATTTTAAATCACTATGCCAAATTTGAAAGAGATTAAAGTAATAGTAAAAATTTTAGAATTTTGGGTATTCGCCTACCTTAAGAATCACTTTCACAAGATTTTGATGTAGTTATAATAACAAACTAAAAATTGTTTCAAATCTGTTAAAAATTTAATTGCTGAATAGACTACTTTAATTGTTTCAATGTCTTAATGTCTCAAACAAATCTTATGCATCTATTCTTTGTATACATTTGTACTTTGGACAACAAAAGAAATTTTGAGGAAATTAACGCTTGACTTCTGTGAACAAACAAGAATTTTTAGTTTTTTGTAATTGTCCATTATAATTGTTTATTCAAAATTTCCTAAAATTTACTGCTGGAAAACTTTTCTGAACACTTTTTAAATGCTTTTTTTGCAAGACTTCTGAAATATATGTCCCATTCAAGTTATGGCGCTTCTACGATTTGAGTTGCTGATTTTACTTATCCCTCCAAAACACATATATGATCCTTTTGCTCTATCATACCTTTAAAACAATTAATAAATCAGTTGCTGTTATAGCAGTATTTTTGGAAAGCCTGACATTCTAGTTTTTAATTGAGAAGTATGTATAACAAGATGCATTGTAAATTGAAGTTAGGAAGTGAATTGCTTACTGAATGCTTACTGCTAGAAATGCTTACTGCTTGGCAAGTGAAGAAGTTATTCCTCAAACGCCATTGATTTTTAACAAAATATATATTTCTTTGTAGAATAAAATAGCTCAGGAAAAAACAGCCAAGTTTGATGCAGTATATTGAAATGTTGCATTACAGAATACTAATGATAATTACAATGAATAAGAAGGAGTAAGTTTTGACTAACAAGGCTCTTTTTTGGAATAGAAACACCTAGAAAAAGGGAATATATTTTGCACAACCATTAAAATATAGTTGTTTAAAAAAAAGAAAACTGAAAATCTAAGAACTTTTTAAATGGGATAACAACATGCCAGCTTAAGAAACAAAATTTATTATCCAAACTCGTCAGTAACTTACCAAATGTTTAGTTGACATCTGAAAGATATCAAAAGGTTTACCACTAAAAAGAGGCTTCACACTGAGAATCTCATCAGTGGTAGGATGAAGGCCACTTCCTAGCTAGGGGTAAAGAAAGGTACAGTTTATTATAGATGAGATATCAACCACTATTTTAAATACAGTATGACAATTGCCATGAACCTTTATTTAAAATGGGTAGAAAGCTTTTCAAATAATAAAAAAGTGAATATCTCAAGTAAACAAAACAAAATCTTATATTAATTAACCCTTAATTACAGTGGTCTAATACATAGTATTAAGCAAAGTAAAGATAAGATTAAAACTAAAATGGAGATTTGATTATTGGAACAGATATATCCTATAGAAGCTCAGTCCAATCTATAGGATAGTTGGTTCAAAGGTCAAATCTCCACCATTATATACTTGATCTTGAGGTATCACTTTAATAGCTCAGAGAGAGCAATCTGCACAAATGTTTGACAAAAGACAATACATAAAATAATATAAATAGTATTTAACTACTAACATCACAATATGAAATTTTTAAATAAAACTCTATTAATACTTATACTCTGCACAAACATATAAACAACTATGAACTAGCACCATATAAACAAAACAAATAAAAAATAAAGCACAAATAGCTTTTGAAACATAAAACCATTTACCTTTTGAAAGACATTCTGAGCAGCTTCCTTCAGTGTAATGTTCTCAATGTTATGAAGATTTCGTTGAAGGTGGCGAAATATTGGCCTATGATGGTGGAGACGCTTTTTAAGGTGTTCTACTGCAAACTCAGATTTTTGTTGGAGACTCCAGAATTGGGAGGAAAGGGATTGCCTTGGGAATAGATAGCTGGGGAACGAGCAAAGGAATAATAGTGTGTTAGTTTAATGTACAGTCGGTATAAAAATGTAAAGACCATAACACAATTTATGTCTAATGAACAAAACTATTTGCCTATCTATAAACACATTCAAAATAAGTTTGAATACTTAAATTTACAAAAACCAATTTGCTATGTGATGAAACCATAGAGCTACAAGTAGGTTAATCTAGACATTGTAATCTTCGTAAGAAACCTTAGTATCTTGCGGTTTTATACTCAGTTGAAATGTATCAAGTTTAGTTTAGTCTTGTTTAAATTATCTTTGCACTAGAGCTACACATGAAATGCATCAAGAATGCAAATTTATAGTTTCAGTAGGGGCAAAGCCCCCTGCTCGCTACCGCTCGCCAACCCCAGGGAATTGCTATCAATTCCTATTTGTTTGCTCCGCAAACAAACATGCAAGACTAATACGAGGATACTGCCAATGCAGGAATGCTCATCTATACAATCATCTGGCTAGTTTCCGTGGGACTGCTCCAGGACATCACGTAGCTCTAGGGCTGATCAACGATCTCTATCAAAGCCACGGGACGCAACATGAAGCAGCCTCGGCACTAAACAAGCACACCGCCACACTTACTTTCAGGGTTTCTGATAGGCTGAAGCCGCGTAAGTCACGTGGCTTTCAAGCGTTTGACAATTACAATTATATATTATATAGATATATTCTGCAATACTTATATTAAGAAATTTTCAAATTCCATAGCAGACATTGGTCAACAAAAATTACAAGGCACCGTTTTGGGATCTTTCCATCTGGATTCACCTTAAATTTTTTTTAGTGGTATAGGCATTTAAATGAACTTAAGAATTCCCAATTTACTTTATACCACATTTGTATAGTATATTTAATTTAAGACCACAGTCAACTTTGCTTCTACATCTGCTGTCAATAATGATAATTACTATTCTGATGTTTAGTTTAACCCTTTCAGTCCCAAAAATTTACTACACTACAGAAACATCTGATATTCACAAAATAAGCTTATTTTAGGTCAAATATACGAATTCCATAATAAAAAAAATACATTTAAATTTTTTATATGGTTTTTGAAACAATGCCAAAATTCTTTAACTGTGGAAAACAACAAAATAAAATATATATATATTACCTAAAAACACTTCGAGTTATATATTTTAAGGTATCTGACCATATTATTAAAAAAAAAAATTGTAATTATTTTAACCGAAATAGTTTAAATTGTGTTTTAAATATGTGGAACTGAAGTCAAGTTATCAAAAATCAGGAGAAACGCTTGTTGACTATTTTCTAAATAAAAAACATAGTAGTTCTGACTTCTATTGAGATTAAAGTAAAATTTTGTCTGATAGAACAAAGTGTGAAGAATCGAATGGTGTGTGTTTGGATGTCATAGCGGGACATAAACATTTTGAAAAAAATATTGAAAGTGATGATGCCAAATGGCATCACTGGGACTGAAAGGGTTAAGAGATTATAACATGAAAATAGGAACGTCAGTATTACTGTAAGTGAAAATTTTAGCAAAACCCTAAAAACTAATATTGACACATAACACCCATATACTCACATCACAGGTAAAATTGCATAGTTTGCAAAAGGGAGAGCTGATAACAAGAGTACAGGAGCTACTTTTGTTAAATCTTTAGGTATCTGAAAAATAACAAAATGAAGAAACAAAGTGTCACAACAAAGATTAATTATCTAAACATCTTAGTACTTGGGATTTTGCCAGAACTTTGAAAAAAAAAACATTTCTTTTCAATTTACAAAACTAATTATTTATACTGTATATTAGAATATAATTTCGATCACACTCCTTGCAAGCCTAAGTTGGGTAAATAGAAATATGCTATGGAGAAGATCCTTCTGCGAATGTAAAGAGTTCCATAAATAATTTGTGAACCAGAAAACATGTTTAAAACACTAATTTTGTGTCTAACAGATTTGAATAATATTTGAGAAAATTTGGCAATTTTATTGGAATGAAAAGTGTACTTTGGTTAAATTGTATTCAGATAATTTTGTATGTAAATATTACCTTACAAGAGTTTCCATTTAACGGACCAATCACGCTTTTCCCTCTGCCTCTTTACTTTTTGATTTTACATAAAGTTAGGTTGGCACGTAAAGTAGCAAATTATTAAATTAGACCCCATCCCCCAGTAAATGCACAGTTTCAGAAAATGTGCGTGATATGGGGACCGAAGAGGCATTTTGAGAATATAAATTGTCTAGAAATGCAAAATATATATACAATTTCTTCCTCTGATCATACTTTATGAAAATTATTTAATACTTTCTTTTGAAAACATACTTTATAAAATTATTGAAAAATTTATATAAATTATTGAATATAAAATTATTGAAAATAATTAAAGAATACATTTTATGCCATAAATCACTCAAATAAGTCACTAATAAAACATATTCAACCCCGAGGGACTAAAGTTAGACATGTATAGGAAAAACATGCTTTTGTTTACAACAGCAGTACACTTTTACAGATATTTCAAAGTGATCATATTGTGCATATTCTCTGAGTGCAAAGCAACATTATTATAATTCTTTAAAAATTTTTGATTAGAATACTGAAACAAAAAAATGAAGTATTGATAAGTTTGAACAGAGAAGTACAGTTTCTAGTTTACAAACTTCAAGTTGTCAATGTTTACTTGAAAATAAGATGACCGGATATTTTTACATCAATGAAACACATCATTAGTGTAAAAAAAGCAATTATGTCAAAATAAAAGCAAAAAATAATCCACGGCACCACATAGCATCATATGAATGCGATGATATGCAAGTATAGTATCATTGCAGTTCAGTCTTGTCATCAATATAACATAGTTTTCTGGGTAAAGAGTTGTTGACATGCAAAATGTGCTGTTCTGGTTTAATGGAATAAACTTTAATCATCACACAGCATGGTAGGGAGGGCAGTGGGGAGCCTAGTGGTTAAGATCTCGGTCTTGGGAATCGGAAGGTCCCGCGATCAAGTATCGATACCACTGAAGACCCAATAAGTATATACGGAGTATGTGCACCTTAAATCTGTGGGTCCAAAAGTCTTGTGGGCGATCATTAAGTAGTTTCCCATGGCTAAAGGTCTCTGGAGATTATTTCCCCCCTTTTCTGGGACATGTCTTAATTGTGGAGGTGGCGATAGATGCCAGCATCAGTCACACATGTATGTGGGTTTTGTGTTAAAGAAATAATTGTAACGTAACTGTTGTGTTAACTGATTTTGTTTCTTTGTTCCGCCGCTAGATGGCGTAGTACTTGTTTACTTCTTGTTTGCCAAATAAGAGTTCTTTCACTTTTGTAAATAAAACGTTCGAGCTAGCATCAAGAATGTTGTCTTGTTTCTGTTTACCTCTGCTAATAGTATTTAGTTGAAACTGCTTTAGGTTATGGGCGTTTGCCGCTTAACTAGCGCATGTGTAAACACGAAATGGCTTCTTTAAAGTTTCGGCCGATGTTTATCTCAGAAACAGCTGTCGTCGTGGCCGGTGCTCGCCATACTGCTTTGTTGTTGTAAGCGGGGAGGAAGCGTAGAGGCCGCCGCACGGTTGAGAAGCAGAGGAGACTGTCGCGTCGCAGGCCGATATTCGGTGCGAAGCGCAAGTGAAGTGCTTTTCTGAAAGCGTTGGCTACGTTTTAGCAGAAGGGCCGTCGTCGCGTCGCAGGCCGATATTCGGTGCGGAAGAAGTGCAAGTGAACTGCTTCTCAGACAACGTTGGCTACGTTTTATTGAAAGAATTTACTGCTGAAAATGGATTTTAGTCGGCACATTAGGCCCTTGACTGGCGAAAAAGATTGGCCAATATGGAAACGTAAAATTCGCGATATGCTGGATTATCACGAGGGCGCTATCGATGTTATCGACGGAATACTGCAGAAACCAGAGCCTTTAGCTGCAGAAGCCACAGAAGCTGAGAAAAAGCAACATAAAGAAAAAAGCGATTTTTACCGAAAAGCCAACAGCTATGCCAAGTCAATGATCACAAGCACTGTCACAGACACTGTTTATCATAAAATTATGGACCAAGAAACAGCGTACCAGGCATTTGATGCCTTAAAGCAGCAGTTTGAGGCAAGCTCAAAAGATCAATTGTTTAAGATATGTACAGAATTTTTCGCTTTTAGTTGGATGCAAGGAGAAGATGTTTCGACTCATACAGCAAAACTTAGAAGTTTATGGAACGAGTTGAATAATGGCCTTGAGTCCATGAACGAGAGAAAATTACCTGATTTAATGCTCGTATGCAAAGTTTTACATATTTTACCAAACAGTTTTGAGACCTTTAAATCAAGTTGGATGCTGTTGTCCGGTGATGACAAGAAATCATTCGATGAATTAACAGTGCAGCTGACTATGTTTGAAAGAAACTTCACCAAGACTGAAGACAATAGCAAAGTTGTTCAGGAAGCACTTGTAGTGGCAAAACCAGAAAGACCAAAACAAGATGGAAGATTTAAATCTAGATCAAGGAAAGGAGATACCTGTAATTACTGTAAACGTAAGGGCCACTGGGTTAAAGACTGTAGACAGTGGATTACTGACGGAAGACCTGGAAAGACAAAATTAAGTTATACACAAGCAAATGCAGTGTCGGCAAACATTGCACTTATGTCCGTTTGCGAGGAAGCCTACGTAGCAGAGACCGATTCAGCTTTTTGGATAGATAATGGCGCAACTAGACATGTCACAAATAATTCTTCATATTTTGTTGAATTTGTGGAATTCAGTGATCCATGTAGCATTAGAGCTGCAGGAAATGAAAAGTTGAGTGCACTTGGGAAAGGAAAAATAATAGCAAGAACTACTATTGAAGGAAAATGCCAAGAAGTCTTTTTAGAAGACGTATGGTTCGTTCCCAAGATTAGTAGAAATTTGTTTTCTGTCCTGGCATCACAGGACAAAAACCCAAATAGTGTATTCGAGTCAACTCCTACAGAGTGCAGATTAAAAGTGAATGGTCAAGTAGTGCTAAAAGGATTTAGAAAAGTAAATGGTACTTTATTTAAGGCAGATTTAGAGCCAGTTTTAACTAAGGAAGTGCACACTGCTATTGTGGACAGTTCACAGTTACAATTATATCACGAAAGATTGGGTCACCAAGACAAGCGTCATGTGAAAAGGGTTCTAGAAAAAGAACTAGGCATCTGTGTAAATATGGATAAAGAAATTTGTGAGCCGTGCATTTACGGCAAGACACATCGTTTACCATTTGGTACAAGAAAAAAGGCTTCTAGGCCAGGTGAACTCATTTCTGCTGACATTTGTGGACCATTTGATTTATCTTTCCAAAAGAAACGTTATTTATTAGTATTTAAGGATAGTTTCACAAAATTGCGTTATGGTTATTTGTTAAAAGAGAAATCAGAGGTAAAGAACATGTTGCAACACATGATTAAGCACTCCGAAACTGTAGGACATACAATTCAAGAACTACTCAGTGACAACGGGGGAGAGTTTGACAACGAGAATGTTCGTACAATTCTGCGTTCTAAAGGAATCACTCAAAGGTTGACAACACCTTATACCCCAGAACAGAATGGTAGCAGTGAACGAGAATTTCGTACAATAGTCGAAATGGCCAGAACTTTTAAATACTCAAACCCTGAGGCAGACTTCCCTGCAGGAATCTGGGCAGAATTAGTAAGTTCCGCCATATACGTTCTCAACAGAACAGGAAAGTCATCAGTAGAAGATGCAAGCCCATATGAGCTTTGGCTAAACAAGAAACCCAGATTGAAACACCTACGTGTAATAGGGTCTACATGTTTTGCTCACATTCCGGTTCAAAATAGGAGGAAGATGGATAGGAAGGCTATTAAGGGCTACCTTGTGGGATACGATGGAGATGAGCGTTACAGAATCTGGATAAAGGAAGACCATCGTGTGATTTTATCCCGAGATGTGATCTTTCAAGAAAGACCAGGCACATGTGACGACTACGCCAAGCCATCCTTGCAGGACAGAGTAGAGGAAGAATCCAACCAGGGAAAGTGCGAAGAGAGGCAAGAAGAAATTAAAGAAGATCCTAAGCATCAAGAAGAGGAACCAAGTGATGCTGAGACTGACGGTGAAGAGGAAGTTGCTGAACCCACAGTATCCAGGCAGCTAAGAGACCGATCATGTCTTCGAAAGCCGAAACGTTATGAAGATTACATCATGGAGGCAGAATCATTTATAAATGAGAGTGAGACTCCGGTGACGTTTCAAGAAGCACTTGAAGGTAAAGATAGCCTTAACTGGAAAAATGCAATGCATAATGAAATGAACTCTCTGAAGGAGAACCATACGTGGGAGCTGACCGACTTGCCAGTTGGAGCTAGAGCAATACCATGTAAGTGGGTCTACAGACTTAAAACTCATCCAGATGGCAGCATCGACAAGTACAAGGCAAGACTTGTTGTTAAGGGTTTCAGTCAACGTCAGGGTATTGATTACAGTGAAACATATAGTCCTGTTGCTAAATTGGGAACTATACGTGCAGTGTTAAGTATCGCAGCTGAAGAAAGAATGCATTTAACACAGTTTGATGTGTCAACAGCGTTTCTTTATGGAAGTCTGGACGAAGCTATATTCATGAAGCAGCCGGAGGGTTTCGAAGATAATTCAGGAAGAGTATGCAGACTTAAGCGTAGTTTGTATGGCCTGAAACAATCACCACGCTGCTGGAATAAGTGTTTTGGACAGTTCCTGAAAGATCTAGGTTTTGTTGCAAGTGAAGCTGATCCATGCCTCTACATTCCTAAGAGAAACGGTAAGAAGCTGTTAATAGCACTCTATGTAGATGATGGACTAATTGCTGCAAATGACCAACACGACTCTGATATGTTCATCAAGGAGCTGCAGGCAAGGTTCAAGATCTCTGTTGGAGAAGTATCCTGCTTTCTGGGTCTTGAAATTGAGCGAAGCAGTGACAACTCCATATCAGTTAGTCAAAAGGGATATGCTAGGAAAATCCTCCAGCGATTCGGATTTGATGAATGTAAGCCTGTAGCAACACCAATGATAAAAGATTCCGGAACACATCAAAAGTCTGAAGACACCACAAGTCCTAGCTTTCCATATAGACAGGCCGTTGGTGCTCTTATGTACCTCATGGTTGGAACAAGACCAGATATTGCTTATAGTGTGGGATTTCTTTCAAGATCTCTCGAAAATCCATCTGCAGAGGATATAGTGCGAGTGAAAAGAGTCTTTCGCTATATAGCCGGTACAGTTGGATACGGAATTACTTACCGTGCAACAGATACAAGAGGAACACTTCAGTGTTATAGTGATTCGGATTTTGGTGGATGTACCGAAACAGGTCGATCAACATCTGGGTATGTTGTGATATATGCTGGTGGAGCAATATCTTGGCGCAGCCAAAGACAAGCCATTGTTGCTACTTCAACAACCGAGGCTGAAGTTATTGCAGCATCAGAAGCAGCCAAAGAAGTAATTTGGCTACATAGACTGCTTCAAGGCATAGTGAACCTAAAGGAAGTACCTATACTTCAAGTGGATAACAGAGCAGCTGTTAAGCTCTCGCACAATCCTGAATACCATCGAAGAACTAAGCATATTGAAATAAAGCATTTCTTTATTCGTGAAAAGGTGTTGGAAGGGAAGTTGAATGTTGAGCATATATCAACTGAAAGCCAGATTTCTGACATTCTAACCAAACCTCTGATGAAGTCAAGACTAATGACATTTTGTGATCTAATGGGACTATGTGACTTTTCTAAAACAAAACCAGGCTAACAAGGGAAAGTGTTAAAGAAATAATTGTAACGTAACTGTTGTGTTAACTGATTTTGTTTCTTTGTTCCGCCGCTAGATGGCGTAGTACTTGTTTACTTCTTGTTTGCCAAATAAGAGTTCTTTCACTTTTGTAAATAAAACGTTCGAGCTAGCATCAAGAATGTTGTCTTGTTTCTGTTTACCTCTGCTAATAGTATTTAGTTGAAACTGCTTTATTTTGTTCTGTCTTACTTGACGGTTTATAAGTGGGTTTCTGACCAAGCACACAAACCTAAAAATATATGTCTTCTAACCAACCAACACCAGAAGACTTCACATATTTTAGAACTATTTAAAACAGGCAGAACAAAAACCTTAAAAAAATAGTACAGTACTTCGAAATGCAGTACGTGCGATTATTTTACCTGAAAGTAAACCTCAAGCTCTTTTCTTTGAAGGTCCCTGACAGACATGCCACTGCTAAGACTAGAAGAGATCCGCATGTACTCCTTGACGTCATAGTATAAAGTCTTGCTACCTGCAAGAAAAATTAACAGTTAAACATTTCTTACAATAGATCATATTAAAGTAATTTAAGCCGATTATATTTTTAGAAAAGTTTTAGTCTTACAATATTATGCTTGCATTTTTTTCGGCATTTCTTTGTTTAAGTTAAAAAAAAGTTTTTTTTCATAACAATTTTCAAAATTGATTGTCATGTTTACCCTAGTCTTAGAAGCTAGCCAACAAATTAGCTTATCGTATGTACTCGTGTGTAACCCGACTCTGTGTATAAGTGAACCACACTTTTTTTTAACCAAATATCCTTCCAAAATTGGTAATTCGTGTATAAGTCGAGGTAGGAAATAAGCTAGAGCCTTCTGAAGAAAATATTAAGAAATCGGCTCATGACGGGACCATAATTTTTTTTAATACTTGCAAGCAGAATTTCCACCCCAATGAAAACAAAAACAAGTTTACGCTTTGATGTCCTTGACATTGCTGACCCTTGAATAAAGAAGATAAGTTGAAACTATGTTCAGTGAAGCATTAAGACTCCCTGAAATGTGATGTCTCGTGTATAAGCCGACCCCGTTTTTTACAGCTCTGAATTTGACCAAAATTTCTTGCCTTATACACAAGTATATATGGTACATAAATATTTTAGGTACAGGTTGAAAGGAGATAAATAATAAATGATAATAAAATGGAATTCTTAAGACATATTTTTTAAATTTAAAAGTGAATTTCGTGTAAAAAAAAACCTTTAGCAAATTTTCAAAGTGAAGATAGTTTTATTGTATTATTATGAATTTAATTGAGTTGTTGAAACTAGTTATTAAATTTAGCAGTTTATTAGATTAACCAGTATTTTCATTAAACAGTTCTTATGGTAAACTTTTGTATATCTACATTTTGGATCAAAGAAAAAGGAAATACACAATGTAAGTAATAAAAAAAAAAAAGTTAGGTGAGGATTTGGAAAATAAGGCTGCCTTTTTTATTAATTGTTCTGTACTATATTTAATTACTTAAATAAAGCAATAAGGTAATTAATTTTGTAGCTTACCCACAGAAAAAACTTGGTACACCCTAAATGCCTTTGGAAATTTGGCCTCTAAAATGCGCTCATATCCTTGTATGAATGTGAAGCACTTTTGCACAACCCACTGTTTCAGGCCTTTTAGTGGGCGCACATACCTGCTGCCGGCAGGCCCATTACTGCCATTGTAGAAGTACCTGCAATCAGGGATTAGAAGGTTACTTTAAAAAAATAAATCAGTAACAGTTATTTTATATGAAAAGTAACTAGTTACAGTTACTTAATATAAAAAGTAACTAATAACAGTTACTTTTTGAGATTTAAAGTTATGTATAGAAATTTAGTTCAGTTTAAATTACCATCGCAATAGATCTACATCTATTTTCGACGGGCGTTGTATTCTAGAACCACAGTCAAGTGCAGTTACAGTTACTTTATATAAAAAGTAACTAGCAGTTACTTATATATGAAAAGTAACAAGTTACAGTTACGTAAAATACAAAAAGTAACTAATAACAGTTACTTTTTGAGATTTAAAGTTATGTATTGAAGTTTAGTTCAGTTTGAATTACCATCCACTAGATCTACACGAGGACATTTTTTGATGGGCGTTGTATTTTAAAACCACAGTCAAGTGATGAGCCGACACCCGAGTAGGCACCCAACGCAACCATTAAGGGCTACATCGTACACAGCACTGGGACTTTGGAGGATATTTAATATGCACTCTCTCTAGACGGGCATTATTCGTTGGACATTTTGGAAGTACGGGCCATTTTACAGGTCGGCAGTTATTTTGGCGATGTCCGGACCCGAACAGCATGAGAAGTAACGGAAAAATAACGACATTTTTTGTTCCTGCTAAAAGTAACTGCATTACAGTGACGTTTTAAAACAACTAACAGTGTTACCTGATAAAGTAACTGTTACAAATAACTCATTACTCCAATACCAGGCGGAAATGTAAAAAAGGTCCAAGAAAATGTTCATAGTGTGTTCATTAAAAAACAAATTGTTAACAAATGATAAGTGGGTTTGTTTATTTTAGGCTTTTTAGGACCAAACAAAACCGACCAACTGGACCGTCTTAGGAACCTACAACTGGCCTGTACTAGGCTTGGTACTGGACTCCCTTCTATAGGTATTTGAGCTTTATTATGTATTACTACTTAAATTCTTTTCCATGGAGTTCATTTATTTTAATTAAATACTGAAACTACAAAGATAGAGTTTATTAAAAAAAACTAAATTTGGGAATTTTTTTGAAGAGTAGATTGCAATATCTAAATATAAAAAAAAACTCTACAGTATTTTGAAGGATAAATTACAACAAAAAAATTAAACATACATCTTGTGTCTGTTATACAATTTCCTTAGAAGAATAAATATGCAAATACGTACTTATTCTGAAATATTGATCTTATTTTAAGCAATTTAAGTAACCGAAATATTACAATGCAATTTTTGGCAATTTTTACCTCACTGAAGAATAATACATTTGAAAGAAGGTTCCTAAAAACACTATTTTTATAAATCTTTAATAATTTTATAAGAGTATCGAGCCATTATTAATTTATCATCACATATGACTTTCATTTTTATATAAGTCCAGAACACCACACACACATAACAGAACAGAAAACTAAATAATAATAAAGCAAAACGTTCTGGTTTGGAGCATTGAAACCAGTACAATCACCAAAAAATATTATACCGAAATACATGACGTTTTTATAACCTGCTGAATAACAGAGAAAATTGGGAATTTTTTAGTTGTTGGTCTTCACTTAGAAATGTTTCTTTTTAAAAGTAATATAATGAATCAAGATATTCATATTATCGAGTTCTGCCACTCAATGACTTGGCTTGTTTCAGTTGACGTAACATTCCTTCTAGCTTTCATTCCTGCTTTCCTTTAAACAGTGGCTCCGATTGGTGCTCTGTTCTTACGTGCCATTGATTCACCAATCTAGGTACAAGAAAGTATTTATTTTCAGTCAGCATTTATTTTGACACTCAAAAACTTAAGAATTCTGATTGCTTTATTGTAGGAAATAATAATTTCTTTCCAAATTAGATAGAAATGTATGGCTCTTGTTATGATTGAATTTTCGATTGCTTTAATAATATTTAATTTTTATGGTAAAAATGAGTTGGTCAAACAAATAAGGAAATAAGTTCTAAGGCTACCGTTTTTAAAAATTTCACGATCTGGTAAAATTTCATTGCCTTCAAGGGCCGGAGCGATTTGAAATAAAATAATGCACATTTTTACTTTCTTAAGTTTTTTTTGTAATTTGGTGTTGAAGAGAGACTAGCCTTATTTAATTTTATGTAATATACAATTACAACATAGCTATTCGTTCATACAACTCAAGAAGTACATTTTTAAGTAACCAAAACCGCAATTTTACTTTAATTGTGAACAATAGATGGCAGCACCACAATTTTACAATGCCGCTTTAGGGGGAGAAAATTATCAAAACATATTTTCGTTTATTTTTGCTATGAATTTTGGTGTAGATTATATTTATTACAACTGAATATTTATTAAAGAAAAGACTTCAATTTAACTTATAACCTAACTCCTTTACGGGGACGTACATAAATTTTGTCACGCAAAATTTTGACTTTTTTAAACACCCCACCCCCCTTGTCACGCTGCGTCACGTTTGATCGAATCCCTCCCTCTAAATTTAAGCTAAGTAGTTTCACCCCCCTTAACATTATTCCCGTTGTTTCTGAAATCTGAAAAAAATGCATATTTTTATATTTAAAAAGAATTAATTTGGAAAGAAAAAAAATGCAAAATTTATCTTGGTTAAATAATTTATTCATAGGAATAAACCAAGAAAAAGTATTTACATTCTCTACCACATGACCAGTAAATCTTCACTTCCAATTTAATTATTCGAAAACGCACTTTAAAGAGTTCGTTTTATCATGGTCACTCTGCCTCTGTAAATGAGTAATAGAAAGTACACCAAGCTCCTCGGGGCAACAGTCAAGTTGGTCACGGCCCATCCTGTCTATTTCAGGTTTCGCAATTGAGGGCTTTGGGGTGCTAAGCATTTGTCACGGTTAGGTGGTCAACCTCATGCGGAACCCAGTGTTTAGTTCCCAAGCCTGCTTGGTCCTCATTTTATGGACCCACCTAAGAGTTGAAAGGATGAGTCAACCTCGTCCAATCCGGAATTTGATCCCCAGACCTGTATCATGGTAATGCAAAGCACCACCACTAAGCCACTGCGCCTCCGTTTAATTTTAATTGTTATTAGATAATAACAATTGAAATTTCAAGTCGAATGCTTTACAGTTCTTTTGCAGGACATCGCACCTGCTAAAAGGCGGCCTTCCACCTCAGTACAAAAGCATAAAACATCTCTTTCCCCTTTAGAACAAACACAAAATACCACCAAACGATTTCCCATTAATTTAATCGTCTGTCATTTCGCGAAAAGAGGGTTGGTTGACCCCATCTATTGGCTTCCTGCCGTTGGCATCATCCTTGTAGTATTAGCGAAGCGGCTGCCACTAATCCCCCTTATTAAACACTCCCTCTTTTCGCAGACGATACTAGAAGAAAACGCAGACGATATTCACGCGAGATCGTCCGATAAAAATTCGAGAGGGGCCTGTCATGACTTCCTAGATGGGGATTTGTTCGGAATCGCCTGCGCGTGTCCTTTTATCTTTTCACATTAGATTTGGCAACGATAATTTTATTTGGGGAGTGTGATTGGGAAGGGGACAACGGTTATTACTCCTGCTGCTATTTTAGAATAGTTTTAACACAGCCAAATCTACGTTACGGAAAAAAAAAATATTTGCCACAGAGCATAGGGTTTAGAAATAGAATAGAGCTTCCCATGCATGTGCGCAGTAACGCACAAAAGAAGCAGGCTAGAGCGATGTTTCCTAGGATATCTCAGTGCCAGTTGTCATGAGCAGCAGCTCAAAAATTCATTAAAGCGATGCATCTTGGGATACCTCAGTATGCGCAATAGCTTGAAAAACCTAACAGCCCTGCTTCCAACCATTTGAACTGATAGACCCCTCCACTCCTCCGTCCTAACTCTATGACACAGTAGACAAAAATTTCTAATGTATTTTGACATATTACCACCATATTTAAACCACATTTTGTCTTTTATAAAAATAACATAAAAGTTTAAATATACATTTTGAGTATTTTTATACCTAACTTAAATAATGTATAAAAATCATTTGATTTGATTTTTGTTGAAAGTAGCATCTCTGGACTACACACAACTTTGACCCTTTCACCTATCCATCTCAAAGTTCTCCACACCTTTGAGCCCTCTTACAATAACTATATAATATATTATATAGTGAGAGGACTGGTACATATGTCAGATACGAGAGAATAAACTTTAATTTCCTTGTCAACCATTCTCACAAGTTCTTACATATCCGTTCTTCTTAATTTGTCAGTTCTAAGATCCCTTAACGTAAGTTTGGGAATAAAAATGTGTCTACAGTATTTAATTATATGACATGATGCGATTGGTATTTCTTAAATTTGATATTTCTTTAATTCGTTTTCAAGTACACACAACCAAGTATCGATATCGTACGTAGTGTCAAGGCACTAGGCCATAATTTATTCCTTTTGCTAAAGTAGTAATTACTAGTTTATGCTGTCCGAGAGCAAGTTGCAATGGACAAGCCCCATCTAACAGTCCAAGAAAACTTGGTTTACTAATATAGGCAAAATAACCAGACATACATATTTTTTGTTGCTGAAGAACAATAAAGGGCCAACCAAAAACTTGTTGTCAATACACTTTTATTTTGTTAGTTCAACTAAAGTTTAACCATTTCCACCAATGGTCTTGTTGGTTTAGAAAACCCCTAGTAGCTTCTTTCGGCTCTGTAGATTTGGTCTGTTCCAGTACGCTGGAAGATCCACGCGATTTTTTCCCTGATCAAATCGGTTATGGTATGGTTGTGATACGAACCGGGATCCCCTTCTCAGTGAGACTTCGGTCGATTATCAGCCTCGACAAAGTGAAGGAGAAACATCTAGCCATTCATTTCGATTAAAAACTTAGCTTCAATATTTCGATTTTCTGTTGCTGGCAGAAGCCATGAGTAGAAACAACCATTGCCTCAACTAACCGAAATTTATTGAAGTGAAACTACTCGTTTCGTTGAGACACGTAAAAAAAATTTGTTAAGCCAACAAAAATAAACAAAGCAAAAATTTGGTTCTACCAACACATTTTTTTTGTGCCTGCTAACCACCTTACGGGGCTGTGGGGAGCCCTGTGATCAGAGTCTCGATCTCCGGATCGAAAGGTCCCGCGTTCAAGTCCTGGTCTCTGAAGACCCACCGAGTGCATGCGGAGTACGTACTCGTTAAATCTGTTGGGTCCGAAAGTCCTGTGGGCGGTCTTGCGTAGTTTCCCACGGGTAAAGATCCCTGGTGACTATTTCCCTCCCCTTCAGGGACATGTTTAAATTGTGGAGGTGGCGCGCGATAAATGGCAGCATCTGTCACGTATGTGCGTGTGAGTGCGTGTTGTGTCTGTCTTACTTGACGAAAGTTTATAAGCGGGTCTCTGACCAAGCACACAAGCCTGAAAATATATGTATACCAACCAACCAACCAACCAACCAACTACCCACCATACTACCACTGTTACAGTAAAGGGTAATAACGTCTCACTCAAAGCAACCCTTCCCCCCATATATAACACCTCCACACAATAACTCACTGGTGGAAACCCTCCCTACAGTCCACAAATCCAGCGCAAAGCCCGAAAGCCCTCCAGGGAGACACAAATGTATGTAAATTAAAGGCGAAACGGCCCACCAAGGGCTGCTCGGGAAGGCCCGTGCAGGGGCTCTCCAGAGGCCCATTGTTCAAGAGGATCGTTTGGGAACCTGGCAACGATGCTCGAGGGGCTGCCCGCGAGAGGGCGCTAAGGTGGGCGACGAAGTAAAGGGTTGATGCTCTTGGAGGTCTTTGGGACTTAATATTTTATGGTTATGTCGAGTGAGAGAGGCTGGGGTCCACTCTTCCGCAGAGGTGATTGTAGGAAAGCTGAGTGGGCACCTTGTACACTCTTAAAACAAAAGAGTGAAATCCACTCCAGCTAGAGAAGTGCATTTTCGACACTGGAAAGGAATGAATATTAACTCAGACTGAGTTAAAATCATTCGTTTGGAGTGATCCTGTCGGAGGTTTAACACACAAAGGATCCATTCCAAAAGGAGAAGTGCATTTTCCAGACTAGAGGAATGAAAATTAATCAGACTGAGTTAAAATCGCTCGTTCGTTTTAAGAGTGTATATGGGTGAATAAGATCCTCATTCCTAAAACTGAATAGGCTGAGGAGTCCAGTCATTTAAGGCGTTCGCCTTGTACGCAGAAGGTCCCAGGTTCTGGTCTGGCCATCTCCAAAATAACTGGGAGCTGGGGAGCCTAGTTGGTTAAACACTCGCATAGCATGCGAAAGGTTCGGGTCCGGGCATCGCCAAAATAACTGTCTACCTATAAACGGCCCGTGCAGCCAAAAATGTCCGACGACGACTAATACCCCGTGTAAGGGAGTGCACGTTAAATATCCTTCAAAGTCCTAACGTTGTGTACGATGTCGCCCTTAACGGTTGCGTTGGGTGCCTATTCAGGTGTCGGCTCGTCACTTGACTGTGGTTCTAAAATACGTTGCCCGTCACTCATAGCCCTCGTGTATACCTCTAGTGGGACGATAATTAAAATCTAACCTAACCTAACCTATAGCGTGAAGCCACTCGAACATGGATTTGTTGTTGTTGTTTCTATTGCCACTCGGTAACCGAGCCCGGATGGTGATCTAGATCTTGATATTGCATAGGTTTCTTACTGTAAAATTCATCACATCAGGATATACAATTTTAGTTGGTGCTCACTTTTTAATGAGGGATTGTATAGTTGGGGGTGTCAACAATGGCTTGGTCATTGCTGACAATGACCAATCAAAAGTAGGGTACAGCATCTGAGAAAAGTTTGGCATTGCATAGGTGTCATTGCGATTCTTAGAGCTGTGGTGTTGACAGCGCATGCTTTTTATTTGCGTGGTAAGCGACATCTTTAATGCGTCGTTAAAGGTTGCAAAAGACGACATTTTGTTACAATCGCATTTTTTTAAATAAAGAATTGCATTCATTTAGCTGGAATGTACGAGTTGTAGTTGTTTGAGTGCAAAATGACGTAATACAGTTGTAATAACTATACACATGTCACATGATTATGTGGCATGTAAAAGATCCCTGGAGGGCCCATTTGGCATGGGTTCTCTCGGCATACTTTAACATCCACAGAGAGCTCAGATTCATTGCAATCTGGGCCTCAAAATTGGTGGCGAGAGTCGCCTAGATGGTGCCACAGAAAAATGGCTTTCTGTTCCGGGGGGATTTGCCGAGTCTGCAAAGGCTTGACTACCTATATTGCAGCCCCATTATTAAAAAAAAAGTTGTAATAATTAATAAAATTTTTACATGCAATTATACTGAACCTGATTAATCAGTAGGAGCGTTTACATGAGCCATCGAACCCATAGATTGAAGAGCAAACTCAGCAATTTTTCCCTCTTGGAGATTTTCTCCCAGACAGAACCGGAATTGCAGGGTTCATTGGGGGAGGGGGGGTTCACAAACCCTCCAATGAAGGAGGGTTTGATGTTTCATACCATGGATTCGGCCAGAGACTATCATTTGGATTAGAAATCCTGCTCGACCTCTTTTTCCCCTAATGGGTATTTTGGCATTACATGGATTTGATGGCTCATGTAAACGCGCCTAGTGTATCTTTCTAATGTAGGGTATACACAAAACAATATATCTATTACAAATAGCGGTAACTTTTTAATGGAAAATAATTCTCCGATAAGATTCATACAGAATGTAGTCCGGCGTTTCTGTCTTTTTGGAGTTTGTTATAGAAAAAGACGCATGGGATAATTGTTAATAGATCGTGGTCTCTAAAACAGGTTTAGTTCATTTTAGAAAATTTTTTCCTCTCAAAATTAGCTCTTCTCTATTATTTAAGGGGCAATGGGCACTGAACCACGGGTCTCCAAAGCAAAGTACGTCAGTGTTAATCAAATGGGGAAAAATATTTTCTCTGCCACTTTTCTCAGGCTGTAATGAATATTTTTGCAAGGGGATTTTTTTATGTGCATGTAACTGACAGGACCCGACAATTACACTTTTTGAAATTGGTTCGAATGTTATTTAAAATTTTGAGTAAATGATTTTACACAAAATAATCGAAGCAATTTCAAAAAGTTAGATTATAGAGACATGTAAGTTATCTACCCTTATCATAAACGTTTGTAAAAATACTCTATTCAGCCAGAGAAATGCGGCAGAGAAAACAGTATTTTCCCATTAGATTAACACTGCTGAGGCACTTTGGTTTGGAAACTTGCTATCCAGCGTTCCCCATCTCCCTTAAGAGACATATTATTTGCTAAAATATTAATACCGATAAAAATATTAATATTTATAATGCATTAATAATATTAATGCATTGAAGGCATTTGAAAGCAGTTATTCCGCAGTTCCAAGTAGAAATCTTACCAAGCCGTGACTCGTTTCCTCATAAATTGCCTCAAACCACTTCTCGTAGTTAGATGAGCCATCTTTTTCTTGAAGCTAATGTCAACCACGACAGTCGGGGGATAGAAGGGGAGGGGGGTGATTAGCCGCGGTCGTATAATAGAGTGTGGATGTGGACTGTTTTACCCCTTAAGAGTGTTTCAAGAAAGAAACATAATTTAAATGTACTCCATATTATTCATTTCACGTTATGCATATCACTTCAAAATAGTTAGCGTTAATATTTCAAAGCAATGAATACTAAACTGAATATGATTTAAAAAACCAAAAAGGTTAGGAGAATTTGTTTCAATTTCGTGGAGGCTCTTAAAATTGTATTTGTACAATACGGGAGGAATGACACAGCAACAAAATTACACTTACACAAATTTATATATACAAAATGCAAATAAAATTGTTTGTCTAAAAGCTGTCAAAATTATCACAAGTTTTTTGCAATTTAAAATGTAGTCTCTGAAAACGTCATTTATAACCCTCTACGAAAAACCTATAGGTAAATTTGAACTGTCGTCGAACTAGAGCTACACGAGGGCTATTGGCGACGCCGAACGAAAAACCTATTGGCTGTTGTGTTTGTTGCAGTTATAGAACTCCGAAACATAAAGAGTAAATTAATTTTCGTTATAAAAAATGAATGCATAAATTATTTACATTATGTCTTTAGAATAGCTTAATTATCCTATAAATGCTAAGCCCAAAGGAGCCACTGGTTTGCTTTGGGTGTCCACTCAGGTGCCGACCTCGTCCTTTGGCAAGGGTTCTGAATTGCGAAGACCGATAATGCTCGCAAAAGAGGCTAGAAATAGACAGCCGGAAACGATTAAATTGCATAAGTATTTTGGGCCTAATTTTGAAGTGCGCAACAGCTTCACATAATAACCGGGTTTTCAATTGATGACCATCCTCAACATATCTCTCTCAAGACTTAAGGGGTCTAAGGAGTCTTAAAAATGTGCAAAGAAGGAACTACAAAGTATAGTTTGATCCGTCATGTAATTTTTTAGCTACTCAATATACAAGTATAATTTTTTTATATGTAATTCTACAAGATTTATTTATAATAAAACAAATTTTAAAATTTATATCACTTTAGCCAAAACTTAAAAAAATGATATTAAACATAAAGCTATTTTAACACATTGTGATTAGGCTTGCGCGGCAAATTTTGAGGTCAAAATTGAAAAAATGACCAATAAAATGACTTTATATTGTACAAATATGTACAAACTAGGACTTATACCTAAATTCTCAGCTCAATTTTAATTAGAAATTATTTTAAGAACTTTTTTCTAAAAAAATTAATAAAAAAATTTTAATTTTGATTTTAAATTTATTTTTAAATAATTTCTAAGTAAAATTGAGCTGAGAATTTAGGTATAAGTCCTAGTTTATACATATTTGTACAATATAAAGTCATTTTCTGGGTCATTTTTTTAATTTTGACCTCAAAATTTGCCGCGCAAGCCTAATCAAAATGTGTTAAAATAGCTTTATGTTTAATACCATTTATTTTAGTTTTGGCTAAAGTTTCATAAATTTTAAAATTTGTTTTATAATAAATAAATCTTGTAGAATTACATATAAAAAAATTATACTTGTATATTGAGTAGTTAAAAAATTACATGACAGATCAAACTATTCTTTGTAGTTCCTTCTTTGCACATTTTTAAGACTCCTTAGACCCCTTAAGTGTTCCCACGAATATCACTAAAGTCTTTGACAATATCATATCCAAAGAAGTAAAAATGACGACTAAAAAACTAACTGCAAGTGATATTGACAAAGTTGTTTGACTTTGATACGAGTGGCGAGCGAGGTTCATTGAAGTGTCAGTTTGTATATGAGACGAAGTATTTTTTTTTTCTATTTGAAATCCTTTTATAGATACGTTAGTTCTCACAGTAATTCTCTAACCTCGGGACCTATATTATTTTTAGAACTTCAGGAGTGTTTAGTGAGGCCTTTAAAAAAATTTGAATGTTCGTTTATTGACCTGTTTCTATACAAGTATAAAGGTAGAATGTCTTAGTCTTCACTAAATTTTAAGGAATAAACCATGAAATTCTAAAGTAACTTGACTGTTTCATTGTGTGAGACATAAATTTTTAAATTACTCTTACAGTTTCCTGCCTATGACGTTTTCTGCCTAAGTTTTTTTCCTCCAGAAATATAGCTTATTTTCAGAAACGCGCACATATTAATATTAACTGGCATCATAAACCGATGATACATAATTATTTCCAGGGACTGTTTTTGAAAAACACGGTGGTGGGGATGACATAGGTGAAAGTGTCACCTATATCATCCCCACTACACTCCGTGACAACCTCACTTGGGTAAAAACAAAGAGTAAGAAGGCAGAGGGAAAAGCGCGGTTGGTCCGTTAGTTGGAAACTCTTGTAAGGTAATATTTAGATACAAAATTATATGAATACAATTTAACCAAAATACACTTTTTATTATGATAAAATTGCCAAATTTTCTCAAATAATATTCAAATCTTTTAGGCATTAAACAAAACTAATGTTTTAAGCGTGTTTTCTGGATGGATTCACAAATAATTTATGAAACTCTTTACATGCGGGGAAGGATCTTCTCCATAGCATATTTCCATTTACCCAACTTAGGTTGACAAGGAGTGTAGTCGTTGACCAATCCCAATTTTATTCCAAATAAAATCCTAACCATCCCCTTCGTAAATTGTCAAAACTAACGAGTTCACATAATAATACAAAACCCTTTTCCACTCAAAGTTAAGAAAAGAGTTTTTCCGTTTTCCAATGCGCCAAAGCCCTGTTTTTTCCCCAGTTCATCAGGGCCCTGAGGGCGTCAGTTCGGAAAATAGGAGCTCGATCTTTAATGAGCCCTGGGCCGCCCCAAGGAGACCAGGGGCTGCATGAATTAGCAATTGGAAACAAGGTGCCCGGGCAGCCAATGAGAGATTGGGTTTGGATTTCTAAAGGGGGTCAGCTCTATATGACGATTGGTTGGTTGGAAGATATATATTTCAGGCTTGGTCAGAGAGTCGCTTATAAAGCTTCGTCAAGTAAGATAGACACAACACACACATACGCGACAGATGCAGCCATCTAAAGATCGCCATCTTCAAATTTAGACATATCAATGAAGGGCAGGGAAATAGTCTCCAGAGACCTGTACCCGGGAGAAACTGCGCAATGACGACCCACAAGACTTTCGGATCCAACAGATTTAACGAGCACGTACTCCGCATACTCGACAAACACAAACATCCATGCCTTATCGGGATTCGAGCCCGAATCCAGGGGCTCCAAAGGCTAGCTCCCTAACCGTTGTGCCGCCGGTTCGACCTATATGACGCTAAATGCATGTTTATATTTTGAGGGTACTTTCATTTTTTTTTTAATTTTTAAGAAATAAAAGAACAAAGAAAAGTAGGTATGGGGTTGCTTCACGTCGTGTATGTCAATAGCTCCAGCAATCTTGTTTTCATTTTGTTTCTGGGATTTTTTTTTTTTTTTCTAAAGTATACTGCACTTATTAAAATTTTAAAATGCCGATTTCTTGCTGTGCTGTTTTTCAAATAATTTTTTAAAGAAAACTTACAAAGAAAGAAAATTTTCTTTTCATCTATGAAGTTCATTTTTAGAGTGAAACCAAAACAACCAATGAAGTCTCGGAAAGTGGAAAAATGAGAACAAGAGCCTTACATCATCTGAAACATTCCCATTGATATATATTCCATTAGAAAGGCACGGTATTAGGTATCTATCTATAGGTCCTTGCCAACATACCTTGGGTAAAAACAAAGGGTGAAAATGCAGAAAAGTGCGATTGGTCCGTTAGTTGGAAACTCTTGTAAGGTAATATTTACATACAAAATGATCTGAATGCAATTTAACCAAAATACACTTTTCATTCTCTCAAAATCACCAAATTTTCACAAATAATTTTCAAATATGTTAGACATTAAACGAACTTAATGTTTTAAACATGTTTTCTGGATGGATTCACAAATAATTTATTTAACTCTTTACATCCGCGGAAAGATCTTCTCCATAGCATATTTCTATGTACCCAACTTAGGTTGGCAAGGAGTGTATCTTGCTTTTTATTCGTCTAGTTTACGTCCGGATGGAGGTTCTCTTCCTGTCTGCCGACGAACTACTCATTTAATTAGCATTAGATTTTAAATCACTGTTGGCACACTAACAATAGCATAAGAAACTTTATTAATTTAAAACTACTACTTGAGTGAAAATTTATTTTTGTCATATGAATCTGTAGGCGCGTTTACATGAGCCATGGAATGAAGAGCAAACTCCGCAATTTTTCTTTATTGGGGATTTTCGCCCAGGCTGAACCGAAATTGCAGGGTTCATTGGGAGGTTTCGCAAACCCTAAAATGAAGGAGGGTTTGATATTTAATTCCATGGATTCGGCCACAGACTATCATTTGGGTTAGAAATCCTACTCGACCACTTTTTCCCTAATGGAGGGTTTGGCACTCCATGGATTCGATGGCTCATGTAAACGTGCTTTATTAAAAAAGGCGTCATAAAATGCAGCACAATGGAATCTTCGATTGTCCATTATTTGTTTACAACTTAGGAAGAGGCAAAACATTCAATTATTTTGTACTTTATGGAGAACTTGTTAGTTTTAATCTATATTTATCCATTTATCAATACAATGTGAATTTGTTTCATGGTTGATTCCACGAAAATGCGCCATCGACATGATTTTTTAAACTATAATTAAATTATTATTATTTTTGTTCCAATGGATAGAAAATAAGTCAAATTTTATGAAAATAACAAGATTAATGTAAATGCATAAATACATTGTTGTAGTTAATAATTGTGAGACCAACTTTTAAAATGATAATCTCTTATTTTTACCCTTAGTTTTTGATGTCCTTTAAAGTATTTAAATGCCAATATATTTTTGAAAGCATTTTTTTAAAAAAGAATGGATCAGTTTATGCTTTACACCTTTTAATTATTTTGCTATTTCCCCCAAACTTAGTGTTAATCTCCATGTCATGTATGTCACGGAAAACATGGATTTTTTTTTTATTTTAAACAAATCTGCTGGGTAAAAATTATGGACACTTTCTTTTCTCTTTTGTTTTCTCAAAATAAACTGTTCGTAAAAAATTGAAAAATGAATTTAAAATTAAAGTGAAATATAGAGCAGCAAACTTTGTCATGTCTGTCACATTTGTCATGTCTGTCACGTCTGTCACAATTAGTTTTTCACTGCCATAATCCACATAATTAATCTTTTCATGGTTACTATCGCATGCGTGTATGTATTCATTGACAAAGCAGTAAATAAAGCATTTTATTGAGTTGAGTTATGAAGAAATGATGTTGTCATCTATTACTAAATTAAATAATAATAAGAGGAATCTGTAGTTCGAAACAAAAGAAGGAATTTTAAATGATGTTTTAACTGTGTTAAAGAAATAACTTCTATACTTCATACTTCTTGTGCCATGTGAAACATATGCAATCTATAGTTTCATTAATTAAAAGCAACATTTGCCAAACAGGAATTTTTCGATACAAACTGACTTCAGCGAGAACTATTCCCATATTAAGCAGGATAAAATTCAGTCTGTACATTGGCAGAATACTTCCTCTACCATGTATACTACAATGGTGTATAGTTTTAAAAGTGATTATGCTGGTATTGTGATCAGCAATTAAGTCATTACGAAAATTTAGGGAAATTCAGGTCAACATTTTAAACAAAAATACGCAATATTTTCAATGACCTAGTAAGCTTTCATCAGTCTGTCCTTTCTTAACCTCATCACATGGCAAAGCATTTATTGAAGGCATAAATCAAACCTTCATCTACCATGGCAAGAAATTAAAACAATTCCTGGTATCGCATTGTTGCTGATCATGTGCACAAGACAAAATAGGAGGTGAAGGGAAGGACTTTCAATCTGAAAAAAAAAATTAACATAAGAAAATCCTTAAACAATTTCTATGAAGTTTACAGAGCTCGTGTAAGTTTATATAGTATGTTAGTTTTGGAGAACGCGTAAGTTATTTTATACCAAACCAAATCTACAAAAAAATAATTAATCGGTACAAATACATTTTTTATTGTATTACTTAATACATAAGGTTGAATTAAAAAGTTGGTTGAGTGTTTGGGTGAATTATCATCTCACACTACAGCTACACGAGGGGTATTAAATTAAAAAGTGTCACCATCACCTCACAATTAATTGTAACCGACATATCACCGACATTTTTTTAGTTCATCGTCCCTCTTTTTCATCAAGAGTTCGCTTTTTCGAACTCGACCCGGGACACCCCTTGGGACACCCCCCCCCCCTTCACTTCCCCCCGAGAAAATGGGACACCGAAGAACATCGTCAGAAATTCTCCAAGAAAATGCAAAACGAGCCCGCCTCTTTTCCCCCATGGGATTTCCCCTTTTGGATTAAAAAGGGAAAAGAAGGGTTGAGGGATCGCCATGCAAATGAAAGCGCCCCCTTGTGGGAGAACCGTGCAGCATGAAAGATTTATGCAAAGTAAGGATCGATTTCTAGAGAGAGTTGGCTTCACTTCGGTTCGTTTCTTTCATCCGTAGGGATTTTTTTTTAAGATGAAGAGATTTTGCATTTTGGAAATGGGAAGATTTTTGGGGATTTTTTTTAAAAATGAATTATTAAAAAAAAACGCGAAATGTGTTTTGGTTAGTGGGAAATATTTGCTTTGAATATAATACTAGATAAAGTAAAACATTTCTAACCTTGTCTCTAATAACCGTTCGATATACTATTGTTTCCGCTTGTGGGAATCGCAAAGGTAGTCCCTCCGCGAATGTCCACCTTTACACTCTTAAGGGGGGATCATAGTTAACAAAAACCAAAAAATCGAATTTTTGAAACCAGTATTTTCTGATAGATGGAAGCCCAATCTATCGAATAAGACCAATTTTGTATCGATCGGTTAATTATTTCTTATAAAAAATTAAAATTATAAAAATAAACAAATGTGCCACGCCTCCTTTGAATTACTAATTGTATGCTTGTATTATTTATGTATTACATTACAAAATCTGAATTTTTTTGTGTTGATATTTGAAAACTATTCACTGGCTCCATGTTAAAAAAAAATCCTGACGATTTACACGAAATTCGGTTTACAAGAAATGTTTCGGTGGTTATTTCGAGTTCGTGTTAACGGGATCGACTGCATTTGTTTTTCGCGTTTTTCTCAAAACTATAATTTTCAACACTTAGGTACACTTTTCTCCAAATCTATTGAATATTTTTCAATAATTTTTTTGGGTGTTATAAAACCATTTTAGATCTATTTAAGTCACCTAATTTAGTCTTACAAATGTAAAAAATTATTTTATTATTTTGCACTTTTCTTCGTTGAAAATCAGAATTTTTATGAATGTAGAATATAATGTCTTTAAAATAGAATTTAAAATTTATTTTAGGCAAAAAAATAGGTGACTTGATTAGATCTAAAATGGTTTTATAACACACAAAAGAAATTATTAAGAAATATTTAATAGATTTGGAGAAAAGTGTAGGGGAAGGTGGGTTACCTCGGACCTATTTTGACTTTTCAATTTTTAATTTCTTAATTACTTGCAAAAAGTGAATAGAAATATTTTTACTAAATACTTTATGTTGTTATACACAACATATATTTATTTTAACATGTTATTTAAATGATTTCAACTATTACAAAAATAAATACAGAAAATTGTAAATAGGACCAAGGTACACCACCGGCGGTGTACCTTGGTCCAACCGGTAGTGTACCTTGGACCAATTATTAACATGTAGAGAGACTCGATTTGCAGTCCGAAAACCAGTATTTATTAGCCACATAAAATTCAAAAATACATTTTACAGCCTACTCTTATTTCTAGCCAAGATTGTGGTAATTGGTTATGTTAGGTCAATTGGCTTAGCAAGGGGTTTTATTGCCTTAGTTTTTTTAGTGCCCTTTTGGCTTTTTCAGCTGCAATGCAATCTTTCTCAGGTGTATCCGTTAAAATGCAGCATAAAATAAAACTGTTATTTCATGCCATCTAAAACATTTGGCTACCTTCTGTCTTAAATTTGAAAAAACAACTCAAATATTCTCCCCCTATGTTTATACAACTAGGCCTAAACGTAAAAAGGATGTTCTGCTTAGATATTTATTATAAAAAATATCTTTTTAGATGAGCATGCAATAATTATTTTCTATGTTATATAAATATGGTTAAAATTTTATCGGCTTCCATGAATCTAAATAATTAACTACAAAAAAAAAAAATTTCTTTATCACACCAAATAAAAATTTCTTACAAATTTCCATTTTTCTAGATTTTACAAATCAGGGTTGCATATTAAGAGCTTAACATACTTAATTTTTCAAAGGAAAAAAAATTACTTGAATTTTAAAATGGGTTTTCAACAATCTGAAGCACATAAGACCTATAGTAGTGTACCTTGGACCAGTCCAAGGTACACCACTTGTATTAGGTTCGAGGTACACCACTTGGATATTATAAAAACAAAATAGTTAATCACCAAGTTAAGGTTAGACTTAACTTAATTTCAAGCACACTGTTTTATAGCTAAAACTTTCCTTTATATTGCATAACCATTGTTTCTGAATAAACACTACATGTTTGAGTAAAAAATACACTAAAGAATCTGACAAAAATTTACTTTTGAACTGTGAATTTAGTTTTTCGAAACCTCTTTAATAAATTGACCTTTTAAACAAACAGATAGAACTTCACTGAGATCCCTGGTAGCAAGTACTTTAACTGCATGTGGTGTTGTTTCAATATCTAAGCTAATCGAGCTAGAATCAGCATAGGTTCGAGGTACACATACGTCCAAGGTACACCACTTACCCCTACCGAAAAAATACTTGTCTTTTTGAAAATTCGTAATTGTATGTTTCAAAAGATGACTTTTTTCAAAAATTATAATTTTTAAAAATAAGATTCTTAGGTGTAAATAGAATAATAAAAGTACAATTTATAATTTGGTACAATTTTTTTTATTGTACCATAATTTTTAAATGATTTAGAGCCTTTCGAAATCAATACTAAGAATTGGTCATTTTTGCTGTCGCTAACTATGATCCCCCCTTAAAACAAACACTCCTTATTTAACTCAGTCTGAGTGGATTTCACTCCTCCAGACTGGAAAATGCACTTCTCCTTTTGGAGTGGATCCTTTGTGTGTTAAACCTCCGACAGGATCACTCCAAACGAGTGATTTTAACTCAGTCTGAGTAAATATGCATGCCTTTACGGTGTCGAAAAGGCACTTCTCCAACTGGAGTGGATTTCACTCTTTTGTTTTAAGAGTGTAGGTCTTTACATCCATACATATCAGCTCCACAAAATGCGCTTTCTAGCACTCACACTAATAAATAAAAATTTTACTTAAAAGAATGAAAAATTCCACCAAGTTTCCAGAGGCATAAAAGCTATGTTAGCTTTGAATTCTTAAAAAAGGTAGAGAGATTGCTGAAAAACTATTAAGCGGTTTTTTTTTTGTCTTCAGTTGGTTAGGCCAATGATCTTCTCGGGTTAAAATGTTATTTGTCAGAAATTAAATTTACACATAATTTCTTTATTAAAATATATATTACTTTTAGTAAACTGTTATTAATGAGGAAAAAATATCAACTTATTTACCAAAATATTTTATAATTTGAAGAATGTTTATTTACTTCTTAACTATCTGAGATATAAGCAATTTAATTAAAATGTGAACTTGTTTCCACTGTATAAATTAACTTTAAAAAAGCCACGACCACGGACGGAGCTATAAAACGAGAAGATCAATCAGATGAAGACAAAATGAAACGGCTGAAATTTTCTCTTCATCTGATTGCGCCGCGCGTTTTATAGCTCAGCCCGTGGTCATGGCTTCCGTGGAAGGAAATTTTGCGTTTAACTATAAAAGACTTCCTATTCTTTAAATCAATAACATCGGTAAAATCGAGGAAATTATAATAAGTCATTTAAAAATACTGTTAGTATTCATCTCTCTTTCTCTACTTTTAAGGTACGCACGGTACTTAAACGCTTTTATAGCCCTCTTGCAGCTTTAGTGAGATGATAATTCAAACTAATCTGTAAGGGGCTTTTAAATAGGCGCCAACTACAAGTTAAAAAGCTAAAAAATTTGAAATGAAATTTTTGAAGAGGTTGTTTTAGTTAGGTTTTACTTTTTATCGGCAGTCTATTGCTAGCCTTCATGTTTTTTTTAAAGCAAAACCCTTATTTTGCACAGTTTTAACTTTTATAGGTCTTAAAAACTCTTTTTGTCTAAGATTTCTTCTCATATGTCATTTTTTTGCAAAATAAAACCATGCAAAGTTAATTTGTAAGTTATAAGAATAGATTTGCATGTATTTTCACAACATCTTTTATAGAAATTTTCACCTAATATTCATTAAAGTCATAAATAGCATACTTTAGCGCAATTATAGTCCTCTAAATAGCCATTTATATATTCATCGTGTAAAAATGTTTGTTCAATGCGTTAGGCCTTTATCACGATTTCAAACTGTTAGAATGCAGTAAAAAACAACACACTTTATCCTTAAGAAGAGTAGCATGAATCTTTTAGTAATATTCTTAGAAGTTTCCCAATTCATATAAATATTCATAAGCTTTTACTATCCTCTAATATATTATAACGAAAACGAATTCCAGGAACCTATTTTGCTTTTTAAATGGCGAACCATTTTAAAAGTTCTTTTTTTTTTTCTTCTTCGAGTTCGATTCCAACGTGATTCGTACAGGGTGCTGAATCACTTTTTTTGGCGGTTCCCAGCATCGATTTAGAAAGTAGCTGATCTGCCTCAGGGGGAAAGGTGAAGCCACTTTTGAACCAGTATCCCATAAGGCAGTTAGCAAGCCCTCGCACATGGCATGCCATACGCCACCAGATGGCATCATGAGATAATTCAACTAATAAAAAATATATATTTAATATTTACTAATTAAAACTTTTTACCAGTTTTGCTAGCATAAGTTTATAGCTGGATATGTATTGATGATTTCTGGCAGACATGAGGTATATATTCATAAAAGAAGCATATTAAAAATGCAGTTTTTATTGCATGTAATTCTTCGGCAAAAGCATTTTTTTTACGAACTATTATCCCGTGATGCATTGCAAAAACGGCGAATTGTGGCTTCATCACACAATCGCGCGGTTTGTATTGCGTTGTACGGGATTGCGCAATCGATGAGCATATCTGCTACTTTCTATATCTATGGTTCCCAGTAAAGAAAAAGTCGAAATAAACGGACACGTTCTTAAACAAGCTGTGAAATTATTTACCAATTACACATGTCACGGAACGAGAAGGACTCGGGTTCTTTCAACCCTTGACACCTCGTTTTGGAAAAAAAGAAATGGCGGAGGTGAAAATTCCCACTATTTGCGAATGTTTCCACTTAGTGATTTATGGTGGGAAATGGGTTTAAAGTGAAGTTACGGGAATGTTTTGGTTTGTGAAAAAAGCACTTTAAGTTGTTTTTGAAATGTTCTTTTGACGACAGGGCATGATCTAACCTTTATACTATTCCTGTGTAAAGAATAAGTAAAGATCGCTGGCCACCAGAGCGGTCATCAAAGCGGCAGAAAAGTTTTTTGAGGAAAAATTATTCGATAGATTTTTAAATTGTTTGTTGCAGGTGACGTAGTTCCTTCTAGCTGTCTTTTCTGCATTTCCTTCGATTGGTACTCTATGATATTAATTCACAAATAGAGGCTGGGCATTTTTTTATACAGCATTGCTGTTGCCAGTCTATAACTGAAAAATGACCATCCTTGTTTGATTTGGTTTTTGAGATATTTAAAAAAAAAATTGAGAACCTATATTTAAATAAAGAAAAAACTAGATGAGAAGAACGGCAAACATAGTTTTAAAAAGCGAAGGTAAATTCGCGTAAATTAAATGTTTTATACTTTTTATAAAACCAATAAATATAGTTAAGTTGCTAAATATTTCCCAGCTTTAAACTGTTTAAAAAGGAAAACAAGAAAGTGTTCAGAAAACGAGCGTGAAGATTGAAGTGTTATAGTTAATTTCAAAGGGGGAAAACGATATTGACATGTGTCACACATTTTTGCTACATCCTCTAACAATTTTTAATTGATTCATGGAATAATTCACACGCTTTTAATAAGGAACTAATACCACCCGGAACATTTATATTAAAGCATAAATTGGTCATCATTACAGTGTCATATGTCATATTCTAAAACATCCATTAAAAAATAAGAACACATTTACCAGTGGCTCGTCCAGAATTTCCGAATAGGCGTGGAATGATTAAACGATTCGAATCACGCAACTTTCAAACGATAAAACGAATTCGTCTTGAGATATATCTCCGTGGAATTAGTCGCGCCATTTTTTAATATGATTTTGAATGCAGTGACGTCATCTAATTAAAAACAGCACATCGCAAAAGATAACATTGTTGCTTTATGCTTTTGGTGTACACACGATAAAGGGTTTGGACATTTATTTTTCTGTTCTGTATCTCTGGGCTTTGTGTCATTTAAAACCATAATCCGTTCTGTTCTAAGCTGCGTCGAATGGTCTTGGTGTCTTTTGTTTGGTTGGAATTCGAAAATGTTGTTATGATGGCGTTGACCTCTTATTATCTAAGTGTTCATTCGTCATGTTTTTGCTGAGACGCGAGTGACAAACATTGTTTGTCAAGGGTGACCTTGGCGCTTATTAATTACTGAATGTGATTCTATTCTTTGCAGTCCCAAATAGAATGTGGGCCTGCAATTGAATAATAGAAACTTGAAATGAAATGTATGAGGAGCATATACCTGCCTAAATGGAGCCTTGGATACATCTTTTTGTACTCCAACCTAGGTTAGCAAGTGTTTCTTAATCTATCGCTTAATGATGAAAATATAAGTAAACCAAACAGAAAATTCATCAGACTGCAAAGACTCAACCTCCAACCAAAGTCAAGATGAACTAATTGTAGACAATTTTGCTTGAAGAGTGTTGTTGCATCGCTTGTTTAAAAGTCTTAAATGTTAAATTGATTTTATACAAAACATATCTTAAGTTTTCTTCTATACTGCGTAAATTTTATACGGGGCAAAATCTCTGAATCTATGGAAAGGAGAGACCATCCTGCAAAAGACAGGAATTTCGTCAGACTTTGAATGTCTTCGAAAGCTTCACTTCAAGACTGAGTTCAAACGACTCCTAAAGACGTCCAATTAAAACTATGAAATTAGTGATGTGACCACTCTGATGTCAACCTTAGAGCCTGAAAATGGTCCTAAATTACGATAGTCCATCAGTGTGAAACTCTGCAATTTAGTAGCTAGAAATTGACAGTGGAAAAATTAAACATCCTAAATCTAATATGCATAAGAGCTCATACACTAACTAATTACTGCCACCAAGAGCGAAAATACAAATACAAATTGTCTCCTTTGTGGATCACCGCATTTGATGGACGCGTCCTAATCACGCATCAATTAATCAATGGCGCAGAGGATGCAGCTTACTGTTTCCTTAGGCTAATCACACACTTGGATTCCTAACTCTTTTCTTTTACACATGAAGAACACCGAGTGTAAGACGCCGCATGCGTCACTGAAAACAGTGAATGTTCTATTTCGATATATTACTATCAATGGCGCATGCCGCTAAGTATCAAGAGTCAGAAACCTAAATGTGGACTAGAGCTTAAGAGTCCCCATGAAAAGTTAGTTGAGAGAGTAAATACACGTTCTTTTGAAATGAGAGATTTTGTGGTATGTTGCTACTCCCTTATTTATTCACCATACTTGCAACAAAGGACAAGTAATTTTATAACATAATCATGGATAATTGGGCCATTCAATACTCCAAAACAAAAATGATTTACCTACTGCATTGACAGATCTGATTAAAAGTAAAGAAGCATAATGGAATCATGTCATATTACGTGAAAAATACAACTTAAATAATTAAATGTTTATTTAACTGGAAACTTTCAGAGATAGTAATTTCTCTGATGCAAGTTTAAGTAATCAAGTAATGGTAATGTAAGAACATGGTGGTTATTGCTAAAAGTTTTTAAATGTATATGATCGATGCAATTACTTTTCCGTTTCAACGATTTGAGAAGACTTTTACTTCTTGTGGTAATGTCGAAAAATTTCTTTATAGGGTAACTTAGGAAAAATTAAAGCACATATTTGAATTGTGCCCTTAATGAGAAGTTATTGCTTGAAATGTTAGGACCAAAGCTACCATCAAGATTAAGGGTAAGAGTTGCTTCGTTCGACGTAGTTAAAAACACTTATTTCAGTAAATACGAATAAAAGTTTCCTTAAAGCCTTCTCTACCTAAAAAAACATTTAAAGCTTCTTTACTGAATAATTTCAAACTCAAGAATTTTTTTAGCACAAATTCTTCTATTTCCTATTTAACCCTTTCAGTCGTAATGGCAATTTGGCAGCATCATTAATTTAGATTTTTTTTCTAATTGTCCATAGCCATTTATGATATCAAAAACACATCATTCGATTCTTCAAACTTTTTTCTATTAGAAAATATTTTTTATTAATCATAATAGATGTCAGCCCTATTATTTTTTAAAATAATGATCAGAAACATGATGATGCCAAATGGTATCACTGGGACTGAAAGGATTAAAATCTCGACTTTTTGGCTAGGCTATAGCAATAGATTTAATAAATAACTAAACACACTTTTCTTTCACATTAATTTCCGAAAAAACATCGACGCTATCAGTAATTAGAATCGACAGAGGACCCTTCCGCTAATATCAGAAGCTTGGTTCGCTCGAAAAGACGGACAAAGTAATGGACAATGGCACCTACTAGCTAATCCCCGTCTTATTATAAATTAACATTTATCAGATAGTAGCACGGGTCTGATGATACGAGATAGGCTGATGGGTTCGGAAATTAAATCTGTCTTTGATTGAACGCGGTTATTTTGTTTTTTTCCAGTATAAATTCGAAGCGTGTCCGGGAGTTGCTGTCAGGTGATAGTGGTAAGGAAGATGGCTGATGGGTGGTCGAACTGATGATATTTTTTTTAATGTAGAGAGTGGGCAAAAATATTTGCGTCAAAATTATATTCTTTAGCATACTCTTTCAGAAAATTAACTCCATAGAGAAGAAATAAACACACAATGATTATTGTAATTTCTTTTAAATATAATTATGACACTCTCCATTTGCTCATTTAGACCCTTCCATTTCGTTTCTGTGATATTTCCGGGCTGGAGTATTTTGTAGTTACTTGCCAATAAGATCATAAGAGATAGGAAAAGTTAGTTTGAAGTATCGTCGTACTAGAGCTACACAAGGGCTATTGACAATTAGGTCAATGAGCATCATAAGTGAAAACCACATTCAAGTGACGAACCGGCACCTAAATAGACAAACAAAGCTGAATTTGAGGGCGATAACATACTTGTGTGTGTGTGTGTGTGTGGCGCGTTTTGGTACTTAATAATATATTTAAACTTGAAATTCTTCTACACGGGGTACAATTCGTCCAAATTTTCGGCTGTACAGACTCTTAATAGGTCGGCAGTTATACGGGCAATGCCCGGACCCGAACTTGGGACTTACCGCATTAACGCCTTAATCAACTGGGCCTCCTAGCTTCTGTGTTCGGAAATTAAATCTATTTTTAATTGACCACGATTATTTTGTTTTTCAAGTATAAATTTGAACGTGTCCGGGTGTTGCTGTCAGGTGATACTGGTAACGAAGATGGCTAATGGGTGGTCGAACTGATGAACTTTTTTTATATGCAGCGTGGGCAAAAAAAAAAAAAAAAAAAAAAGATGGTGCCAAGAATCCAACCTTTCCTTTTTTTTTTAACCTTAAGTATATTTTGTTTTCTTCAAAGTATACTTTAAGAAAACTAACACCATAAAAAAAGAATCAGCTTAGTGAGCGTTAGCTTTTCAGCTAGCACTCAAATACGTTAAAAAAACAGTACTTGCAAACCGTAAAAAAATTGCTAAACTTAAAGTTTATGAAATAAGGGAATTTTGTGTTAGGAAACGAATTTAGTTATATGTTCATGTTCACTGACGGAGAAATATGATTTTTTTTCAAACATGTCGCGTAGGATGTTCTTCTGCTATAAGCTCTTCAATTCTCGAAGTGATTTTTATGTATTTTAAACAATCTTTTTTCCTGTCTATGACATGGCCGAATCAAATAATTCTTCTTAGAACAAACGAGCGATTTTAAATCAGTCTGAGTTAATTTTCACTCATTTCCAGTGTCGTAAATGCACTTCTCCAATAGGAGAGGATTTCACTCTTTTGTTTTAAGAGTGTAGGAGAAGTGCATTTTCGACACTGGAAAGAAGTGAAAATTAACTCCTAAATCGCTCGTAATCGCCCTAAATCGCTCCTAATAGACATAAAACCGCTCGTTTGTTGTTAAGATTGTTGGAAGTTTAACAAAACAAAAGAGTGAAATCCACTCCTCTACGGGAAGTGCATTTTCGACACCGAAAAGAGTGAAAATTAACTCAGACTGATTTAAAATAGCTCGTTTGTTTTAAGAGTGTATCGATGATGGCAAGACTCCAATTTCTCTCAGATTTACAATTACAGTTGGAGTCTTAAAGATAGTATCAGCTGCGTATCTGGGCATTTATCACTGTTCCTATAGACTCTCTTGCCCTCTCTGTCTATCAATATGCCGCTGAGAAGGTTCGACATCAGCCTGGCTATAATTTTTTGCAGCGTATGGATCTATCTGCATTTATATTGCAAATGGATTGTTTCGTTAGAATTGATTTTATTAGAACATTATATTTTCACCTTTAAAGGCGAGAAAAGGAAGGGGCGATCATGGAATTTAACCTGGCCTACACTCTTAAAATATTATGTCAAACTACCTTTTTAAAATTAATTTGTTGTCTTTTAAGATCAATCAAGTGATATAGGGCTATTTTAATATAATATTTTGAAAGTTTCTTTAGTTTGGATTCAAATTAAGTTTTACATCGTTTAAAACTTTAAAAATATACTCCGAATCACAGTGAAAATAATGTACGTAGATACATAAATGGTTGCAGTTTATCCACTAAACACGGTTATTTAAAGCTGGGGTAGAGAGAAAATTACAGACTCTTGGAAAGGCTATCTAAAAATAAGTGTTGAGATAATTAAAGGTCCCCAAATTCAAATTGAAAATATCTTATTTGTTCTTTAATTACTAGTTATAATTGATTATAAAATTTTAAGCGCGGATTTTTTTGCTATATGATTTTATTCTAATCCAACGTTTCCACTTTCTGCATTGAGGGGGAAAGGGAGCGCTGGATCGCGGGTCTCCAAAGCAAAGTGCATCAGTGTTAATCCAATGGAGGCCGCCTCGGTGGCTGAACGGTTAGCGTGCTGGCCTTTGGAGCTGCTGAGGTCGGGTTCGAATCCCGGTCAGGCATGGATATTTGTATTTGTCAATAAATGTTGTTATTTGTCTATGTGTTTGTGTCGTCCTTTCTTTGTGTGTCTCCTGTGACTGTCCCTTCTGGCGAGCTGAGTAATGGGCTATAAAGCCTACACTCTCCCTTCTAGAGGGCGCATTTACATTCCATTCCATTCCATAATCCAATGGAGAAAAAAATATTTTCTCTATCACATTTCTCCGGCTGTATTGGATATATTCGAAAAATTGTTTCAATATGATGCATGTAACTGACTTACAGGTTCCGACAATCCCACTTTTTGAAATTAGTTCGAATATTTTTTTTAAAATTTTCAATGAATAATTTTACAAAAAGTATTCGAAGCCATTTTAAAAAGTGCGATATAGAGACATGTAAGTTATCTACATTTATTACTTAAAAAGAAAAAACAGTTTATAGAATATTCAATACAGCCGGAGAAATGTGGAAAAGAAAATGTTTTCCCCCCATTGGATTAACACTGAGGCACTTGAGTTTGGAGACCCGCGATCCAGCGCGCCCATTTCCCCTCAGCTATCCTTAACTATGACAGACGTGAGACCAAAGAGAGATTGAATCTGAGAATCATCAATCCAAAAAAACTTTGTATCCAACACCAAAGATATTGCGGCTTCATTCAACAAGTACAAAATCACAACTTCTTTTTACTTTATAACGTACAAAGACTTATTAGCATACGAAAGATAGATGAATAATTTCTTAAGGCAATTATTACATTAATTAATCACACAATACAGTATTCGCTATCGTTACGTTTTGAGGATACAAAGTTACAAGTATCGGTAGCCCAAAGGTGACCGTTTCTCGATTTGAATACAAGCAATCGGTTAGTCCTTCACGTTAGGAAAAAAAAGTTGGTGTCCAGTTTTATCTGCTAGCTTCTTAGGTCATTAGCAGTCTGCAAAGTGGATACATATTTTCTTTGTTTCTATGACCGCATACTTGTTCCGACTGAATCATTGTAATTTAGCCATCCCAAACATGCAGAGTACGGGAAAGATTCTTCTGTTCTAAGAATGCGACGCGTGCACGAGAAAATTATGTTGCCTTAAAAACTACTCAGCCCCCCCCCCCCCCCCCACTAAAAAGAAAAATGCACAGACTTGCTTAAAAAATTGAAGGAATTTGAAACACTTGGACTGCATAATTAAACTCCAATTTTTTTAAAAAAAAATTGCTGCAGGAAAATTGCATTTTTTTCTGCAAAACCTAGTCTTTCGGATGCCACTAGTTTTTGTCCCCTAAGTTTTTGTAAAGCAGTTTTGAAAATTATTTTGGCTGGGTAGAGCCTCCCCCATAATTCAATAGATTGCTGGAGCCCTTTTGTTTGTAAAAGCTAAATTTATATGTTATTCAACACTGTGACTGTTTAAAGGTGTGTAGTTAATTTATCTTAAACGTAGAATACCTACGCATATACAGGGTGAGACAAACAAAACCGGCCCCGAGGAGGAGATAAGAATACGACAAAAATGTTGCCAAGTCAAAAACCAATACAAAAACAGGTTTGCTAACTGAAGCTTTTGATCGCTTCAATATTAAGCCCAAACAAACGCTTGGCGACTTATTTGCCGGCAACTACGCTATGGTTGGAAAAGCTAGTTAAAATGACATATAAACAAGGTTTGTAGGGCTGATTAAAAAAGTTCCCACTTGTGAGTATTTCGGTTGTTATTTATCCTAGAGAATCGGACCTTTTTGTTTTTGGTAATACGAAACATTCTAAACTGATTGCAAGACACAAAATTTGCATTATGGGACGTCTTTATACAATACGAACCAAGATCTGAACTCACCACTGTAGCTCTAATGTGAAGCTAATCCAATCCAACCAATGCAAAAACAGGTTTCAGGCGGCTTCAAGGTTTTTTCTCGCCAAGCATTTCTACGTATTCCCATCTCTAGATCGGGGTCGGTTTTCTTTGCCTCACCCTGTACAATGACGATACTGTTTCGTCAAACAGTGTTTTCTTTCTCCAAGCAAATCACTATATCTTTTTTTCAAGCAAATCACTTTCTCTTCCGATGAAGATTGACTAATACTGAACATCAAAAACTTATGATGCTTGACTTTATCTGTAAAAAAGGTGTTCTGTTAAAAAACACAACTATTACCTTTCCCATCAACTTTTGTTGCGTCGGTCATTTAGCGCCAAGAGGCGTGGACACAAGACCCCAGAAACAAAGGTCGCGTAAGCGATCGGGAAATGGCGTGTGTGCAAGAAGAAGAAAAAAGGTCCGCAAAGAAACAAGAGACAAAGACGCTAAGTGAAATTAGTGGGTGATGGATCACGGACATTCTTAGCTTGAGATCCTTTTGGAAGTTTGGTGAAGCTTGGATAGGTGCATTAACCGTGATGGATAAGGTTGATACATGTCTGGTAGGCTTGATTGAACTGTCTAAGGCGAATACGTAAGCAATCAACCCGAATACTTTAAACATCCAATTTGACTCTATTATGAAGTAACAGGTATTGGTAGTAGTGATAAGTGATAGTTCTCAAATGTAAATCCTATGTTGATAATCACTCTTTCGGAATGCGTAAAAAAGTGTTTAATTGCAATAACAAAAGATTTTTTTGTCTGGATTGAACTGTCTAAGGCGAATACAAGCAATCAACCCGAATACTTTAAACAACCAATTTGCCTCTATTATGCAGTAAAAGGTAGTAATAGTTCTCATTTGTAAATCTTATGTTTATAATCACTCTTTCAGAATATGCAAAAAAGTGTTTATACATAATTACAATTACAAATGATTGCTTGCAAACTAACCAGAGGACAACAAACTCTATACAGGCAAACAGAGATTATAGCAATCTTCTATTATTGAAGAGGTTATTATTGAAGTTACAATTTAAATTAATTTAAATGGGCTCAATTGGATGTACAACATTACACTGAATTAGGCATGGGCTATTGGCGAGGAGCATCGAGCTGCTGATATGCAGTCGCACAAAATATTTTAATGGGACCCTACTAAAAATGGTCAATAGAAAATTTGTATGTGGAAATGGCCTACTGGTACCAATAGAAATTTCTATTGATGTCTATACAAATATCTACTGATCTATATAGATATCAGTGCAGGCCTATTGATGTCATTTGAGATCAGTAGCTTACTAATATTTTCTTTACTGGTGTCGGTAGAGCTCTATTGATATTAATAAGAAATATTATTAGTAGGTTACTGATATCAATAGCTCCTGCTGATAACAAAAGTGACATCCGTAGAAATAAGTAGACATCAATAAAGCTGCACTTATGTCAATAGATTTTTGTATTGATTTCTATGGTTCATTTTTAGTAAGGGACCTCAAGCAGCTCCTTCAGCTTCCGTTCTGCTTCCTAGAAACACAAGACACTTTGAACTGTAAGCGTGACGTCACGCTGGCCTTATAAGTTGAGTGGACCATGATCCACAACGAAATTCTCAAACACGAAAAACAAAATTAGTAACACTTTTACAGCAAGACTAACAATATCTGGTTTATTTTTTTGCCGCAACTAATGGTAAGTGCGACCAGCCATCAACTGTTCGGTCAACTGCTGTTTGCATGGTGCATAGCCTCTTCACTCTCAAAACAAATCGGACTCGTATATTCTTTGTATAAACATATTTTTCAAACAATTATCTATGTAAAAATATCTGCAGCAAGTAATTTTGCAGAATTTAGTGCTTAACATTTACTGAGGGCCAAATCAATTTAACGGAGTTTAAGATTTTGACAGGTTAAAATGCATATTTTTTGTGTGATATGGATAATCACAGAGGTTTTATCATCTTTTTGGAATCAATTGTTCATTCTAATTTTTTTTATAATCTGAAAGGAATTTTTTTGAATCCTCCAAAATCTGCGGGACCACTTTGTTATGCCATTTCTTAATACAATTAATTAAATTAATCAACTGCTTCGTCGGTGACAGTATTTTTTGAAAGTTTGAACATTCTAATTTAAAATGCAAAAGTTATTTTGAAGAAAAAATGTGAAATGAAGCCGTGAAGACTCAGAAAGTTCTGCACCTCTGGGTCAAAAGGCGCGTTTACATGAGCCATCGCTTCCACGGAACACCAAACCCTCCATTAGGGGAAAAAGTGGTCGACCAGGATTTCTAATCCAAATGATTGTTTGTGGCCGAATCCATGGAATGAAACATCAAACCCTCCTTCATTCGAGGGTTTTTGAAACCTCCCAATGAATCCGGCAATTCCGGTTCAGCCTGGACGTAAATCCCCAAGAGGGAAAAATTGCGGAGTTTGCTCTGCATTCCATGAATACGATGGCTCATGTGAACGTGCCTAAGGAGAATCGAGCCACCCTGTCCTCATCACCAACCTTGCTTCAATGCTTCTTCTAACCCTTTCTTGAATTGAGATATCACATGTCATTGGCAGCCGATGTTCGACAAGGGGAGGTGGTAATTATCGTTGTTTTGTTGTGTTTTTTTAGGCTTCCCTCAAACGATACATAGATATCGAGATAGCTGTTGCTCGATTGGATTTGATTCCTAATTAGAATGGTGATACATCACCATTTTGTTTTTCTTGGAGCTGTCTATGGCAATGGGAATCCATTGAAGTATGGTATTGAATGAATGCATAATAATGGCTTGTCGTGGTATACACCATGATCATTGTAAAGTTAATACGATCGACTTTAAATAATATTGATATTTTGTTTGCGAAAACTGTTTGTAACACATTTTCTCACATGCTTAATGCAGGGTGGTTAAAAAGTAAGTTATCCACTTTATTAATGCCCTAAAAATCCAACCTTTTATGATATCTATGGAGCTATATATGAAGACACGAGAGGAGACGGAGAAATATGTAAAAAACAATAGTTAAGGTATCACTGTTAAGGTCAAAGTGAAGCACCGATGATAAATTTCAGTGGTTGATTGTTACAAGTTTTTTTATTAACTCAAAATGATCCTGATTAAATTTCAGTTGTTACAAGTTTTTTTTAAATAAATCAAAATGATCCTTAAAGTTGAAGAAGATGACCAAAAATGATCCTTTTAGTCGAAAACCATCTAACCTAACACATTAAAAAAACCTTTCATGTTTACCATTGTAAGGAACTGCTCATGGAGTAGGGGTTGGGTAGGGTACATATATATTCTGGCTTTTGTGCTTGATCAGAGGCCCGATTATAAGCCTTTGTCAAGTAAGACAGACACAGAAAAAGCTTTTACTGTCACATAGAAAGGAAGTACACCCAGGGAGAGGGCGGGAATCAAACCCGCACCCGTTACAGCGCGCAGACTGCTGGCCTGCGATGCTAACCACTCGGCCTTCCGGGCCCCAACTGCTCATGTAAAAGTGTCAGTCAATGACTGTTTCAAATTCAAGTCATCTTCTTTAACAACTTTTCACCTTTATTCAGACATTAACTCAACTACTGAACAAGGAAAAACATTAAATTAGTTTAAAATTAAATTCCTTTCCGTAATTTGGTCATAATAAGGCATATTTTAATTCCAGCTTCCGATTAATTACACGAATCAATCAAATTAAGATGGCGGTTTTATGAACTCAGAAAAAAAAGTGTTGCCCGGCGAAATAGATAATTACTATCACTCATGGGGGAAGCTATTCTTTCTGTTCAGTGTTTAGTTCTTTTTCTTCTTAAGCCTTCTGTTGTAGAACTTCCAATTAAAACCGTTTGTTCTTGCCGACACGTCAAAAACACCATTGTTTGCTGGGTCGTTTGAACCTCATCTTGGAATTCACTAAGAATGGAATACAAAAGAACAGAAATTGTTGCGAGAAAACTTTTGCAAAAGTTAACTTACCATAAGCTCGTTTCACCCATAGCAATCCTGTTGAACTTTGCCGCACTATTACGGTTTTACTTGATTACTGTCGCAATGTTAAGTCAATTGAAGTTTTACATGTCATGGCAAAAAAAATATCGTATTGACAGATTTTTGTCTGTTGTGTGAATGGTATATTTGGAAGGTCCCGCGAACGAGTCCCGATGCTACTGAAGACCCACCGAGTATATGAGGAGTACGTGCTCGTTAAATCTGTGGTTCCGAAAGTCCTATGGGCAGTCATGGTGCAGTTTCCCACTGGTACATGTCACTGGAAGCTATTTCCCTCCCCTTCAGAGACATGCCTAAATTGCGGAGGTAGCGATATATGGCAGCATCTGTCACTTATGAATGCGTGTTGTGTCTATCTTACTTGACGAAGGTTTATAACCAAGTCTCTGACCAAGCACACATATGTGATTATTTATGTCTACCAACCGACCGTCTATGTCAAAACTTACGATGCTTGTGAAAGAACCACATACTTGACACGGTGATAAAGCTTTACCGTTTGTATGATAAAAACTGACGGAACGTTTGTGTGTGAAACAGACTAAGTTGGTGTAAAAAGACTTGTTAAAATTAACTATTTTTAGAAAATTCCGAATAATTTCCTTCCAGATAAGCAAGTCTACAATCGCTACGTTAGTGTATGCGATTTTAATTTAAATTTTCAACCGATTAATTTTTATAAAATACCTTTTAGAATATATTTATACAGTAAAAGGTATTAAAACGCCTTTAAAGACAAAAAAAGACAGAAAAAATAAAATTAATTTATAAAATGGTGGTTTTTAGTGGGACGATACAGGAGCTGAAGTTTACAGGATTCGACCCTCTTAAAATGTTTCCAATCTACCGGTTAGCGGTACTCAGCCAAAATGTAGTTTGTTTAACTACTAATAATTATTAAATTATAAAATTTATTATTTAAAACTAAACTTTGGGACTGACAGCTTTTTTAAAAGGAAGTTAACAAATATTAGTATATATCTCTAATTACTTGTCAATAAACATACTTAACATAATACCTCACACACTTAACACATAAACACACTCTTAAGGGGGAATGGGCGAGCTGGACGGGGGGTAGTCTCCAAACTTAGTGCCTCAAGGTTAATCAAATTGGAAAAAACTATTTTCTCTGCCAAATTTCTCCGGCTGCATTGAATATTTTAACAAACTTTTTTTTCAACAACAAAAAATTTAGACAAGTTTCAGGTCTCTATAATCCCATTAAAAAAAATTGCTTCGAATACTTTTTGTGAAATTATTTGTTCAAAATTTCAGAAAAAATTTCGAACCAATTTCCAAAAATGGATTGTCGGGGCCTGTAAGTCAGCTATACATTTATCACATAAAAAATCTGCTTGCAAAAATGTTCAATACAGCCGGAGAAATGTGGCAAAGAATTTTTTTTCTACATAGGATTAACACTGATGCTTTGGAGATCCTCGGTACAGCGCGCCCATTCCCCCTTAAAAATGTGCAATTTTCAATTAGTGGCAACTTTGCCTTGAGTAAAAAAAATATTCAAAAAGAAAGTCAGTACTGGGTTCTATGCTTGGGTCAAAGATACCTCATTCGACGGTAGCCTTTTACGGTTTCAATAAAACTGTATTGTATTGTTTTAATCAATATTTTAATGATCCCTCGAAATGAAAGATTTCTTAAGATGACTTCTACATATTGAAACGTCAGAATGATATCCTGCACTAAATGATATACTAAATACAATACGCAATTATAGGATTTTTTTTATCATCACTAATATATCGCTTTTTTATGCTTCCAAAATGCCTTTAAATAAAAAAAAATGACATAATCCTCTTTGTTTCTTTCTTTAACTTAAATTTACGGATTAATATTGCTATCTAAGACATTTCGGGCCATAACTTGCAATTAGAGGAATCGTGTATTTTTTTATATTCTTTTTTTGGTATCTGAGAAGTTACTTTTTTTGGTATAAACTGAAGGTGAGATAACATAATCGAATATATTAGGCTAACAACTTATTGTAACTATTGTAGCTTCGAATTGTTTGATAAGCCATTTGTTAAAGAAAACTAATTGAAGGATCGAGACGGATATGGGCTGGTAAGGTAAAATGCAGTAACTAGGGTCACATGGGGGAATTATGGATCACTCTCTTTCCGGGGTAAATAATGATCACTAAGTTTTAAGGATTAAAAATGGTTGTTAGAAAAAAAATAAATTATGCCAAGTCATCCTTATACATTCTATTTTCTTTTATCAAGTTCAAAAACAATGTAACTCTGCAGCAAATAATAGAAAAAAAATACTTTTTACACTACTATAAAAACATCTTCAAAAAAGATTGTCTTTGAAAAACATGATTTTTTTAAAGATCCATACTGGAGAAACATATTTGAACTAACTATATTGTTGGTGCTATTTTTCAATGGAAAAAGGTCTAAACTTTTCATTCCGATATAAATTTTTTCATAATTATTTTTTTTAATGATTTTAAAGGTATATCGATTTATCCCCCAGTTTACTGGGGTAATTCTGGATCACTGGGGTAATTCTGGATCAGTGATATTTTTTAATTTTTCATGTGTTTTTAGCTAAGTGGTATACGTCATTTTGAAGCAAAATATCAGATTAGGCTGCATTCCAAATTTCATTAAAAAATTCGAATTAAAAGTTTATTTAAAATTTAAATAACAAAAAAATTTAATCTACATTGAAATAACATGCAAATTCCATTTTTATTCAATATTTTGACTCTTTTCATTTCGTTAAACTTACGAGAAACTTTCGAGATACTTCGAACTGTAAATTAATTTAACAAACGATAAATAACCAAATTTTCGAAAGAATGTAAATGGGAAATTGCGTCATAATTTATTAAAAAAGATCATCATTATTCTTCGAGTTTAAAAAAAAATTGGCAAACGATAAAGTCTAATTTTTTTTTGAGAAAGAAGATTAATAAAAAGTTAATTTAGGCGTTTAAAAGTTTGCTTTGAATTATATTTTAACTGCAACCAAAAATTAATTTACTTTTAATATGCATTACTATTAAAAAAAGGGTGATCCATAATTACCCCATGTGTGATCCATAATTGCCCAAACCCGGGGTAATTCCTGATCACTCAATAATTACAATAAAACTAATAATAATTAAGTTTTAGGTAAAGTGATTATTTAAATAAATTCTAAATTATTTAAGCTTACTCCATGCAAAATTAAATCTTTCTATCTTTCATACTTTAGAAAAAAATAGGATGTTGTGATTTTTTGATCCATAATTCCCCCATATGACCCTACTACAATAGATTGGACCATTTTTGCTCTGAAATTTTTGCTCTGACAATTTTTTTTCACCGTTTAGTTTAGAGTCATTAAGTGTTTGCAACAATGGCTCAAGTCATTAGTCTAAATGCAGGAGTTAACCTGTACAGTGAAGCAATGGAACGGGATAGGGTATTAATATGAAGGAATAGATAAATTTTTGTATGGTGACATCGATCTCTCTACCTTAGTAGAACAGAAACAGAAGTTTCATGATATATTAATATCTGATATAGATGTTTTACGAAAGAAATATAAGTTTACTCTATTATATAATCTCTGTACGGGGATTTTCTATCTGGTCACTAATCAAACCCGGAATTGATTATAGAAAGATTGCTGCAAAATATCCGGATTTTCGTTGGGAGTGATATTAAAGATAGTAGCGATTGGTATCTGCATCATTTATTTGCTGTTAATCTTCTAGAATTATTTAATTTCTGTCAGATAATGATTTCTGTAATAAAATTTCAAATCCTAATTAATAGAACAGAATCGATAGGATGCGTGCCAAAACGACTAAAGATCTTATGTTTAGTTTTTAGATTCAGTCATCTGCAGTTTATATGCAGGGTGGTTATAAAATAACTCTCCCTATTCGGAGTGGTCTGTAGCTTGAATGAGTAATCCAATTACAAAAAACTTTGAGACACTTACTAATCAAGAAGGGGGGCAAAGAATTGAATCATAAAAAACAAACTCGTCACTTGACCAGGGTTCTAAATTACGAGGCGTGATTGGATGTGTTGGCCGTAATTAGCCGTAATTGGTTACTCCTCGTAATTATAACCTTGGTCAAGAGACGAGTTTCTGTGTTATAATTCCATTCTTTTTCGTAAAAAAGAAACTCGTCTCTTGACCAGGGTTCTAAATTACGAGGCGTAATTAGCTGTGTTGGCAGTAATTGGCCATAATTGACGACGCTTCGTAATTTAGATTCTGGTCAAAAGACGAGTTTTTTTTTATGATGATTATTTTTTATGATTATTTTTTAGGATTTTGTCTTTTTTATGATACCATTCTTTTCCCCCCTCTTGATTAGTAAGTGTCTCAATTTTTGTTGCATTTGGATTATTCATTCAAGCTACAGACCACTCCAAATAGAGGGCGTTATTTTATAACCACCCTGTATATACGAATTATGACACAATTATATTATCAAGCGATAGTTTTTTGTGTAAAGCACCTTTTCACAAATTATACACTGCTAACTTTCGAATCCGTTATCACTTTTCGGAACCGTTTTCGAGGTCTATAATAGTTATATACAGTAAACCCCTCGCTATATTGCGCCTCGTTACATCGCGCATTCGGATATATCGCTCCTTGTATCATATATCCCAATTTATCACCCCATTTTTTCAATACTTATGTACTTAAAAAAAAATTGACATGCGACAAGATATGCAACAATATAAGTCAATTTTTGGCGACAAATCAAGATATAGGCGAGAAAATCAATGCAGCTAACGTTAGATGGATATTTTACTAGAAAATGAGTGAAATATGCATAGTATTACCTGTGCAATAGCGTAATGTTATAATAATTTATAATAAGTCCGCTCTAAATTTTTGTTCCTTTTCTTAGATTAGTTATATTATTTAATATGATTTAGTTTTATCTTTCAAATACATACTGTTGTTCTAGCTTAAAATTTTTTTGAGAGCATAAATGCATCAAAAGTAAAGTATATTTATAATATTTATCAAGTCGATCGTTATATCGCTCATTTGATTATATCGCGTTTTTTTGTTTTTCTCCCGGGGAGCGCGATATAACGAGGGGTTGCTGCATCATTTGCAAACTCCAATGCATAAGCACGCCATTAACCCTTGTATGATATTTGTTCATATTTAACCTAAAGACTCTTTGCAAAAAAAGTTCCACAAGAACACCATTATTAAATTCAAATGAAAGCGCTATTTAAGGATTAAAAAATTACAATATCATACGAATGCAAGCAACATTTGCAATGTTTCTGTATAATACAACAATTTGACTACTAAATTTGACCAAAAAAGAATAATATTATTCTCAAAAGGTGTCCGCACCCCCTACTTTGACACCTGTCCCCGTAATCTTTATTTCAAATTCAAAGATCGTATCAAATTTACGTAAGGAGTACGAGATCAACAATGAAGTACGGAATACCTCCGCTTTTGCCCGAAGATAACCATCGAAGGTGAAGAAATAGTGCTGAATATTTTAAGGGTTTCTAATCATTTTGATCTTGGTGGGTCTGTGTACGTGAAAGAAAAATTTATTTGTTTTATCTGTTTTTTGTTTAATTCAACCAGTTTGTTCTGTTGTTTTACCCTCAACAACACTCCTAAACATTATGTACTAGGTTTCACACAAAAGAGGGTTCACAGTACACTCTTAAAACAAAAGAGTGAATTCCACTCCAGTTGGAGAAGTGCATTTTCGACATTGGAAAGGAGTGAATATTAACTCAGACTGAGTTAAAATCACTCGTTTGGAGTGATCCTGTCGGAGGTTTAACACACAAAGGATCCACTCCAAAAGAAGTGCATTTTCCAGACTGGAGGAGTGAAAATCAATCAGACTGAGTTAAAATCGCTCGTTCGTTTCAAGAGTGTAGCTGCAATGGCTGTGTGGTGAAATGATTCATAATATTTTTGGAATTTAGTTGCACCAATTTTCAGGTTTTGATTTCAGAAAACAGAGTAAACATTTTAGTGCTACGCTTAACTATTTCCATTTACTTTTGTTTCACAATAATTCGAAAATTCAATAGTTAATCTATATCGTTTTCTATAAATTTATTTGTGTTTCGAAGATTATTTATGCAATTTTTCTTACTCTTAAATTTATTCAAAACATCCTCCATCAACATTTTTCGATATTAAACTATCTATTACCTTTAAAAAAAATTTAATGAAGTTATATTCGAATAGAAAAAAAATCAAATTACCATTAAAAATAAAACAAAACAAAAATATTAATCAAAAACGTAAAACTCCCATAAAAAAAATGACGCTGTGTTAAAAATTAATGCAAACCATCAAATAATCCTATTATTATTATTTACAGTATGTCCTGATTCAAAACGGACTTACATCACAAAAGATTTAACGCAGTCTTAATGTAATACAAATAATAGAACAAGAAGAGTTAAAGACTGCTTCCAAAAAATAGCTTTTTTATTTCTCAAAATCTTTGGTCATAAGCATCTTTCATTCTGTTTGAAAATTTCGGCTGATGTCTGGTAAACTAAACTCTTTTGTTTTGGTGATGACTGTGGGAGATAGACATTGTTATAAGAGTTTTTTTTCATTTGTTATAGGTTGGGACTTATTGACGAGTAATTACATACGCGAAGACTTCTGCCTTTGCGTGGTGTGGAGTATAAATCTCGCCAGATATCGAACTTCTTGGCGTGCGCTTCCTTTGGAACAATAGAGTTGGAAAACAGATAAAACAGATTTAAACTAAAAATATTAAACCTTTGCTCTAGAATGTCCACTCTACAAATAAAAAAGTATAAGGAATCGTTTTGCTGATGACTTGATATTGTGTGCTACTATCAAAAGAAGGTCTAGAAATAATCAAGCCTTTGCAAGCAAGATAAATATATATATTAAAAAAATTGCAGAATAATGACAAAGTTAAAATTACCTGACTTTTTCCAGAATCTTGAAATTTTCTAACTGCCACCACCATATTTGGAGCGTTGATTTACCAACTTAGTAGTGGTAAAACCAAACTTTGATGCACCTCAAAGGAATTTTATCAACTCACCAAAGAAGCTTGTATAGGCCTCCTGGAACTATTCCCTGTTAAAAAATTACATCGTAATACGTGGAGTAAACATAACCAAGCATAAAGCTGTCAAAATATAAAATTTTCTCCCCCAATAACACATTTTTTTTACTAGATTTGCAACGAAAGTTAAAAAATTTGATCGAATATAGGCACGGTATTTGTATATTAGAGACTGTTTAATATGAAAATACACTGCTCAAAACAATTAGGGGAGCACTTTTTAATTCCAACTTTAACTTCACTCCCAACTTTTTAATTTTTATCCTATAAATCTGAAATTTGTTAAATAGGTTCACTATGCATTCGAAACGAAATAGTAAAAAACAGGAGAAAAAATCTTAAGTTTTTAATACTTAAATTTAATGGGGGGAAATTGAATAATAACTTTTTAATAAATTATAACAATAATTTTTTCAAAACTTTTTTGTTAAAAATAGTTGAAATATATTTTTAAACATCTAAAAAATGCAAGCATGAAAAATTTAGGGTCAATTTATTTTCTGAAACTGTTTTAAAGTGAAATTTATTTTACTATATTTTTCATATTTTCATTAATATTTAAAAAATATATTAAATTCTTCAAAATACATTATTCTTCCATATAATGATGTATCTAACGATATATAAGTTGCGAATTTAACTTAGTCAGAAAAAAAGCACAAGCTGATGATTCCCAATGGAATCATTGGGAACGAAAGGGTTTAAAACATGTGCTCCCCTAATTGTTTTGAGCAGTGTATGTTTCATGCCTCTCAAAAAAAGGATAACAAATAAAAAATTTTGTATCAAAGTTTAAGCCAGATTGTTATTGTATGGAACTAAATAAATAATTAAGAACATTGCAAATTGTTAAGCGTAGAGCTTTTAATCACTCATAATAATTAATTACATAGTTATAAACTATTTATCATTGATCCCAATAATTTAATACAATAGATTTTAAGTTATGTCATGTTGATTCTAAATCTGTTTTACTTGCAACTGTGTTTATAAGAATCCATCCCTACACCTTACCCAGTTACCCATTATAAAGCTTTAATTTGAAGTCGAATGACTATCCCCTTCCGTTAATTAATAATAATTGCATAGTTTTAAACTATGTATCATTTAGTTAATGTAATAAAAGTTTAGTAACGTCACATTGATTCCAAGTTTGTTTAACCTAGAGTTTTTTTTTTAAAAGAACAAAGTCAAACACCATACTCTACCTAGTTACTCATCGTGAACTTTAATCCGAATTGAGTTGGGTCGTTTGATAGCTCATAATATTAATTCAATTGCTATAAACTATAGATCATTTAGTAAATATAATTAACGTTAAGTGACTTCACATTTGGTTCTAAGTTTGTTTAACCTAGAACTGTGTTTACAAGAACTAAGCCAAGCACAATTCTCAGTAACCTATTGTAAAGCATTAATTAGAAGCCGAATCAAACTCCTTTTAATTTTCTCAAAATAATTAATTGTATAGTTATAAAGTATGTATCATTTTGTTAATATAATAAAAGTTTAGTAACGTAACTTTGATTCCAAGTTTGTTTAACCTAGAGCTGTGTTCATAAGAATTTAGCCATACACCATACTCAGTAACTTATTGTAAAGCTACAATTTGAAGCCGAATGAAACCCCCCTAACTTGCTATTTATAATTATTTTATAGTCATGAACTATCTATCATTTAGTTAATATAAAAAAAACGATTAGTGACTTTGCATTAATTAAAAGTTTGTTTTACTTTGAGCTGTGTTTATAACAACCAAGCCAAACATCCTACTCAGCAACCCATTATAAAGCTATAATTTGAAGCCGAATCAAACTTCTTTTAATTGCTTATAATAATTAATTACATAGTTACAAACTATGTATCATTTAGCTAGTATAAACGTTTAGGGACTTCACATTAATCCCAAGTTAGTGTAACCTGGAGCTGCCTTTATTTTAAGAACCAAACCAAACACCATACTCAATAACCCATTGTGCAGATGCATTTTCAAACCAAATGAACCCTTTAATTAAGGTAAGTTTTTAATTACTATCCCACAAGTTAATTTTCTTAATGAGTCCACAAATCATTGGATATTCATGTCTCGACCTTTGCCCATCTGTGTCACCATGTCAACAACAAACCGAGCGACTCTTGCATGTTTCCCATTCACAGGGTGTGCTCGCCATAAAACCTTATAGAACCATGTCAATTACCGAAGAAGAAAATAGCATTGAATTTCATATTTGGCGTTTTAATAGCAATAAACAGAAATTAACCACCATATCTAAAGAGCTTAAAAGCCAATACTACGATAAGTTAAAGTTGGGCTGAATTTTACGCAGTCCAGAAAAACTCGTATTTTTTTTACACTAAACTGTGCTCAACATTTTCACAAATAATTTGATCAAAGACTGAGGTAATCCATCAACTTCAATTAGTTAATTAAAAACGATTGGTAAATCGTCAAAACATGCTTTCTGCTTCTGTTTATTTAAATAAATGTAGTTAAAGATAAATCATAATAATTTATGTAAGACAAATAAAGGCACGCGCAAAACGAATTACAAAAATTTAACAATAACGTGTTATTTCGTAAGAAAAGTGTTAATGGTTTTTAAATTTTTTCTTCAATTGGTCTATTCATGAGAAGCTTACCTTCAATTAGGAATTCCAAAAGAATGATAATTAACTTATTGATAGAACAATTTAGTTATTATTAAGTCACAAAATCAAAAAAGAGAATGAAAATGTCATTGTTTACTTCACCTCTTGCCAGTTTGCAAATTGCGCCTAGGTCAATAATAAAATTACTCTCCCTAACAAAAAAATTTACTTATTCGCAATGTAAATATTTAAGCCAGGAAAAACTAAACTAGAAATACAACTCCGATTCAAAAAATTAGAATAATGAACGAAAATATGGTCAAGTGAATTGAAAATCTAATTTATCGTCATCATAATATAAATCTGTATATTTCATAGATTTATAAAAATGTAAACATATTTCAATGAAATAGAAAAAAAATATTATATAAAAATTAGCAAGTTACAAAAACTTCAAAATATTTGAATACTTCTTATCATGGTTCAAAAAATTAGAATAATGTAAATATGTTGTAAGAGAGGCCATGGTCCAGCATGAACTGTAGTGCCGGGGAGTTAGTTGGTTAAATATGTTGTACACAATATGCAAAACGACGTTATAGCAACATTAAACCCATATTTTTTTCACATTATTCTTAATTTTTGAATCAGAGTTGTAGTAAATAAAGGAAAAAATAAATTTGCTAATGAGCGTAATCTATTAAATTGTTATATTCTATTTTTATAAGTCTAATATCTATAAGTATTTTAATCAATTAAAATTTCGAACTTTTCTTATACCACTTAAAATACAAACTTATATTTCATGATTATTTAATTTTTCCATCTGACGCATGCTTATTGCTTATGGCACCACATAATAGTAGGATCAGCACTTCCTCCCCAAACCAGAGGCGGGCTTTTAAATCCGATCCTTATCGCTGTCCCCGAGTCCAGATAAAGAGACGGTTGTAAATGGCCATCAATTGTGTTTTAATTACAGTGTAGTTTATTGCTTCAATCAACCAATTACACTTTCGTTCCCCTTGCAAATGATGAATGGCCGAAAAGGGTTTCATAACAGTCTTGCCCTTTTCCTTACTCCACGGTAGGTATAATGGATCTCTTACCTTGATGAAATATTTAAAGTGAGGCTCATTAAATGGATGGTATTTTTATTATCATCTGGTGTAGCGACCTGGAAGTGATTTAAATGGCGTGTGTTTTTTTTGTATTGATGGAGAATGGTAGAGAGATGGGGTTTTAATTTTTTATATGAACTTGGATAGGATGGAAATTGTTAAAGTTTGGTGTACCCTTCAGGTACTCCGGAGATTTAAACCAGTATTCGGAAAAAAAATTCGGCTTGTACATGTACAGGGTATTTATAATATAACGCTCGCTATTCGGAGTGGTCTGTAGCTTTTATGAATTATCCAAATGTAATAAACTTTGAGACACTTTCTATTCAAGAAGGGGGGAAAAGAATGGAATCATAAAAAAAGAAACTCGTCTCTTGACCAGGTTACTAAATTACGAGGCGTAGCCAATTACGGCCAACACAGTCAATTACGCCTCGTAATTTAGAACCCTGGTCAAGTGACGAATTGCATTTTTTTTATGATTTCACTCGTTCCCTCCTTTCTTGATTCGTAAGTGTCTCGAACTTTGTTGCATTCGGATAATTCATTCAAGCTACAGACCTATCCGAATAGCGAGCGTTATTTTATAACCACCCGGTCACTAGACTTTCCAATTAAAAGATACGACAGTTTATGTATGCGCACCTTATAAACAATATTCAGACGAAAAATTTAGTCGTCATCCCATCGATCCATAACATAGCAGTAACGTTTTTAATGCAAAATTTTACTTTGGTCTAAGTTGCCCTTCATAAACTGTGTGCATCTTTTGATTCCTTATTCCATTGCTTCATAAATTTTCTTTTTTTAATACTGCTGTTAGGTCATCATTTTTGTTGTTGGGATTGATTTATTGAACGTTTTTAGTCCTACTAAATCAAGAATTCCATTTCACACTTAGATTAACTTTTGATTGTCAACTTAGCGTTTGTCAACGTAGGTATAATATATTTTTTCAATTTTATTTTCCTCAATCTTTCAACACACTTAAAGTAATACACAGTAACAGAATTTAACGACCTGTCTTTGCATTAAAACTGTCAAGCTTTCCATTCAATTGACTCAGTCATTATTTATTGATTTATGAAATGTATTAAGCTCACTAAATCAAAAATTTCATATTGATTTCTACCTAAGCGATTGTCACCTTCCATCAGATATTTTTATGACTTTAATTCGTGTCATTCGGTTAAAGGCCATACAGACCATTATAAAAAGTTTTAATAGCCGCTGATAAAGGGCAGTTCAAGTCCTTATCGAAATTCCAATAAATCTCGGCGTTTCCGAAGTTTATTAAATCAAATCGGCACCATAACTCATCTTATTTATGGCCTTCGACTTTTTGACACGCTTGTTACAACCGCGGCGATAATTAAGCGAATTGTTGACCTCAAAAAAGACTATCGGATATGAGAAAGGGCACAAATGATTTGATTTCTATAATTCGATTTTTGATAATTACGCGAAAATTACTCCAACAAATTACAGACCACCTCTGGTGTGAGACCCATTTAAGGCTCGGAGTGATACATTTATCAAGTAGCGAGGGAAATCATAGAGTATAGAAGATGGTGGAAGTGTTGCTGGGCAAAAACATATACAGAAACTTGTTTGCCAAGTGAAGAAATCGATTGTCATGTAGTAAGTCAAAATAGACGCTCTTGGCGAAGTATTTGGCACCATTGTACAATGGCGTTTGTGTGGGTTTACTCCATTGACTTGAAGATTTTTGACTATCTAATAAAAATTATGATTACAACGCATTTGTATACTTGTGAATGAAATACTGCCATCTTGTATGAAGTTTATAGTCTGCAACTGTACAAATAATCAGTTTTCTTATTTTTAAGTATCGCACTTTAACCCTTTAATGCCGGACCCACAAAATCTTCGGTTTTTTCATAATGCCAGTAACAGAGGTTTTATAATAAAAATCTTATAAAATGATGCCGGGTTACAAACTTCGTGGGTCACAACAGTTGCCAGTTAGTACACAAGTCGGAATATATATGTAAAATACCCTACCCTACCCTACCCTACCCTACCCTACCCCTACCCCAGTTAGTAAAGGTATCTTTTCGAAAAAAAAAAAAAAACCTAGCAAACTGAAATCAGCGTCATCTAATTTTTTTAAAGGGTTAAGCAATAAAATGATGCTTTTCAGCAAGAACTAACATTCAATGAGATGTTTGTTTGGGCTTACTAGTATTTCTTGGCGGCATTCTAACGGCTTCATTTTGTTTATCACCAAAGCATCTCCCTCTTCTTAACTCTACGAGGGAATTAGTTAATGCCGGAATTCCTGTTAAGCTTGTATCAATTCAGTTATTGGACAAGACTTGCTATCTGATGGCGGGCTTTGGTCGTACCGATGAATTATGTTTTATTTGCGTTAGGTGAAAGTTGGCAATTATTTTTTGCGCTTAATTTTGACGAATGGTGGCCAATTATATATGCTCGTCTTACTTTTAGCCCAAGGTTCGACAAGAAAAAGTTCCATGGACGTTCCGGTGGTCTTTTCTTGACAGAAACAAAAACAGAATAGAATTGCAATATTAAGAATGAATTGCTTGGCATTGATTATTTTTAATTGTGCCATAATTCTTGTGGATTGGACTCGGCTTACATTGTCAGGTTTCTCCATTTCTACAAGTCCGTTGGAAACGAAATATTTCGTTTTCTAAGATCGCCTAAGTCTTTATATTTCGAGTTACACCAAACTCGTACATTGAAAATCTGACTATACAGTGGCAGTCAAATGTGTTCCTTAATTTTGAAATTTTCAGTATTTTTAAAATATCTAAAAAACTTCTTTAATGGTAAGATAATGAACACAAAGGAATAAACACAATTTTATGTTGGAACTTAAGTTAAAACTTAATGGCTCTCAGTTCTAGGGAATCTGCCGAGTCTGCAAAGGCTTGAACGACAATATTGAAGCACCCCATTGGAGATAAAAATATTTACAAATTGCTTTAGAACTTAAAATATTAAAATCCTCAAAATAAATTTAACGTAGCCTCAACTTATATCATAAATGCGATTGTAGTTTATTGAAATTTGCATTCATTTTTCTATAACCTCTGTAGTGTAACGTTTATAGCCATAGGTACTGCAGAGCTGATGGTCTAGGCTCGATTCCTGGAAAAGGCTTGGTTGTAAATTGTACCCATCTCATGTCTTGAAATTGGGCGAAAACCTGCTAGGCTGTGTGTCATAATAAATTATTATTATAACTTGTCGATATTTCAATAAGAAGTTGCATTCATAGACATGAAATATTATTTTTTTAAATTTAATGTAACTTAATTCCTCCGTGGGCAGGTAAACTGCGATGTCTGGACCAATGTTGTTAGCAATCAATAACTATAACTTAAAAGATAGCAAAGGAACCTGGAGAGCATTGGCCATGTTTCCAGAATTATATTTTTATAAACTTTAAAATTTCTACACTAAACGTTTCATGTGGTAGCACGTATTAAAGAAAGATGTATTGGCAACAAGTATGTGATAGTGTAATATAAATAATGCATTTTTTTCTTGTCTAAATTTATAGAATTTTAAAACATAGACACCTGGGTAAAATCTTCCATACAAAAATGCTTAACTTTAAAGTGCAGAATAATAAATATTTCAAGTTATTTTTATAAGCATTAAATACAAAAAAACTATATTATAATTCGACATTCTGGAATCCTTTAAAAACATGTTTACCATAATTAATATTTTGAGTGATACATTTTTATAGAATTACCTGTATTAAAAAATTCTAAAATTGGCCACATCAAGTAATTTTGTTAGTTATGCAAAGATATTTTATTCAGTGTGTACACGCATTAAAATGCACAAGATTTCACTTGCCTTAGTTAGAATTCTCTTTTTATTTCAATGACACAATCTGGAAACAGTCAAAATCTTACCTTTAAAGCTACTCGTTCAGTATTCCCACCCCAAGAAAAAGTTAGATACTATCTTTATATTAATATGGAGTATGTTTATACTTCAATTTACAATTTAGTTCTTAAAAAGTTTTGTATTTAGTCATTGCACGTTAGTTTTAGTTGAGGTTTTGGTTTTCTTCTAAACAGGTACCAAATATTGATAATTTTATTTACCTGCATAAAGTTATTGTCTTCGTTACTATAAACTGTGTATTTGATAAACATTGTAGATTTTCATAACTAGTTAACTTAGGGGGGGGGGGGCTTCGTCCAGAGTGGGCCACGCCTCCTCCCTACCTAGTCATTTTGTAACGAATTGCACATGGTGATTTGGAGCATACTTCATTACACAAACTTTATAACTTAAATAAAACCTGAATATAACAGTATTTATAAAATACAACACACTTAAGATGTACTCAATTGGTTCGTCAGAAAAAATCTTACAAATGTCTAAAATGTTTACTTTTTGGGATGAGAAACTTTCTTTTTTTATTTTCTTCTCACCGCTAAGTAATTATATTTAATTAATCCTAATTAATTTGTAGCTCAATTAAATTTTGGTAGCTGTTGTTTGGCTGCTGACAACCGTAGCTTAGAGTACCATCTATTGTGAAAATGCAAAAATATTTTTAAATACTAACGTTTAAAGGTAGGCCCAGCCTCTCTTATGGCCAAGGGTTTCCAGGTTCCTTTATATTAGGGGTTAGGGGTAGGTAAGTAATTCCGGCTTGTGTGCTTGATCACAGACCCGCTTATATAAGCCTCAAATAAGATGGATACAGAAATAATTTTTACAGTCACAGAGATAGGAAATTACACCCAGGGCGAAGGCGGAAATCGAACCCTCACCCGTTACAACGAGCAGACTGCTGGCTTAATGGTCCAAACCACTCGGCCATCATGGCTCCCCCTTATATTAAAAGACTTCAGATTTCAAAAGTGAAGATTATTTCAGGGCAAAAAAGGTCCAATTCATTGTTGCGGTTACTGCACTTTACCAGCCCATGGAGCTAGGATGGCCGAGTGGTTTCGACCATTACACTAGCAGTCTGCGCGCTGTAACGGGTGCGGTCACGATTCCTGCCTTCGCCATGGGTGTACTTCCTTTCTCTGTGACAGTAAAAAATTCTTTCGGTTTGTCTTACTTGACGAAGGCTTATTATGCGGGCCTCAGTTCAAGCACACAAGCTGGAATATATATGTATCTACCCCCTACCAGCCCAGATTAGTATTGTGTCTAAATGACGTTTTAATTCAATAGACGACCACACATTGTTTATAAATTAATTTTATTCATTATATTATCCTTCAGAGTTGGAACAAACATCTGTGCATTTTGGACCCACCACTTTTAATGAGGTGATAGCTCAAAACGAGTACAAAATACACATTCATTGGCAAATATAACAAAAAATCATGTCAATACAATAAGTATATTTATTCAGGTGAAATAACAATAATAATTTAGCATTTGAAAATCTTTTACAAAATGAAGAAGAGATACTATTCTGAAACTTTTAATATAAGAAATTAGGTAAAATTTTCTGCATTCAAGGTATTTGTGATGGGCATGTTTCACGTTTGTGAGTGGTAACAGTTCAATGGGAATGAAAACCAGTCTCGATTGGATAATTAATGCACTGCGTAAAGCTTACCGTGCCAAACGACAAATCACCGAAAACACCAAAAAAAATCCAGGAATGAAAGAAGAAATAAAATACGTCATGCATTGTAAAGCCAATTAAGGGGTCTAAGGAGTCTTAAAAATGTGCAAAGAAGATACTACAAAGCAAAGTTTGATCTTTCATGTCATTTTTGAACTACTGAATGTATAAGTATAATTTTTTTATATGTAATTCTACAAGATTTATTTATTATAAAACAAGTTTTAAAATTTATGAAACTTTAGCCAAAACTAAAATAAATTATATTAAACATGAAGGTACTTGAACACACTGTGATTAGGCTTGCGCGGCAAATTGTGAGGTCAAAATTGAAAAAATTAATAAGAAAAGGACTTTATATTGTACAAATATGTACAGACTAGGACTTATACCTAAATTCTCAGCTCAATTTCAATTAGAAATTATTTTTTTAAAAATTTAAAATCAAAATTTTTAATTTTTTAATATTTTTTTTTAGAAAAAAGTTCTTAAAATAATTTCTAATTAAAATTGAGCTGAGAATTTAGGTACAAGTCCTAGTCTGTACATATTTGTACAATATAAAGTCATTTTCTTGGTCATTTTTTCAATTTTGACCTCACAATTTGCCGCGCAAGCCTAATCACAGTGTGTTCAAGTACCTTCATGTTTAATATCATTTATTTTAGTTTTGGATAAAGTTTCATAAATTTTAAAACTTGTTTTATAATAAATAAATCTTGTAGAATTACATATAAAAAAATTATACTCATTTATTGAGTAGTTAAAAAATTACAAGAGAGATCAAACTATGCTATGTAGTATCTTCTTTGCACATTTTTAAGACTCCTGTGACCCCTTAATGCATGTAAAACAATTAGGCGATTCATCTCAAACTTTTTCTGCGTTTTGATAATTTTCATTTGATAAAGCGTAAAGGTTGGCTTTTTATTATTATATTATGTGAAGTAGTTGAAAAAAATTTAAAATTACTTTTAAAAAATATTTGTTAAGGATATCTTTACACAGATAGTTTAGTTTTTTTTTTATACTACAAAACTTTTTATATTTTATTTCAGGTGGTTTAGGATGTTTGAGAAAGTTAATAATCTCAGCTTCTTTTTTTATATATGATAGTAATTAAAAAAAAGTTAATTGAACGAAGTTTTTATGTATGGAATGCTCAGTTTATTATATAGAATTTATATAGATTTTATTAGGTGCATAATTAATAACTCACCGTATTAGATTAAAAGAAAATGTATGCATAGAACATAAATAAAACCATTTCTATAAATTCACATGCAATAAATACTTTCAAAAAGTAGACAAAATTTTATGCCACAAAATAATACGCCTAAAAGGTTAGCAAGTAATTACAGATTTGTGTCAAGGTTAGACAGTTTTTTTTAAACATGTTTAGAGATATTAATATCGTGATTTCATTATTAATCAATAAGTATTCCTAAGTAATAATTGATTGATTAACATTGAAGTATTAGTTTGAAACAAGTTAACTTTGTGATTAGTATTAGTTAAAATGTCCGTTGACGTAGTAATATTAGTCCTTAAAGGAAATTTTGGCTTTTATTTTTTTTAAATACTTTTTATTCATTGGTATGAGTTTTTCTGGAAAAGTAGAAAACAAATACTAATCAAGTAGAAAAAGCAACTTTAAACCTTTGTCAAATGTAACTTTTATCATAAAATTAAATCTCAAATAAAAAGGTTAGAAAGAAGGATAATTTTAAGGCATAGTGATGAACTTTATAACATGAAGTTATTTTATTTCGTTTTTTTAAGGAAAAATTTTGAATCGAGAAAGCTACGTATGATTCTCATATGAAGACGAAGGTTTTGATACGCTGTTAGTATCACTGTCACGGAACTAATTACAACCATGCTCATAGAATTAGAATTCAAAAATAAAATATCCCCCCCCCCCCCCAGAGAGAAAAATTATTTTTCAGAAACATAAAATAATCCCTTTCAAGCAGCAACAATGTTATTGAAGCACGAAACCGAATAAGCAAGCAGTTATCTACATATTTAATGTTGATTGTATTACAATCTTAACTTTAATTATGTCGTTTTTTAAAGTAAACTGCATACTTTTGTCTTTTTTTACGGGTTAATAATAAAATATAAATCATAATTCCGACCTTTTTTAAAGGCACCGATTTCATGCTTACTCTCTCGGTTTCGTACATTCATTTCAATATCTAGAAATAAATACAATATCACACAAAACACCGGTATAATAGCATAGTTTAACTTTTAATCGAGGAACTTCACAGCGTGAAATGATCAGCTGTTTGAAAAACAGTTAAAGTTACGGTAAACTCTTAAGACAAACTCGGTTTTTTTATTTCTTGTATTATAAGTAATTAATATATTAATTAAGTAAAAAAGTGAAAGTGAGTAAAATAATTCTGCTTTTTATTTTTATATATTTATTATAAGCCTTGATTTTTTTGTGTGTTTTAATTTTTGCTTTGAGACTTTTCATATAATAACAGTATAGTATTTACAAAAAACAACAAAGAGTTGAAAAACACCTATTATTTTTTTAAAAATTGAATTAATAATTTGATAAATACCGAATTTTTTAATTCCTAATTTTATACTGTTTTTAAAATGGAATGTGTTGCTTTATTTAAACTCTCTCTCTGAATTGCACTGACATAATATAAAATCAATTAAAAACATATGTATACAAATAAACTTATAGTTTCCTTTACGCTTTTCTTCTGCGATGGAAACAAAACTGCGAACAGTTCACCAGCGGTCCCGCTGAGCACCACCAGAGTTTTGGCACTAGAGGCAGTGATTTATGGTTAACCGTGATTTGTATATAATAAAAAGGGGTGAAGGACGGTTTGGCGTAATCAGGAAAAAATATAAAATCCAAAAAATGAAGAATCGGAAACAATGTATATTACAACAAAGTTTTTACTTCACATTCCGATATAATCGGCATCAAGTTGGAAACTTTAAATACTTAAGTTCTTGATATTTCGCAATCGCCAAGCCAGATGCATAATGTATTTAATACAATTACAGACATCCGAGTCGGCATTCACAGGGCCTTAAATGTTGTCATCACGGCGAAGGCATGAAATAAACTTTCAAAAAGTTAGTTTTTTAATACAATTAACTTAACAAACGTTCCGTTTTTAAAATTCGAATTCAGTTCCTTGAAGCAAATCAGCGACTCAAGTTTCTTGCATTTTCTGCGAGTCATAGAAATCGGCTGCTTCGATTTGGCTGCTTTGAATCAACTACAATTTCAAGGAAAAGCTCTTACCTTAAAACGAGGGGAATTCTTATAAATAGAATAAAAATAACTTAAGATTTTATTCGAACATTTTTACATAGCATATGATGACGATACTGTTAGAACAATCCATTTGCCACCTAGCATCAACACTGTCTCAAAACTCAGTTTCTTATCACGCCGAAACTTCCGTCAAACTAGCAACCTCGTCGCCACAGTCTGTCTCCACGGTAAGCTCGCTGTCTCCTGCAATCACATCAGAATCTTCCACAACTTCGACTTTGGGACACTTTGCGACGTCTTCTTCTTTCAAATCTTCATCTGGAGAGGCTGGACGCGAAGAAGACTCGACATCAGTTTTGGGTTCTTCTTTGGGGCAAAGAGTTCCTTCCACAGCGACCCGGTGCTGGTTTTCTTGGTGCTGTAGAAGGTCTGCCTCGTGGTCGAAGGGCTCGCTGCAGACGACGCACGTGTGTTCGAATGTTCTGTGGTGGGTGTTGGCGAGGTGAAGGCGGAGGTCGGAGGAGGAGGGGAAGGATTCGTCGCAGATGTCGCAGTTGGTAGAGGGATGCTGTTGTTGGATGTGTTCCTGTAGCAGAATTAAATTACTATGGTTAAAATTTTATACAATAAACTTGGGTTGGTTAAACTTAGCTAAACTTTTTTAAAGATTATAGGATTTGAGTTAAATGAAGTGCCTTCGACTTCATGCACGTCTTAGAAGGAATGTGTTAAAAGCGACTCCTCTATGTTATGTTGGTTTGGTAGCTTAGCCGAAGATGTTACAAGGACCCCTATACTCTCCGCCAACCAAAGAAGAAACGGTAGGGATGGCGGTTTTTGAGGAAAAAAAACCGATTTCCAGTTTTTACCGCAGAAAACCGGTTTCCGGTTTAGACCGGCCGCGGCCTCACGAAAAAACCGGTTTTTCGGTCAAAACCGAGGGAAAAAAAACGGTTTTGGTTTTCCATCCCTAAAGTGTTTCAAATAAGGGTGGCGGGAACTTTGGAAGGTACCACCTGGTGCCCCACCTTTTTACTACAATATATGCTATCATCAAGATGTCTGTTAGTAACGCAGTGGTAACCCAGTGCATTTAGGGTGAATGCTATTTGAGTTCTTTTTTTAGCAGAATTTACGCAGGGAGGTAACTTATGGGCATTGGTGATGAACTTCATAATTTTGGCACTCAAGTGACTAAACTGACTACTGACCTAAGCTTTGTTCCAAATGTGCAGCTTTATTAGGCCAAAAAACGCTCTTTTCTGATAGCAAAGTTAGTGTGTTCGCAGAGCGCTGCGGTCGAAACTTCTCCGAAAAGTTATAACTAAAGTAAATGTTATAAGTTTGTGCGCTCTACTATTCAATTTATACTCCAACAAAAATATTAACCACTGACATCATCTGAAAGTTGCTGAGTTTTTTGCACAGCCTTAGTCGGCTTAACGTAAATGAGTTGTTGAACATGGCCGACGAATATACCTTTCTACTAGGGATTAATAAATTGTTAGATTTTTGAAATTCACTCTTTTATAGAACTAGTTTTCGAAAGTGAAACTGGGCTGTTAAAGAAGTTTTTATTCGCTCACCTTGATCTGCGATCGCTTGATGAAGACTTTCTCACACCGGGGACAGGGGAAAGATTTGGCAGAGTCGAAGTTTTGAGGATGATGTGACTTCATATGAAGTTTTTTATTCTCTCTCCTTGTGAAACGCTTCTTACACACTGGGCATTCGAAAGACTTCTTCTCTTTTCTATTTTGGAAGGATTTGTCGTCCAGTGGCTTGTCTTCTTCAAATTTGTAGAAGTCCTGAAGGGAAACTGAAATAAAAAATAAACTTAATTTTTTAAATAATGAAGTTTTTTTAGAACATTTAATATTTTAATGTTATTAAAATGTTTTATTACTAGTATTAAAATTTTGGTGTAACGATTCCTCATAATTTTCTTATTGTTTTCATATCGCTCAAGTCCAACTCAGCCATTTTTCCTTCTACCAGCATTGGATTATTTGTTTATCTTATTCGGGTAATTGTCCTAATAAAGTTACATATATTTGCGCTTGCAAGCCCGGCCTTTAAGTCGTTATGATACCGAGAATATGTTCGAAGGTTCCGTTATCGCGTATTAATGCTATATCTATTGTACATTTCAAACTTATAACCCATTACCAGTTTGACAGCGTGTAAGATTTTGCTAAAGGTTGAGCTGTGTCGATGTCGCCCCCTTCACATGACCGGTTTAAAATTAAAAGCTTTAACTTTTATTCGAAACCACGATTTTAGAACTTTCTATTCTAAAAACCACGTTACTCAACTGCAGTCCAGCCCTATTCCATCGCCAAGTTAACCACTTTTCGGGACATCTTCGATAACGGAACAAGGATCGTCGTCGACAGCTGGACTTCTTTTTTCAATTGCTAATATTTCTATTAAAATATGCTTACCTCTATCTTGCAGAAAAGGCGACGTATGTTGGAGTACCAAGTGTCCCTTGACGTCCTCAGGCGACTGGAACTCCATGCCACTTTCCGTACAAGGAATCTGCGATCTGCCATTCCCCGGCTCCAGTTTGAGGGAAGCTGGCGCGGTGGATCCGTTGTGGGAGGAGCGCTGGTGCCTGGCAAGCTCTACAAAGGAATGGAATATGCTGGGGCATTTGGGGCATTCGTACAGAAGGCGGTGGGAGATGTCGCCGTTGCCTGCAGGAGAGGAGTATCATTAAAAATTTTATCAATAACTTCAGGAGACTGTTAACCTTTTCCCATTTTCAAGATCCTTCTGTAAGTTGAGTTGAGTGATCGTTGCACTAGAGCTACAAGAGGGTTATTGGTGACGGGCGTCATAATTTAGAACAACAGTCAAGTACAGAGCTGAAGCCTGAGTAGCAACCAAAGCAATTTTCAGGAGCCGACGTCGTACGCAGCGTCGAATCTTTGGAGCGTATTTAAAAACAATTACAACAGTTCCATTAGCCTATATATTACAGTTTACCTACCCACGGTAAGGTCTCTGAATAGCATGAGTAGAGAAATGTCCCAGAATCGCTGCATTGTCATAATAGCTACCAACCTATAAACGGCTTATGTAACTTAAAGGTACACCGATAGATGGAGTGCGGGTTAAATATGCTGCAAAGTCCCGATTTCACTTACTATGTCACCCTTAAAGGTTACTTTGAGTGCCTATTCATGTGTCGTCTCGTCACTTACTATGGCTCTTAATTATAACGTACATCGCCAGTATAGTCCTCTGTAGCTCTAGTGCGACTATTATTCAACATAACCCTAGTTATCTTCATGACAATTGAAGAGTACACGGGAAAAACCGATTGATTTTGTAGAGAAGTTTCCTTAGCAGGCTACTTTGGCGATGATAGCGAGTGATCGCTTAAACTTGTGTAAGGAAATCAGTTCCTACCACAGAGATCATAGCTAGAGTAATAGAGTGGCAGATCACGTGACCTCCAATGCTAACGACGGGACGCGCAAGGAGCTCCCATAAGAGCCCCAATGAAGTCAGTGTTGTAGGTCACGTGATCTTCCAAATCTAATACTCTAACTACTAACTCTGTAGTTCCTAGCTACGAAGATTTAGGCGATTGACGATCCCGACGCTTGGACCAATCGAAGAAGAAAGAGACAAACCTGTTTTCTGCCGCCAATTTTCGCCAAGCAGACAATTGCGGGCGTCCGCCTAATATATCAATCGGTTCTTCCCGTGTACTCTTCAATTTGGATTTGAAAAGTATGGAAAAAGGCCTACCTTTTACCGTGGAGCTGTTCCTGCCATCCCACGAGCTCGCGTGAGCGAACGAGTGGTTGTCGAGCTCGGCCCTGAAGAAGAACCTGCTCTCGCACTCGGAGCAGTCGTACGGCCTCGAGTCGAGCCCGTGCTCGATCATGTGCTTCTGGAGTTGGGCCGAGCTGGCGAACACCACCGAGCACAGGTAGCAGGTGAAGTGGGTGCTGCCCTCGAAGCTGTGCTCGATCAGGTGGCACTGGAGGGCGGTGGGGGAATCCAGGACCTAGAAGCGAGATTTATTGAGAGGGACGGATGGCCTCGGAAATGAAACGACACACTCTCAGAAATAACTTTCATTTTTGACGATTCATGAATCCTCAAGCCTCATTTCATTAATTTTGAGGATTGTTTCGTCAAACTACCACGTGACCTTTAAGTAAACGCGAATCCTCATTTTTACGATCGTGATTTGACGATTCTGTATCTTGATTTTGAGGAAACTGAATTTCATTGTTGGACTCACATGCTCAAAAATGACGAAATATTTCTCTAGATTAGACGACGTTCAAATCCTCATAAAAATGACGATTCAAAATTCCTCACTTTGAGGAAACGAAAACTCGGAGCATTTGTCAGTAAACGTTTCGTCAAAATTACAGAAAATTTCGTCGTTTTTGAGCATTCATTTTTAAGAGTGTGAGTGGGACGTATCAATACCACCTAGATTAGAAGGCCGGTGAACTAAATGCTTGACGTCATATTAGTGGACCGATTCTGTGGTGTTGACCAATGATCATTCGTGACTAGATCTTGTATTTGAATACATTTTTAAGATTAGATTAATCAAGATGCGACGTCATCTTAAGATACGACGTTATTGGTCAACGAATCGAAACTGGTCTACTAGTGTGACGTTGTGTTGCTTAGTTCTTCGGCCTTCTAATCTAGATGGTATTGGACGTATGGTCTCGGAAATGAATCGACAGGTATACAGCTATAAGAAAGAAAAAATTCATTTCCCCTCAAATCGTATGTGTGACATCATAAGTATCAAATCGGTCGCCAACGTCAACCTATATTCAATTAACCCTCTAATGCATATTGTTACCGTTTGGTAACAAGTAACATAATCCACTTTATTCCGTTAAATTAGAGCTCCTCCTAGACAAATCTGTGTTTTTTTCATCTATTACATTTCATTTTAAAGTTTTAGTTACTAATAATCCTCATAGATGACAGTAGTAAAAGTGTATTCATAATTAAAGAGTGAGGTTATTAACTTTTGTGAAATTACGTTTTTGGCAGTATTCAAAGAACAATAATATTACTAATAAATTGTTTTGAAAAATTAATCATAGTTAAAAAGGGTTATTTTGAAATATTTTTAGTGGCTTTCTAGTCATTATTATCAAAATTGGAATTTTGCAGTTGGTATTTGTCGCGTGGAAAAAATTTAAAAAATTGAAATTATTTAAATTCTAATGCAGTTAAATTTTTTTAAATATTTTTCCCACAATGTGTGAGTATTAAAGATATATATATATATATATATATATATATATATATATAATATATATATATATATATATATATATATATATATATATATATATATATATATATATATATATATATATATATATATATATATATATTTAGGATAAAAATAAAAATTCATGCATTACAGGGTTAAACCATGCAGAATGTAACAAAATAATGTTACTTTAAAATCCTCCGCATAACTCTTTTATTTTGCCGTTAAATTTCAAAACTATCCAGTATCTAATTCATTTAAACTAGAATGACCATGTCTGTAGTGACATCACAGCTGTGTCAAACATTGTCTTATTGCCAACAAACAAATCACGCTCTACCGCGATCGAATGAACAATTTGAATGGGGTATAGAGCGTAGTTTCTTTGTGAGAAAGAAAGCGATGCTTGCCGTAACTGCTACGCCACTGTAGGCGTTAAAGTTGCCCATTGTCCATTAAGGGGTCATAGGAGTCTTAACAAGAAGTTCTCAAAGAACTAAAATAGCCTACTTTCCTGTTACTTAAATACTTACTAAAATTCTTATCTTGAAAAAACTAGGTTCGTAACAGTAAGTGACATCAAGAACCGTTTTTCCACCTTAAATTTAAAATAAATTTCACTAAACGCAGCATCTAACTAAACACAGCATCTTTCACTAAACACAGCTAGATTTGCAGTCATAAGTAAATATTTGATTTTTCGTAGAACAAAAACCAAAAAACTACTCCTCAATAAACATTTACTTGCTAAATTCGGCTAGTTTCATTTATTTTATTTCGAAAATTAAATAATTATTACTTAAATCGTTTGCAAAAATTTATATTTCAAAGAATAAATACGCAAAATTTCTAAATTAATAAAGTGTTTTTTTTTTTGTTTGTTTGCAATACTCCTCGCTTTTAGATAGAATGAAAACAATTTATATCAAAATACAAAGATCTCGTAGTGAAATATATATTTGACGTCATCTTAAATTGATCGATGTCTCAAAAATAAATTTATTTTAATTTATTGTCTAAAAGAATTAAAGTTTCTCAAGCAATTGTTGCGATGGCAACGGCGATATAATTCTAATAAAAATGGCTTCCTATGCTTTTTAAATGAGCATTAAATGTTGATGTTTTTTTAATAATTGAAGTACTTCGAATTCGAATTCTTTTCTGAAATTTTCCATGTATTCTAAATTCGATGCGCTGAATTTTTTGACGTATCTCACTTGTCCGTAGCATTTGTAGTTAAATTCAGCGATTTAAATGAATCGAAATTGAATTTCAATGCTAATTCAATGGGAAATTCGTCGTCAAATAGTCGATTTATGTCCGTCCTATCGTACAGACAGACGGACAAAAAGTATGAAAGTTGGGTGTCTGAGATTATACCTTTCTAATAAAAAAAAGAATTTTTAAGATCGGATTGATATAACTGATTTTGGAAGGGGGGTACGGACGGACAGACGGACGGACGGACAGACGGACGGACGGACAGACGGACGGACGGACAGACGGACGGACATCGACCGCATGTCAATACCTACTTTTTCAATTTTTTTTTTAATTCTTCGAATTAAAAAAAAAGAAAAGTAAGCTAAAAATGTGCAAAGAAGGTACTACAAAGCATAGTTTCATCTTTCATGTAATTTTTTAGCTACTCAATATATAAGTATAACTTTTTTATATGTAATTCTACAAGATTTATTTAATATAAAACAAATTTTAAAATTTATGAAACTTATTAAACATAAAGCTATGATATTAATGATACAGTGGTGGACATAATTATAAGACACCTATCAAAATTTGCCAAATAATAAACAAAAAGATCCAGACCTTAAAAATGTCTTATCAAATACGTCAAAAACATAAATTTATTATGTTATCATATATAATTATTGTATAATAATTATATTTTCTTACAATTTAATGAAAAAACTTAAAAACATAATGGACAAAATTATAAGACACCCAATTTTTTTTTTTCCAAATACAAATGTAAACATAGTTTGCCGACACTAATGTTTTAAAAGAAAATAATCTAACAAGGTTATTTGATATTTGGTGGAGTCTCCATTGATTTTTATAACATGAAATATGCGATTTAGTATCGAATATATTGATTCGTACAAAATACCGCAAGACAGTTTTTCCCAAGTACATTTTTTATGTCTTCGTCACATGCAAACTTCCAACAAATTTCGGTAAACTGGAAGAAGATCTCTTACAAGTTTTCGATGAGATTTAGGTCTGGGAAAGGGAGAAGGCCACGGATGAACATTGATGCTTTGCTCTGAAAGTCACTTCTTTGTTTCCTTTGATGTATAAATTACGTGTTATTGTGCTGGAAAGTGTATTTTTCGCTGCAAAGAAGTTCCCCGTGTATTGCTAGTTGATCTTTAAAAAGATTCTTATACGCTTCGGAATTCATTCTTGAACGGATAAAAACAATATATGCTTTCCCTTGAGTCGAAAAACTAGCCCAAGCCATTACTGAGTCTCCACCCATTTGGTGGCTCATTAGTACGTAAGGAGACTTCCGTAAATCATGCCAATAATAGTGAAATCTGTCAGTGCCATCCAGGTTAAACTTTTTTTCATACGAAAATAGCAAAGAGTACCATTTTGCAGTCCAATCCATAGGTTGTTTCGCGAAATTTAGAAGGTCCATTTTGTGCCGACTTAGAAGAGGTGTTTTTACCCCCATTTTTAAAATTACGCATTGGAAACATTATGCAACATCCTGCGAATGATTGCCTTGCTGATGCCTTGATGCCTGCCTTGATCAATTCAGTTTCAAAGCATTTTTAATGGCTATAGAGGTCATCTGATTCTGTGTTGCGAGCGAAAGCATATGGAGCCTGTCTTTCGGGGACAAGCAAGGAGTACGCCCAGATCTTTTAATCGCCGATTAATCAATTCCTCTTTTCAAAAGATGTTTAACTGCACATCTAGAGTGCTTAACAACTTTTGAAATATTATTAATTGAAGCACCAATTCCATTTAATCTCCAAATTTAGGAAAATTTCATTTTCTTTTAATTCTGTACCTCGTGGGACGTTGGGATGTTTGTAAATGCTTGAAAACGGTTATTGGCTGCTTTAGTTAACTGCCGACGTCATAACAGCGCAGCAGAAAATTTGCATATTGAAAATTATTTAGGGTGTCTTATATTTTTGTCCACGGTATTTTTTAATTTTTTTAATTAAAATCTATAAAATATTATTTCTGTAATACAATTATGGGTGATTACAGAATAAATTTTAATTTTTTTATCATATTTGACGAAGAATTTACTGATTTAAATCTTTTATTTCAGTGTATTGTCAAATTAGGTAGGTGTCTTATAATTATGTCCACCACTGTATGATGCTATGATATTACTAATGATATTAAACATAAAGCTATTTGAACACATTGGGATTAGGCTTGCGCGGCAAATTTTGAGGTCAAAATTGAAAAAATGTCCAAGAAAATGACTTGATATTGTACAAATATGTACAAAGACTTATACCTAAATTCTCATCTGAATTTTAATTAGAAATTATTTTAAAAAAAAATTCAAGCAAAATTTTAAAATTTTTATTAATTTTTTCAGAAAAAAGTTCTTAAAATAATTTCTAATTAAAATTGAGCTGAGAATTTAGGTATAAGTCTTTGTTTGTACATATTTGTACAATATCAAGTCATTTTCTTGGACATTTTTTCAATTTTGACCTCAAAATTTGCCGCGCAAGCCTAATCCCAATGTGTTCAAATAGCTTTATGTTTAATATCATTTATATAAGTGTTGGCTAAAGTTTCATAAATTTTAAAATCGGTTTTATATTAAATAAATCTAATAGAATTACATATTGAAAAATTATACTTATATATTGAGTAGTTAAAAAAATTACATGAAAGATCAAACTGTACGTTGTAGTACAGCTGTGGAAATAAAAAAGTACCCACTTGAGGTTATTTCGGCCGTTAGTCATCCTATAGAATCGGACCTTTTTGACATTGTGAACAATTAACATTCTGAGTTAATTGCATGACACAAAATTTGCATAAGGGGCCATCTTCATATTAAAAATGTTACGATCTTTGAAATTTCCAATAGCAACACCCCTTTTTGAATCCATATTTCAAATCTCTGACCTACGTTAATACGAAATGCCAAATTTTGTTACTTTTTAAGCATTATTAGAGGAGTTAGAGACGTGCGAAGTTTAGGTCCCATAATGTTAAATGAGTTGCACATAAAAAACTATCCCGATCTATAAATAATTAAGAAAATGAAACGAATTTTTTTACTGAAAAGAAATTATAATAACCCAAACAAAATGCATTCAATATTGGGGTATTTAAAACAATTTTTATATTTTTAAATGATTATTATATTAATTTTTTTAAAAAATATGAATAGAAACCCCTTAATATTTTTAAAGAAATAAATTTAAGACAAGAAGATTAAGCGAAATCCCAATTTTTAAAATTTTTTATTCATAATTTGCTGAGTAAATCACAAAAAACCTTTTAATTACCCTTTAGGGGACTGTGTATAAGATTACGTGTGTAATTGATAAATAAAGACGGCTTTGCATGCATGCTTGCTTGTCATTTTAGAGATGGTCCCCAAAAGGTCCACAAGTGATTCGATTGAATAACTCGTCAAATATTCATCCAAATGTAACAAAAACTTAGATTTAAGGGTTTTCAAGAGTGCTTAACATTTCTAAGTTATTAAAATTGGGTGTTGCTATTGGAAATTTCAAATATCGTAATATTTTTAATATGAAGACGGCCCCTTATGCAAATTTTGTATCGTGCAATTAACTCAGAATGTTAATTGTACACAATCTCAAAAAGGTCCGATTCTATAGGGTGACTAACGGATGAAATAACCTCAAGTGGGTACTTTTTTATTTCCACAGCTGTACCTTCTTTGCGCATTTTAAAAACTCCTATGACTCCTTAAGCGGTTGATACTTTTTAAAACTAGAAAAATGTCTTACCTCGCGACACAACCTGCACTCATTCTTCTCCATCCTCTTCTCAACCTCAAGCTCACCCTCACACTTCCTCCCGCCATAATGCAAAGTCCTCCTATGCACCTCCAGTCCCTCGACCGTCTCAAACTTGACGCCGCACTCGTCACATCTCAAGTCCAGCCCGGTCTTCGAGTGAAAGCAGTCCTTGCACATGTAAGTGTTCGGCGGTCTCATGACCATGCTGCCAGAGTGGGGGAATGTCCTAGAGCACACCACGCAGCAAGGGGTGGAGGATGGATGGTGCAGGTGAAATCTGGCGTGCATCTTGGCCTCGATGTCCACCACTAAAGTTTGGCGGCATATGACGCAGGGGACTGGCAGTGAGGGCGAACCGTGGAGGTGCAGGTGGCTGAGGAACTGGTCTTCGCTGGAGAGGTGGACGCGGCAGACGATGCATGTGCTGCCGGATACCACCTGGGATAGAAATTGTTGGTTTAGCGTATTATAGTCTTTAGTGGCAATTTTTTTCAACGCTGTTCTTTCAATAAAGCCCATTTCACAACTGCACAACTACATGCAATTCTGTTGTATCTGCAACTCGTAACTTTTCGTAACCTGGTATTTCGGGTTTCCACAAAAAATTATTTATCGCACAATTTGACAAGTTTCATCTTTTTGTAAACAAATTTTAATCAAACCATAGGCATTGCTTGCATCATACAGAAATTTATGTGTTTCCGAACTTCATTAATAAGATCAATTTCCATTTTTGCCGTCCATTTACTACCCATTTTTTATTACGCAGATTTTTGCAAGCAAGGAAGTTGGCGTCTTAAAAAGTAAATAACCAACCAGTTGGCGAAGTCTAGTTCGCCACAATGTAACCAAACAAATACTCTATTCTGATTGGCTAAAGATACATGCAACTTGCGATTTTTTCGTGCTCGCATGAAAAAATCTCACGACTTGAGTGCAACTTTTGAATGCATGGTGTCCTATGGGAGTTGCAAGTAGTTGTGACAAGGTGTGAAATGGGCTTAAGTGACGAACAGAGCCTAATCGAGACTTCACCTGAGAGGAACAGAGGGGACAACAGACGTTTCACACAGAGGGGAAAACAGACGTTTAGCGACGGCTCCCTCTCAATTTCGCCAGGACTAAAGTATAACTTACTTTTTTATTCGTATATATGCGATACATTTCATTATTTAAGGCGGGATCATACCGAGCAGGCAACTCAACGTGGCCGAGGGCGACATCTGGTGAAGATATCGGAACTGCTATAGAGGGAGGTTCAGAGAATTCGGAGACTAGCAAATCAAAATGGTTAATTCATTGATTGACGTTTTCATCTTATTTTTCAATCCTTCTATAAGTAGCCGATTGGTCAGTTTTAAACTACCTTTCCTAAGCTCCTCCCCTTGTCAACGTATCTCACACCTCCTTCGAGAAATTCCCGCCGACGCCCTGGGTGCAATTCCTCTCTATCTGTGTGCCAGTAAAAAAATCTGTCTATGTCTGTCTTACTTGACGAGGTTTATAGGTGGGTATCTGATCAAGCACACAACCCAGAAATACATGTACCAACCAACCATTTTCCCTATGAGAAGACGGGATGACTCAATTTGCAGGTTAATTGAATAACGTCGCACGAAAGCTACGCCTGATCTCTCACCACGTAAATTCTAGTTTCGGTTGTAATCAGTCCAATCAAATCCAAGCTATAAAGTATCGTTTGGCAAGTTGAGTTACAAGCTTTTGTAATTTTTTTTCAATTTATGTTAAAATTTGTAGGTTTCTTTTAGAAGTGATTGATAAATATACAAACAGTTACTACACTATACTATACGCATTAAAAAAAGATAATTTGCATAAATAACAGGTGACTACAAAAAAGGGAAGCAGTTACAGTTGGTACTAAAGTTTATTATGTGACACCATAAACATTTATACCTGCCTACCTATTGTTGTAATCTCTGCTGGATGTCATGCCTAGTAATTTTTTGGTTGGTACAAAAATATTATCAGGTATGACATCCAACAAAGACAAACATTACCAGGTGGGTCGGGTGCAATTTTTTTTTCGACATTCGGATAATCATTCATGCTTCGGATAATTGAAGTTCTACTGCACACTGTTTTAGAATTTTTATTAGAAATTATTTAAACATTGTGTTATATCTATCTGTGGAATTTTGTCGACGTGCCTCGTAATTTTAAAATGCCGTCAGAAAGACGATGCTTGTATCTGACTGGGAACCAATTCGTAATATTGTGCAAGACTATGAAACATAGCACCGCGATGGATTTGATGTGCACAAACCCTCTCTATACGGTAGATATTTGATTGATATTATGATTTATAGAAGGATTACATTCGATCCTGGCATCGGATCTCTGGGTCGGATACTATACTGGGTCAAACTATACTTTGTAGTACCCTCTTTGCACATTTTTAAGACTCCTATAACCCCTTAATGAAATATGCACTTGCATGGCACTTTTTTTTGCTTAAGGGATCACAGGAGTTTGCTTAAGGGGTCACAGGAGTCTTAAAAATGTGCAAAGAAGGTACTACAAAACATAGTTTGATCTTTCATGTCATTTTTGAACTACTGAATGTATAAGTATAATTTTTTTATATGTAATTCTACAAGATTTATTTATTATAAAACAAGTTTTAAAATTCATGAAACTTTAGCCAAAACTAAAATAAATGATATTAAACATGAAGGTACTTGAACACACTGTGATTAGGCTTGCGCAGCAAATTGTGAGGTCAAAATTGAAAAAATGAATAAGAAAATGACTTTATATTGTACAAATATGTACAAACAAAGACTTATACCTAAATTCTCAGCTCAATTTTAATTAGAAATTATTTTTAAAAAAATTTAAAATCAAAATTTTTAAAATTTTATTAATTTTTTTAGAAAAAAGTTCTTAAAATATTTTCTAATTAAAATTGAGCTGAGAATTTAGGTATAAGTCCTAGTTTGTACATATTTGTACAATATAAAGTCATTTTCTTGGTCTTTTGTTCAATTTTGACTTCACAATTTGCCGCGCAAGCCTAATCACAGTGTGTTCAAGTACCTTCATGTTTAATATCATTTATTTTAGTTTTGGCTAAAGTTTCATAAATTTTAAAACTTGTTTTATAATAAATAAATCTTGTAGAGTTACATATAAAAAAAATATACTCATTTATTGAGTAGTTAAAAAATTACAAGAGAGATCAAACTATGCTATGTAGTATCTTCTTTGCACATTTTTAAGACTCCTGTGACCCCTTAAGGGGTCACAAATGTGCAAAGAAGATACTACAAAGCGTAGTTTGATCTTTCATATCATTTTTTAACTACTCAATAAATGAGTATAATTTTTTATATGTAATTCTACAGGATTTATTTATTATAAAACAAGTTTTAAAATTTATGAAACTTTAACCAAAACTAAAATAAGTGATATTAAACATGAAGCTATTTGAACACATTGTGATTAGGCTTGCGCGGCAAATTGTGAGGTCAAAATTGAAAAAAATGACCAAGAAAATGACTTAATATTGTACACATATGTACACTGTACAGACAAAGACTTATACCTAAATTCTCAGCTCAATTTTAATTAGAAATTATTTTAAGAACTCTTATCTAAAAAAATGAATTAAAAAAAATTAAATTTCGATTTTAAATATTTTTTAAAATAATTTCTAACTTAAGTTGAGATGGGAATTTAGGTATAAGTCTTTGTCTGTACATATTTGTACAATATAAAGTCATTTTCTTGGTCATTTTTTCAATTTTGACCTCACAATTTGCCGCGCAAGCCTAATCACAATGTGTTCAAATCGCTTTATGTTTAATGTCCTTTATTTTAGTTTTGGCTAAAGTTTCATAAATTTTAAAATTTGTTTTATATTAAATAAATATCGTAGAATTACATATAAAAAAATTATACTTGTATATTGAGTAGTTAAAAAATTACATGAAAAATCAAACTAAATTTTGTAGTTCCTTCTTTGCACATTTTTAAGACTCCTGTGTAAAGCTCTAGATTAGCGGTCGCCACTCGCCAACTGGCGACTATTCCATCGAAAGTGGCTACCTAAAAATTGGACCCCAGTCGCCAAAAGTGGCGATCATAAGTTTTCATTTTTGTTCAACAAATAATTAATATTGAAGCTGCATTTCTAAAATAATAATAAAACGCTTCGATTTGATTCTGCCGGGATGAAAGACTTGATGACAGTAATTGTTGCTCATCGGTGAAATTTTCCCCTCATCATTGACCAGTGTTTTGTGTAACGTCACTGCAGGCGCGGATCCAGAGTTCCTCCATAGGGGGGGTATTCCATTTTTTTTTTTTTGGGGGGGGGGGGGTGAGGGATTTAAAAAAACTGATTTTTTTTAATAATTCTTAATTTTAAATAAATAATATTTAATCATTCATAATTTTAATTAAATATTTAATATTAGCAACTCTTTTGTTATACTTGTTGAAAACTATTGTTTTTTAAAGACATCTATTGCTTTTATATTAGATGATTTGATATTGAAACAAATGAAAAAAAATGTACAAAATGTTTTAATAATTTAAAAAAAAAACATTAAAGTCACTAAAGAAAGTAGATGTGTTTAAGACGGACAAGATAATTCAACAAGATCTCAACTGATTCTAATGAAATTTGGCATTAGTTAGTAATTAATTAATAAAGGTAGTATTAGCTTCTAGTTGAACCTCAAAAATGCCAAAACAATTTTTAAACCCAAAAACCATGGAAGAAAAGGGTAGAAATATAAACTTCTTGCTTCTGAAGGGTGCCAATTTACGATTTTTTTAAATAATTTTTTATTGGGTTAAATAAGTTTTATAAACACATACAAATCTATTTTGATTTCCCATCACTGTAGGAGAAGTTAAAAATCCAGTCGATTAGTGCTTTTGCCACGAGGGTCTCGTTGGGTTAGTTACTACGGCAGCCATTTAAAAAAAATTAAAAAATCTGATTCTTGTATTTTTATATGTAATGAATAAGCAGACAAAATTTCGAAACGATTAATTTGTTCCTTCCCTTTTGAATAATCCGCTAAAACACGCTCAAGATTCAGGAGGTTACATGTTTCGCCCCCTTTAAAAAAAGTAAGAAAATCTTGTATTTAGAAGCGGTTCTATACAAGAATGTAAATTTGCTCTATTCTTAAAAACTTACCCATCAATTTTTTTCATATAGATTAAAATAAAGCTAAATGTCAACTTAACTTTTCAATATTGCATTTAAAATTCTACATATTTATCTTAGATTTTATACTTATGCTTTTCTTTTATCTTTCCCTCTTAAAAATACCATTAGTCATTACCCCTATTTCCATTAACCTAATTGTTTTGAGACTCCGATGGCTTTTGCGTTAGTTCCTGAGAAAATGGAATTTAATAGATAATTACTAATTCTTTACAAATATATGTACCCGATATTAAAAGTTTATTATTTTTAGCAAATCGGAAAACATCTCAGCATTATTTTGTACCTTAAAAATAGGTTTGTATAAAAGTGACAGATAAAAGTTAAGATCTTAGGGGGGGTAATTACCCCATTTACCCCCCGCTGGATCCGCCACTGCGTCACTGAGTCGGCCTCCGTGTGACGTAAATAGAGCTGGGCGACGTAAATCTAAATGCATATTTGATTTTTAAATCTCGTTAATTTACAGGTAATTGATTTACCACTGATTAAGATCTCAGCTATTCATTTAAACAATTCTGATATGAGAAAATTCCATGAACCATCGTGGGCAACGTCAAGAATTCTCCAAAAAGTTGAACTGTGTGTACCATCAAATAATTTTCTCCTTTCAATAATGGTCAATCACATTAACTTACATATTTGGTATGATCCTTTTTTACTGTCATCTTTCCACATCAAAAATGTATTTATAAAAATTTTGATTTGTGGAAAATTGCACGTTCTTTTTGTCGTATACTTACTTAAATTTGAAAGTGGCTACTAAAAATCGAAATGTGGCTACCATTTTCTTTCACTCTGGTAGCCACTGGCTACTATTAAAAATTCCCAGTCTAGAGCATTACTCCTGTGACCCCTTAATCGAAATTGTATAGTGGTGTTTGGAATCGGTTCAGTTTGATCGGTGAAATGGTTGTTTGTGGTGCTTGGAATCGAAGAACACTTTAATGCCTTATTTTTTCTTCTCAAAAATATTCCACACAATTTTCTTAAAAAACTTCCATTTTATTACGATGCATATTTACATAAATTATCATACGATTATTTTTCAGAACAAAAAAAATTATATGTTTGACAAAAGTGTATTTTTTAAAATTCATTCGTACCCTTTTTTGAAAATTATAACAAATGTTATTGATAGATTAAAAAGCCACATCATAAAAGTAATATTGAAAGATCATTGAAAGTAAATATATGGAATATGCTTCAAAATATTAAATTTTTCGATAAGGGGACGTACATAAATTACGGCACGCTCAGAGGGGGAGGGAAGGGTATGCGCCAACATGAGGATCGAGAAGTAACGATTCAAAAATTTCCAATTTTGCAAAGAAAAACTGTCTTAAATAAAATGAAGTTTTTGAAAAAAAATTTTAAAAAAATTATAAGAGGCACTATTACAGTTGTGTAGTGTTTTTCTGAAGAAGACGAGCCGAAACTTGTATAATTTGTACAGCAACAAATAAAGTATTTGCGCCAATAACGTGGTTTCTTTAGTGAATCCTCTCATGCTTGTTTCAAACTCAAAATGGGAGACACTTTATAATAAATTCCCATTACTAAATATCTGCGATTTTTATCGAGCATTTAGAATAAAATTGAAACAACCAATAAAATCACGATGGACAAAAAGGAAAACTGGAAACTTATGTAATCTAAAACCACCAAATTGCAATTTTCTTTGAAAATAATTCGGCAATCTGGATTTGAAGGATGCTACCTCGAATAATTAGCTATATTCTAGGAGAGGGAAAATTTAATCTAATTGAAACTAATAAGGTTTAATACTGTTGTTGTGATCATGGATATCCTATGGAAGAATGTTACCAGAGCGTCCGGAGAGGATGGACATCTTTTTACACAAATTAAGACCAACATGTGGACAATTAACATTGTATTGATCGCTGAGTACGATGTCGCCCTTAGCGGTTGCGTTGGGTGCCTATTCAGGTGATGGCTCGTCACCTGACTGTGGTTCCAAAATACGATGCCCGTTCTCCAATAGCCCTCGTGTAGCTCTAGTGCGACGATAATTCAAACCTTACCTAACCAAACATTGTATTGACAAGTCAATCATCCATGCGCTTACCAACCGGGATTCGAACGCGGAAACTTTTATTTGGGATTTATACGGGATATTCGGTATGCCGAGTATGCAGCGATAAAGGTTTAATAAATTACAGGAATAAGAAAATGATGCACATAAAGAAGACAAAACAGATCAGTCGGTTAGAAATTTTTTTTGCCTTAAATGTGAAAGATCCCAGGTTCGGTCCGGGCATCGCCAAATCAACCGCCGACCTATAAATCGTCCGTGAAGAAAAATGTCCGACGAATAATACCCCTTGCATTTGGAATACACGCCAAATATTCTTATTAGTCCCAACACTGCGTACGATGGCTCCTTGAACAGTTGCATTGGGTGAAGCATCAGTTGCACTGATGTTGACTCGTTACTTGACCGCGGTTGTAAACTACGACGCCCGTCGCCAATAGCCATCATATAGCTCTAGTGCGAAGATATTTCAAACTAACTTTACTAAACTATATTAGAGGGGCTGGGGAGCCCAGTCGGTTGAGCACACGCTTAGCATACGGAAGGTCCCAGGTTCGGGTCCGGGCATCGCCAAAAAGTAGCTGCCGACCGATAAACGGCCCGTGCAGCAAAAAATGTCCGACGAATAATACCCCATGTAAGGGAGTGCACGTTAAATATCCTTCAAAGTCCTAACGCTGCGTACGATGTCGCCCTTAACGGTTGCGTTGGGTGCCTACTCAGGTGCTGGCTCGTCACCTGACTGTGGTTCTAAAATACGACGCCCGTCGCCAATAGCACTCGTGTAGCTCTAGTGCGACGATCATTCAAACCTAAAACTAAACTATATTAGAACACAATGGACGGAACACAACAAGACCTCGCATTGAGAGTGGAACCGAATCATTAATTAAAATCGCGGAAGATCAAAAATGAAAAACTGAAAAAGTTACCTTATATAAAACACGCCAATACTGCTACCTAATGCCAAAACAGATTTAAAACGTTATGCAAAAAATCCTTTTTGAAAGAAATGGTAAATTATACAACAAAAACTTCAAGAAGTACATGTTTTTCGGATTTTAACTTAAATTAATATTTCAACAAAAATATATAAGTCCAAATTTGTGCAATTGTTCACACTTTGTAATGCCTTTTTCTGAACTTCAAGTCCCCAAAGCATATTTCAAACTCTTTCAAATAAATCATTTGGAAGAAATTAAAAAAGATTTTTTTTTACTAATTAAGAATTAGAATCTAATAGAATGAATCAATGCCACTTAATTTTTTTAAAGCTTTTAAACTGGAAGCAATAGTAAAAAATCCATTTGTATTTTCGAAATCGGCGTCCAAAACACACAATGAATTGAAACTTTAGCTTACGGAGCAGAAGTTAAAATTCGCAGACTCTTGAAATTGAACTACACGTACCTTATCTTATCTGAGTTTCAGCATCTTTAACTAAAAGGGGAGGAGCTAACTTTAGGGGGAGGAGCTTAATTTCTACTCCCAGGGGGCGCTACTTCCTGGATAAGACTGGATATTGAAAATTTCATAATTTCGCTGCCACTTTTCTACCCTAAAAATGCAAATAATTGCGAACTTTTTTTTTCAATGCGAAGGAAATTTAAAGTTCTACGTCTCTATCTTTTCAGTTTTTCAAATTTCGACCTAGTTCATATTGTAAAATTATTTATTAATAATCAAAAAATTATTTTAACCAATTTCAAAAAAGTGAAAAGATAGAGACCGGCAAATCAACTGCACGCATCATATAAAAAAAACCGCTTGTAAAAATATTAATTAGAGCCGGAGAAATGTGGCAGACTTTTTATTTTTTTCCCATAGGATTAACACAGAGAGAAGCCTTCGCTTGAGAAGCCGATTCTCGGTACTATTCCCCCTTAAGGCGGGCATGTATTTGTTGAACATCAACCTATTATGAACTTAATTTGAAGCAATTAAACCAAAACATCTAATCTTTATTAAATTAGTGTCAGGGTATTTGATTACATATCGACTGAGCCAGATTTTGGGGCTCCTTGAACTTGATTCGGTGATTTAAACTATTCAGTTAGATTCTGCTCAAAAGACGAGTTTGTTTTTTATGATTATTCTTTTTATGATTATTCTCTAGGATTCTGTCTTTTTTATGATTCCATTCTTTTCCCCCTTTCTTGAATAGCAAGTGTCTCAATTTTTGATGCATTTGGATTATTCGTTCAAGCTCCAGACCACTCAGAATAGGGAGCGTTATTTTATAACCACCCTGTATTATAGTTACTTTTAATACAGTTAAAAAATCTCACCTTGCAATGCGCCAGCTTATGTTCCGCTAGCGTAGTCGCCGACGGGCAAATCTCGTCACAGATATTGCACTTGTGCTTGCTCGGAGTTGCCGTGTGCGTCTTCATGTGGTTCTCCAATTCCGCCCTCGATTTGCAAGATTCATTACAGTAAGCGCAGAAGAGACTGACAGACCTCCCGTTTGGCGCCTTTGCGCCAGACTGGTCTTTGCTGGGCTGGCGCAGGTGGTGTGCCTGGCGCCTGTGCTGCGCCAGGCTCCATTCCGAGGCGCAAGTGACGTCGCAGATGTCGCAGCGGTGGCTTGTTGGCGGGGATTTGGCGACAGGCGACGATGAAGGGGTGTGAGCGGACGATGGCTGGGCGAGTTGGTCAGGAGGGGTGGATTGATCACCTTCTGGAATGGAGAATTGAATGCCCTACTAAAATGATCCATATAGATCAAAAGGTTATTGACATAAGTGCAGCTTTATTCATGTCTACTTATTTCTACAGATGTCACTATTGTTATCAGTAGAAGCTATTGATATCAGTAACCTACTGATAATATTTCTTATTGATATCAATAGCGCTCTACCGACACCAGTAAAGAAAATATCAGTAAGCTACTGATTTCAAATGACATCAATAGGCCTGCACTGATATCTATATAGATCATTAGAGATTTGTATGGATATCAATAGAGATCAATAGAGATTTGTATTGATATCAATAGAGATTTCTATTGTTACCAGTTGGCCAATTCCACATACAAATTTTCTATTGATCTCTACTGACCATTTTTAGTAGGGTGACGGAACCAATTCAGGTAAAGTTCAGATTAAAAATCACATTAAAATTAGAATTGAATTAACCATCGATATAAATCAAACTATGTATGACCAGCTTAAACGACAATGCGTACCTATTTAGCTGAATATGGTCACTAAGTAGACAAATTTAGAGGTTATGACGAATGATCGTATCTCGGCTTCGTTTTGAGGTAAAAAAAATAAATATTTAATATGGAGAATGATTTCGAAATCGTTCCATTTAAAGGACATCACTCAGCTCAGTGATCTGGTATTCTGATTTATTTAGTACTAGTCTTACCTTTCCTTTGACAATTAAGCCTTAACAGTTCCTTTGACAATGGTTAAAAAAGCATTGGGTCAAATTTCTTTGCTTGGACAGAGTAAAGATCGATCACACAAAATAAGTTTTACCTGCTTTTGACGGTCCATTCATCTTCTTCATGCACAAATCCTGGGCCTCATCACTGCTGCTACTTGTCTTCGCCACAAGATCCTCCTGATCTTGGGGATGCAGGAGCTTTACTGGCGAAGCGGCTTCGCCACGCTGATGCACTTCCTGTATGTGTCTGTCCAAGAGGAATTCAACGTGGAAGGCCTCACCACAGGCTGAACAAGGAAACTCTTTTGTATGGGTGTCTGCGTGAAAGCGAAGCTGGGCTTCGGTTGGGAAGGCCTGTGTTGTACAGGAAATTGAAAAAAAAGAGCGGATTAATTAGTTTTATTATTTAGATGTGAATTTAAGTGATACTGCTTCAAGTGTGGTTATGGAATTAGCAGATACCTTAAAACTTTATGCACGCTGTAGGAGAAACGTTTTGGGTGGAAGCATTTAGGAACGAAGATGGTAAAAACAAGGAGATAATATATTATAGTAGGTTTGTTTTAAGAAGCTTGAAAAAAGAGAGTGAGAACTTTAGATTTATTGTGGCAGAAAAAAAGATAGCAGACAAAAATCACAGTTACTATCATTAAACTAAACTTGCATTGTCAGACAGAATTGATAGTGAAACCCTTTGCGAATCATACCAGGAAACATTTTTGTTCAAAAATGAATGGGTAATTTTTAATTTCTCTGGCTCCCAATCTCGCAAATCAATTAATCTGAACTATCTTTGCTTGAAGCAAACCTCGTATGGAAACCCTAAATTTTCGTAATTTTTTTAAAAATTAATTTTTAACCTTTCCCTGAAAAATTATTTCACCTATTTTATGTCTTTGCGCAGGCGAAATGGAAAACTCGAAAAGCTTTTTTTTCCATTAAAACAACTTCATTTGAGTTTAATTTGAAATTAATAATTACAAAATGTATACCAACCTGGTCACACAGTAGGCACCGGTGGTAACAAGGTTTCGTCGATGCAGATGACAGGTGGTTCAGCTTTACATGTACTTGAAACTCTGTTTCTGTCCGGAAGGTGGCGCTGCATGCTGTACACCATTTGAGGGTGCGGCGATCGTTGCTGTGTTTGACGGCGAAGTGCACCTGAATGCTGACCTGGGGGAGAAAGGGTGTTATTCGAGCAATAATCCTTTCTAGTGAAGTCACTACATCGCGCCAAGAAATCGAATTTAAATTGGGCATGTGCAACTACAAACTTTAATTCCCACTGTATAAATCAATGGACGCAGTTGAAGGTGGTAATTATATACCATGAAAGGTAATTTCAATTACTTTAACTTCTAAAGACCTGAGCAAAATCCTACACGGATATTCTTATACTATCTTAACATACTTTTCGTACAAATATATGCTAAAAATTATGTTTTGCAAAGAAAGTTTTTAAAATATTATGTTTATAGATACTTAGGGACACGCCTTAAATTCTAAAAATATACAAATTTTTTGTGCTATAAATGCAACAAAAAAAGGTCGTATCACTTATTTGTAATTAACTGATTATTTTAAGCTTGTTTTTTTTTTTGCAAACTGCTTTTAAAATTTTACTGAAAGAGCTTTTTGAAAAGTTTGGAAAAAATATTTTTTTAAGAACTCTAATATCGTATATTGTCCATCGTTTAACTTATTTTTTAAAAAATAGAAATAAGTAATTGATACCAGTAACCAAAGGCTGAAAACTGATATTTGGATCTTCTTCTATCGGACCAGGTCAATTTCGGAAGTAATTAACTTGTTAATTGTTTGTGGAAAGATTTTAGAAAATATCCCGAAATGGGGACTCCAGGTCGCAAGAGGTTAAAGTAAAATAGTTTATTTCAGCTACTCATTTATGAATGCTCGATTTTTCTCAAAAATCTTATTCTGACCGACTGAGTTTTTCCCCCATTGAATTAACAATGATGCACTTGATTTTGTAGACACCCAGTCCAGCGCACCCATTCCCCCTTAAGGGGGGATCATAGTTAACAAAAACCAAAAAATCGAATTTTTGAAACCAGTATTTTCTGATAGATGGAAGCCCAATCTATCGAATAAGACCAATTTTGTATCGATCGGTCAATTATTTCTTATAAAAAATTAAAATTATAAAAATAAACAAATGTGCCACGCCTCCTTTGAATTACTAATTGTATGCTTGTATTATTTATGTATTACATTATAAAATCTGAATTTTTTGTGTTAATATTTGAAAACTATTCACTGGCTCAATGTAAAATAAAATTCCTGACGATTTACGTGAAATTCGGTTAACAAGAAATGTTTTGGTGGTCATTTCGAGTTCGTGTTGACGGGATCGACTGCAGTTGTTTTTCGCGTTTTTCTCAAAACTATAATTTTCAACACTTAGGTACACTTTTCTCCAAATCTATTAAATATTTTCCAATAATTTTTTTTGTGTGTTATAAAACCATTTTAGATCTATTTAAGTCACCTAATTTAGTCTTACAAATTAAAATAAATATTTTATTATTTTACACGTTTCTTCGTTGAAAATCAGAATTTTTATGAATGTTGAATATAATGTTTTAAAAATAGAATTTAAAAATTATTTTAGGCAAAAAAAATAGGTGACTTGATTAGATCTAAAATGGTTTTATAACACACAAAAGAATTTATTAAGAAATATTTAATAGATTTGGAGAAAAGTGTACCGAAAAAATACTTGTATTTTTGAAAATTCGTAATTGTATGTTTCAAACGATGGCTTTTTTCAAAAATAATAATTTTTAAAAATAAGATTCTTAGGTGCAAATATAATAATAAAAGTACAATTTATAATTTGGTACAATTTTTTTTATTGTACCATAATTTTTTAAATGATTTAGAGCCTTTCGAAATCAATACCAAGAATTGGTCATTTTTGCTGTCGCTAACTATGATCCCCCCTTAAAGCCTTAACTAGACGATGTCTCTTTACAAAAGAGAGCCAATTGAAACCGATTTATTAATTAAATTAAACTATCTCTTATCGATAGTGTTTAACCACTAACTACCACATTGAACATAATTTACCACTGACAATGACCATCAATACGCACAATGAAGCGCAATCCTAACCACACGTCAATCCAATCCAAAAACAACATCAATATTCATTCCTCATTATCTCACAATCAAAATGGACAACCATACCGCTTAAATTACCTTCCAAGAAACAAAGACATGACGTCAGCACAGAGGACTCTATGACCTCTGAAGGTCATCGTCATCTATAGAAGAAGCCCGGCGAATATTTTAATCTACATCAATTTGTTAATTCCCGCAAGGAAGACCTTTGATGGAGAATCTGCCGCCTTTGATTGGACAAGGAAGTGTCTTGTTTCTGCCGCAAACGTAGGTTTATGAATGGGAGAGTGGATTTTGATTAATGAATGAAATGTAGTATTTAGTGGAGCTGTCGGAACCTGTTTGATTGGGTATGAGATCGTTGAGTGAAAAAAAAATGCTTGTTGAGTATATCGATAGTTGAACTAAAGGAAGTTAGTTAGATACAGTATGAGATGAGGACAGCCAAAGTAGCTTAATGAGTCTTGGATAAAGAGATGTGCTTTTGTAAGTCTTTAACCCTTAAAGACCGGCGGTCAGATGGCGCAGATTTAAAATTCTGAGACTAAATTTGGAGTTTCATCGAAAAAATGTGTTAAACAGCACCAATGCTAGCAACTCCATAAATACAAAGCCAATTTTTTTATACAATTAACGAATGGTACGAGTCAACTGCTTCGGTATCGATATTTTTGAAGGGCTTGGAAGTTCTCTTTTATACCCGCACGATCGTGATAGCTCGGTTGGAAATTGATAAAAAGTATTCACCAACGAGGAATTTGCATCCGTCCCGAAGTGAAAGACTTGTAAATTTTTTTGGTGCATTTGAAGCAGAAACAAATTACTATTAACTGCTAAAATAATTTTCAAAAATGGCTTATTCCACCCGAAATATGCATTTGAAATTCCATAAAACTCACGTGATCAAAAAAGGGGGATAACAAAATTCATTCACTTGGTGATTTTTCTAAACAAGACGCTACAATTTACGAACAATTCATTAAAAAACATGCAACCTTCAAGTTCATAACGTTCTGTCGAAAATAACATGCCAATTTGAACCAATTTTTGGAAATCAGTGGAACGTCTCCGCGCCGAGAGGGACTATGAAGCAAACCCTTTTTACGACAGAAATGCTTTTATTTTTCTAATATTTGAATACAAATAACTTCTGTTTCACTACTGATATTTCTTTCTTCAGAATAAGGTAGAATAACGAGGGAATGAAAGCTTAAGCACAATTTGTTTTAAGAAAATTCATACATTTTAAGACAATATAGAAAGTGGTATAAAAGTGGTACAAAAGCCAAGTGAATGAACATTTCTTTTACCAGTGAATGAACAGAAAAATGTAAAGTCAATAAACATATTGGATTTTAATTACTGACCAATTACAACCAATCAGATGTCAGATAGTTTCCTACGAGATGGGAGGAAGTCAGTATTGCCAATCCATCCAGTGGAATGATTTTTAATCCTTATTTTTTTAATGTATTTACCAAATGTTCATTTACTGGGGCCTGTTCACTCACTGGTCAGTCTACCCTAGTTATTCCCAAATCTTTTAACCGCACATTTTCCAGATATTGACTTTACTGTGGAGGTCGACTTCAAAACCATGTACTTAACATTAAAAATAGAAAACCATCATTCTCATAAATACCCTCAGTCATGACGCGTAACTAAATCTCCATCACGAATGCACGTGCCACAGACTACACTTATGAATATGTAGAACAACCGCGTTAATGCATATGCAGGCAAACGCCTCACTCTGAAATTAACTGCGGCCCTTGAAACTTGAAATACTTGACTAAACATATTCTTAAGGGTATTTTTACCTATAAAGATGAATTTCGTTAATAAAGTTTTTCGCTGTATGCAAAAGCGTGTATTATTTTGGCGTAAATATAGTAATTTTGATTTAATTCCCCGGACCTTTGGGTTACTGTGTGCCACCGATTTTGTAGTTTGGTAGTTGGTTTTATTGACCCGCGAATTTTTTATTAAGAATTTATCGTTGCGATGTAAGCAAGTGTTTACCTCCCAAGTTGAAAATAATGCAAAGTTATAGCAAAAAGTTGCCATGCATGAATTAGAAATATTTAAGGGCATTCGTGGAATTTTTGCATCAAGGTTAACGTAATTAATCTACGCTTTTTTGTCAGAAAGTCGGATAGAAGTACAAGAGTTAAAAATTATCAAACTATTTCTATTTTCCAGGTAACGGGTACCTTACTCAGTAGAGAAATAAAAAAAAAGAATCGCTTGATATAATAACCTTTTTGAAAAATATTGTAAGGTATGATAAGCTATTATATAAGTCATAATACATATCAGCAAAAACAACTTGTAAATAAAAAAATCTACATTTTAAATTTATTCTACACATCATATTTAGGATTTCGCTTATAAATTTGCCAATACCTCGATTTTATAGCTCTATGTAGTAAGTTTGCGAGATGTCAAGTGCTACACTTGAGCTGGGGCCTGGCTTGGTCCAAAGTTGAAAACTACGTTGCTGTATAAAGCAATTCCTAACCGAATTCTAAGAATCTCAAATTTAAGACCAGGTCCTTAAAATTCTGCAATTTCAAATAGCCTAAATTCCCACTTTCTACTTGCGATAGGATGGCATATTTCAAGAACGTACAGCAGCTTAGCGCGGATCCTCACGTTGCGGGTTTAGCACAAGTCGGAGGTGGATTTTTTCCAAGGTTTTCCCAAAAATAAGACGATACATAATCTCAAATTTGAGAACAATGTATTCAGAGTTATTGTGAACCAATGACGTTCTGAAAAATGAGAACATTAGTTTAAAAATTGAGAACTGATTTTTTTCTGAGCTAAATACACAGTGGAGTTCAGACTTCGAGTTTGTATCTGTTCTTAAGCCGCATGACACTAGTTTTGCTGCCATAAGAGGATAAACTATCTTATGGGAGTTGCATACCTAATACGTGCATTGCATATTTTGAGTGATTTTGACGTCTTGCTCAACTTTTTGTATTCTTCTGCGCGAAAAATATTTACTACGGGATAGTATAGGAGTCTTTACTCCACTGTGTATTGAGCTCTTTGGTACTGTATAATCCGAAAAAAAAAAAAAACACCTAATGAGAGCAATTTATATTCTGTGTAATTTTTGACATTTTGCGCAACTTTTTGTATTCTTTCGCATAGGAAGTACTCCACGGTTATTGAAATAATTGGTGCCTACACTCCTTGCCAACCTATGTTGGGTAAATAGAAATATGCTATGGAGAAGATCCTTCCGCGCATGTAAAGAGTTAAGGGGTCACAGGAGTCTTAAAAATGTGCAAAGAAAATACTACATAGCATAGTTGGATCTCTCTTGTAATTTTTTAACTACTCAATAAATGAGTATAATTTTTTTATATGCAATTCTACAAGATTTATTTATTATAAAACAAGTTTTAAAATTTATGAAACGTTAGCCAAAACTAAAATAAATGATATTAAACATGAAGGTACTTGAACACACTGTGATTATTCTTGCGCGGCAAATTGTGAGGTCAAAATTGAAAAAATGACCAAGAAAATGACTTTATATTGTACAAATATGTACAGACTAGGACTTATACCTAAATTCTCAGCTCAATTTTAATTAGAAATTATTTTAAGAACTTTTTTCTAAAAAAATTATTAAAAATATAAAAATTTTGATTTTAAATTTTTTAAAAAATAATTTATAATTGAAATTGAGCTGAGAATTTAGGTATAAGTCTTTGTTTGTACATATTTGTACAATATAAAGTCATTGAACCAACCGCGCGTTTCCCTCTGCCGTTTTGCTCTTTGTTTTTACCCAAGTTAGGGTGGCACGGAGTGTATTGTTCGAAAAGAAAATTTTAATTATCACTCACCTTAGAATCGAATTCCAGCCTACACAGGGAACACTTGAACAGCTGCTGACAATGCACCTCCATCAAATGCCGCTGCAAATCCTCAGCCTTCCCGAATATAATGGCACACTGGGCACAGCCATACTCTGTACTTTCGGACAAAAAATGCGTAGCTAAATGCGCATCAAGCAGCTGCGCAGTTGGCAGTTCGGCCCCGCATTCGGGACATGGGGCTAAAGGGGCCCTGGGGCCCGATGCGGCAGCGTCTAGATGGCTTTTGAGGTGGGCCCTGAAAGATTCGAAGTCGGAAAAGCCGGCACTGCATTGGCTGCAGAGTAAGGTGGACTGGTTAGTGTCGTAGTTATTTCCACCTGAGGATGTAAACAAATATATTTGTGGTGATATTATTCGGTAGTTGTGAATTGTATGTAAAATATTTAAAACTAAAATTAAATTTGTTCAGTTGGAAAATAGACATTTAGATGACAATATTTCAGGCATGGTGGGGTAATATATAAATATAAGCATTTCATGTAACAAACTAATTTACACCTTACAATTGTATAATAAGTCGAAAATGTTACTTGGAATGCCAATGAAAACTGAAAATCTACTTGACCTAAAACACATAGACTTTTTTTAATTTGAAAAATTTCACCCAGACTTTTTGATAGTATGATAAGTCATTTCGATGATATAATTTTATTTTATCTCAAATAACGAAACTTAGTCCTATAGACAAGAATATATTCATACAACAATTTCTTTAAAATGTCTTATGATATTTGCAATCTTACGTCTATGGACACGAATGGTCGATGGACCAGAATACATCTATATTACAGTTTATTTTAGATGTCTTCGGACATCATTACGTCTGCTTGATTGTATTGCATTCTTACTTCTATTTAGATTATAGTATTAGACAAATGTGACATGACATACCTGATGGTACAGCAGTACTCGCTCCACCACCCGGATCTTGCCTCCTGTAGTGAGACGTGCCGTTAAACATAGTTGAGTGGGGCGAATGGGAAGATTTAACGTGCTTCACTCCGTTCGGCCGCAGCCTGGGGCTAGCTAGAGTCCTGAAACGTAACATAAGGGGTAAAGACATTGTGACGCAATATTAGATAATGTAGTAAACTTTTCGGTAAAGTAGTAAATCTAAAGAAGCAATCTGTAGTAAGTTAAAGTAGTATTGACATATTACTGAGAATAATAATGAAGATTTGAAGATACGAAAAGTTTCGTCAGACTTAAAAAAAGAATTAAATTTTCAGTATAGAACATTTCTTTTATTTAATAATTTCAGGTAGCACACTAACGTGGGATCTATGTGGGCCTGATTGGAAGGTGAAGGGAATACCCATGGTGCCTAGAAAGAAACGACTTCCTATATATTTGGCCAAAAACATAGGCCCATCGAAGGTATCCCCATGTGGTATAAAACTCTAGGTTCTGTGCTAGGACCGAACCCGAAATCTTACTTAGAGTTATCTTAAAATCTTAGGTGTGCACGCCATACTAAGGCAAGGCCAAACTAAATACAACTCGACAACAAGAGGATACGTGAAGACAGCGTATGGTGTGGACTGTATGGTTATCCAATGAGCAAAGCTTTGCTTGAGTTAGTAACGCTGATTTTCCCCGCTTCGCTCGAGTAGCGCTCGGTACGGTGAAGACCTTTCCAATCAAGTTTAACTGTGATGCCACAAATATGGTGAAGTCATTTTCTATTAGCGATTAGTTTAAAAGCAATGCTAAATTTTTGGATGTTCAGGTCCGACACACTATTATGTTTGGCATTGCCCATTACGACCCAGAGCACGGCCAACTTCAATAACAAGGCCAGAGAAGCCCTCCCAAACATGAGCATAGACGGAATTTTTGACGTCACTGTTCCGAGTGCCAAAGATCGAGAAACTAGATAGGACGTATTCGGAACCCTAAAAATGTGGTCAGCAGAGAGCAAGTGGTTCCGAACAGATTTCGAGACAGGTTGTCTTCATTTTCGAAATAACGTCACTCGGAAATATTACGTCAAAATTTCCGTCCCTTAAGCGTGTTTGGGAGAGCTCCTTCGGCCTTAGTAGTTGAGTAGGCCGTGCCCAGAACCATATTTAAAACATGTTGCCTTACCTTTTTCCATGGTTAGTAACCATCGTCTCATGCGCGGTCTGTACATGCTCCAGCAACGCAGCTGGAGACGTGAAACCAGTGTTACACTGAGTACATTGAAGGTCGCGTTTCCTCAGTGAATCAGCCTGCTGCTTCTGTAGCAGCTGAATGGCTGAGAATCCGGGATCTAGGCTGCCCAAGTCCAGTCCCGTACTGGAGTAGGCACCGAGGAAGTTGTCTGTAAGACAGAAAAGCATTTGCATTTGTAATTATGCTTGAATACTAATTAACAATTCTTAAGTCATCAAATACAAAACAAAACATTCACAACTGTTTTCTTATTTATTTCTTGTTCAGCGTTATTTAGGAAGTTACTGTAGTTTTAGTGCCGTATTATCATTAGCATAGCAATGACCAATACTAATTAAATGATTCCATACCGTGTTTACAAAATTCCGTTTCTAGGTTTCCACCTTTAATCAAACCGTTAACGACAACTATGTAAATACCACTAAACACCTTCTTCACTTACGAATAAAAACGTAAATTTTAAGGTTTTTTTATTCGTTTTTAGTGTAAGTTTAGGTGTGCTACATAAATTCACCAAGGACCATAGTCTTCTATTGTCTTTATATTTTGTGTTTATTTAGATACACTTTAGGAAAAATGACATTTTCTAGTGACAAATTTCCTTTTGTCAATCGTTATTGATGATTTAATTCAAAATAAATATATATATATATTTTTTTTTTCTGAAAAATAAAAATGCTTTTGAATTTAATGATTGATGGGTTAATTAAAAAAAACTTAAAATACGTTTTTCACACAAATAATGTTTTAATTTAAAAGTTTACTCAAATCAAAGCTTACCGATTGCATGAGCCTGATGCAAGCGTTTCCCCGCAAACATGCTCTGCAGCGACCGAATAGACGCAGCCAACGCACTCTCCTGTTGCTGCTGCTGCGGTGTAGGGACTCGATGCACCACTTGTAGATGCAGCTGCAGCGACTCGCCACTGGGGAAGTCGGACTTGCTGCAGAAACCGCAGCTCAGGTGTTGATGCTGAATCTGCTTCGCGGGGGAGAACCGGGGGTGGCGAATGTCTGGGCTGCGTTTGTCGGGAGGGTCGGGATCTGAGTTGGACTGAAATTGAGAAAAAGGAAACTTGACTCAATTCATTGGTGGTGATAGCCCATAATGGACCAAGATCTGCTGTGACCATTTTATATCTTTCGTGATTAAGAGCTTACGGGGGCTTGATAAGCATTTGAGTTCGGTTAGGTGGTCAACCTCTTAAGAGACACCCATGCGTGATCATCGCTCTCACTTAAAGGACGAAAGGTTGAGTAAACCACGTTTAATACGATTGGCGAACCAATGATCTGGGGTATGGTAAAGCTAAGTACTATCATCTAAGCCCCTGGACCATTGGAAAAAAAAGGAATGGCCATCTTATTTCATTAGGTCTAAGAGTAATACTGAGTCTGTGCAGTATTTACAAAAAGTATAATTAACAAGCCACACAAAATTTTGTAAGAAAGAGATGATACACCCCCTCCCACAAACTTAAATTAAAGTAAGATTGTAGTAAACAAAAGTAATGTAGTAAATTTAAATAGGGTAGAAAATTAAAGAGATGCAGCAAATTAAAAATAGCAGTAAAATTAGTGTAGCAAGTTAGGGAACTTAAACAAAATTAAATTATTGAAGTAAATTAAATAACTAAGCGCATTTAAAAAAATGCTAATTCAAATAATGTACTGAATTACAAAAACTGCAATAAAATAAAATAATGTAGTAAATATAAAACCAGCGATTCTAAATCCAGCTTACTTTTCTATGGTGTGTGCAGTGTGCGTTGGGCGATGCCAGTTCGTCCAGGCAAACTCCGCATGCTTTTCCCCCCTCGGACGACGAGAGGGGAGACGAGGACGAAAAGGACGAGCGAAGGAGGGCGGGGGACGAGGGGGGAAGGGGTGCAGGGGAGCTGACCCCCTCGCTCTCGAGTCCGTTGCGGAGGTCCAGGACCTGTAGAATCAGAAATGGCATGAAGAAAGTGACGGATGGACCAATTTTGACGCTTAAGGGTACTTTGGTAAAGACATGAAAGCTTATTTTTGTTTTGTTTTTATAAGTCAAAACAAAGTTACTGCCATGTAAAAGAAATTGGATTTTGGAATTTTAGTTAATAAAATACTATATACTGGACCGGGCAGATTAAATAGACGATCGATAGGACATACCCACTTCGATTTATTTGACATTTATTAGTCAATGGGAAGAATGGATATTTATTTGCTTAGTAATAAATAAGTAAAACATGTTATTGCAATGAAATTATTGCTACCTTAAACGAATAGACATATTTTTTTTTCCTTTTTGTTTTTTTGCTGGTGTATTAAAAACTTAATCACTCTTTGATCTCTTCTTGAAACAATCATGAAATATTGATGTTTATAAAATTGATATGGCAGAGGAGATGCCTTATTAAATCTTTTGCAGTGATACTATAGACAAATATAACTACATAAAAATGCCGTAACGAAAAGTAAAGTTGAGTTTGGTTGATTAAATCACAAAATATTAAAATAAACCAAATTTAAATGGTCAAAGACGCCATGTTGAAAATTAACCGGGTGAAATTCCTGATACCCAACCCTTGAAAATTAAGTGTTAAAAACTTCTGAATCCTCCAGTTTATTATATTTTGAATAATCTAAAATACATTTAACAAGCATTTTCAGGTTCCTGAACGTTAATAAGCATATAGTACGTCGAAAAACGCTACTTAAGTTAATATTTAATAAAGAATTCATCAAATCACGATGTTCACTCCCATTTAACGACGCCGTTAAGACATTCATTGAAACCAAAATTCTAGCTCCCAGACCTTTGAAGCAGCATCCAGCAAAATTCTTTCTTCTTTATCAACAGCAATAATATTCATTTAGCATTATCCGTCAGTGATCTTATCAAGCGAAGAGGATGCCTGGCAATTTGTCACTAATTACTGGAATTGCACTTCTTATTTACCCAATTACGTGATTACGAATGACTTGCCATTCATCTAGTCGACTAATCGTTGTATAATTTGGCTTCTTAGTAGTAAAAGGGCACTTATCTGCATTGGACATCGATCTTTTTTTCTGTTAAAGTAGGCAATTCTGATTTTTTTTGTCGTAGTAAAGTTTTCCGTATGATGCAGTGGAATGACTAATCGCTGTTTAATTCTGTGTCGATGTAGTAAAAAGGCATTTGCCTGCATTGGACTTCAGTCTTTTTTCTGTTAAAGTAGGAAATTCTGACTTGTTTTGGTCGTTGTAGTTTTGACTATGATGCACATTATGTTTGGCGCCATTCTTAATGGTCTTGTATGCATCTGCTTAATTTGCTTCGATCTTCTTTTAATTGAATAGTAATTTGTAACTAGATGCAAAATAAAAGTATGTTGCTGGAATTAACATTCTTCTGATCCCATGCAGTATAGGTAATGGTTTTGCCCCTCATATAACATAACACCGATCTTAAATTACCGTAAAGGGAGTTAAGTACTCACCTTTTTTTTGTTGCATTGTACCGTAGAGATAGAAAAACCGTGCGCTATCGCCCACTATCTAGAGGGGAGACGGAGGGTCAAAATCTGTTTAATTTGAACACCTCAACATGGCAGCCAATTGCGCAGAAAATAATAGTACTAAAATTGCGCTTTTTTTAGAAGCTGTTATATTGGAGCTGGTGGCTCTTTCAATTTTTTTTTGTAGAAGTGGGTAGTACTTTTATAATGATTTATGAATCAGGATTATTTTGGGTAGTTCTATTTCAATTCAGTGAAATATTTTAATGTCAGACTCAATTTTGAATGACATTTTATGATTGGTTAGTCCTAACGATGAATATAAAATCAATAATTCCGAATTATCAATAAACAACTATGCAAATTTTTGATTACTTAGTAATATTATTTTTGACATTTACAAAAGGAAATTCGAAATATTTGCAGTTATCAACTAGAATCAACTCAACAATCATGATTCTTAAAAAAGCGTAATTTTAGTACCGATTTCACAAAATTCCGTCTTGCTTCAGCATTACGTTTATCCTCTAGATAGTGTATGATAGAGTTCACGGTTTTTCTCTCTCTATGCATTGCACCTCAATTGAGAAGTTTGCTTATAAAAATTGCTCGTCGAATGCAGTTGATACGGAAAGGGACTATTTTCTGAATTTCAAAGGGAATTATGATAAGTATTCTAAACTTCGTACTTATATATTTTTCTGAGAGATAAAGACGTGAAACCCACACATAATTTAAACAAATTATAAGCTTTAACATGTCACTTAATTTTAAAAATTAAAGTATGGAGGAATAATTTATGCTTATCGGCTACAGAAATGAAATAAAAAAATAATTCTTTTTGAACTTGCTATTTTGAATATTGAAATTTTTTAATTTCGAATTGAATGGAATGGAAACAAGTTTACGCTTCAACCAAATTGCTAAAACCTCAGAAGGGTAACTGAAGAATAAAAAAATAGAAAATTCTAACTATAACAACAACATGAAACCTAGCACACCGCATAATATCCCCAAAGCAAATCGACATTTTTCTACGACAAAACACTGTAAAAAATTCCACCCCCCCCCACAACTACAAATTCCGTGATCAGTACAGCGCCCAAAAAAAGCCAACAAACCAAAACCCAAAGGCTTCGCCCATAACTCCTGGGCAACTGGCCTAGTCAGGGCCTTGTCGAAATAGGCCCTGAAGGCCCCCGGTACGCAATCAAATAAATAATGCCTGGCGAGGAATGTTTATTCAGGTACAATAGGCCTTATTCCGTCCTCTTTCGTTCTTTACGGCTTTGAGTTGGTTGGACACCTTTGGAAAGCTAATGTGCAATCGTAAATAAACGATGATTAGGACTGCTCTTTGTTTGCTACTGAAGTTTTATTTATTTTTATTTTGGTGTCTATGATGTGGGTACTAAGGTTGGAGAACGGTTGGATGTTTGTTACTAATTGTGGTATGCCTGTTAAATACTATGCTTTCAAACAATTTGACCAAACGCCATCATTATTCAATTGATTGTTTCATAGAAAATTGTCCATTTATTTAAACACAAACACGTGTCTGTTGAAAAAATATTAATAAATATTTTGCACTGTTTTGAACAATTTGCACTACAACCCTTTCAGTCCCCGTGATGCCATTTGGCATCATCATGTTTCTGATCATAATAAAAAAAAATCGGGCTGATATTTATTGGAATTGATAAAAAAATATGTTCGAATACAATAAAGTTTGAAGAATCGAATGATGTGCTTTTTGATCTCATAATTGGCTATAGGCGATCTGAATTTTTTTTCTAAAATGATGGTACCAAATTGTCATTGAGACTGAAAGGGTTAATCGACTACTAACTTTCTGAGGAATAAGCTAATTGGTCGAATTTTGAAGTGGTTTTCTCTGCATGAGATTTAGATTAAATTTTTAACAGAACGTTTTATTTATGAAATTCAAAAACTATTTTTGAGGTAAATGATTACAAATGTCTCTGATTTACGGTTAGTCTTAAATGATTATAATAGATCCATGCCTTAAACTTTAAAAATAAAAAAAAATATTGCTCTGTTAAAATTCTACGACGTTTGCTTCATTTTAGAATGTTTTTCAGTGGGGCTATTTTACGCCAGTTTAAGATATTAAGTCATTTTTAACCTTATCAACAATATACTATCTGAAATAAACTCCTGGCCGGGATAGCCTGGTCTCTAAGATCTTGGACCGGTATCCGCAAGGTTGGCTAGTTCGAGCTCTGCTGCCTTCCGAACACCTCCGTTTACGCTAAAGGTCACTGGTGCAACGTTAAATCCGTCGTGGTCACAAAGTCCTCCAAGTTCCCATACCGCAAAATAATACCTCTAGGGGTGACAATTCTGGGGATCCTCTAGTTGACCTCTGTCTCTAAAAATTAGATGGATCCACTTATGTGTGTGTGTTGTATCTGTCTTACTTGACGAAGGTTTATAAGCGGGTCTCTGACCAAGCACGCAAACCTAAATATATATGTCCTACCAACCAACCATATACTCCTTTATAATCCGTTTTTGTATTATTTTGCGCTACCAGAGACCATTTCAATCGATTCTCAAGCACCAACCACCCTTCAAATCTCTCTTCATCGTGCTTAACTCGACCCAGTTAATCCCAAACAGTACGTGAGAGTCGGAATAGAGAAGCTGTTCCTATTACAATTGCGGTATTTTGAACGTGATTGAGGTTCTATAATGGCTTTTCTCGAGTCGTTTACTGGCATTTTATAAGGTAGTGTATCAGTTATTTCTGAATAAAATTGGGGGTTCACCAATTGCCGATGGATGAAACAATAGCTACCACTTTCACCTTTTTATGTGGATTAGAGATTTTTATTTCCACTATACTTGTGGATGTGTGTTGTATCAGTTATTTTTGAATAAAATTGGGGGTTCACCAATAGCCAAAGGATGAAACAATGGTTACCACTTTCATCTTTTTATATGATTAGAGAGTTTTTATTTCCATTATGTTTGTGGATGCTGATTTCTTCCTAGATCAAAGGTGGTCTATTTGGTGAATTATGTTTTAAAAAAGACTTTGTGGACCAGATCGGAAACATTCTTTTGAGATTTTTTGGTTTAACGGTTATGTGCGTTAAACAGTTTCTAAAGAGACTATCTTGCAAAGGCCACTGTATGCACATTCACAATTACTTAACTGAATAAATTAAAGAGAAGTATTTTCATAAAGAAATCCCTTTTGAAGCGAGTAGCACTACAATATAGAGTTGTTGAATTAAAACAAAAGCTAGTGTAAAACTACAAAATTTAAAAAGAATGGTTGTGGAGTAATGTAGCTTTTAATTATGAAAAAAAAAACATGAGTAGATGAAATACCGGGAGTAGCATTGCTTTTGAGCAACGGAACAATTTGTTCATTTCGATATGAGTCATTGCAGGACACGGTCATATCGCAATACGGCTTAGGAACAGTTGATATACCGGGAGTAACATTGCTTTTGAGCAATGGAGGAACTAGTACATTTTGATATGAGTTATTGAAGGACACGGTCATATCGCAATACGACTTAGGAACAGTTGAAATACCGGGAGTAACATTGCTTTTGAGCAATGGAGGAACTTCTACATTTTGATATGAGTTATTGAAGGACACAGTCATATCGCAATACGGCTTAGAAAAAAATTTATTGCTAGAGAGATTCATGTGTTTTAGACAAGGAACTTCTAAATATTCTGCAATACAAGGGCAGGCTTAAGGGTGCCACTAATGAATCTATAGCAACTAAATCCTGGCCACTATTAAATAAAATAGTGCACACCACTGTCAATAACCAAAATCATGGATATAGAAAGTAGCCTATTTGCAAATCGATTGCGCAATCCCGTACAACTCAATACAAAACCCCGCGATTGTGTGATGAAGCCATTTTTTTGCCGTTTTCGCAATGCATCACGGGATACTGGTTCCAAAAAACTGCTTTTGCCGAAGAATTACATGCAATAAAATTTGCATTTTTAATATGCTTCTTTTGCAAATATATATCTCATATCTGTCAGAAATTATCAATACATACCCAGCTATAAACTTATGGTAGCAAAACTAGTAAAATTTTTAATTGCTTAATATTAAATACATATGCAAAAAAAGTCGAATTATCTCATGGTGCCATCTGGTGGCTTATGGCATGTCATGGGCGAGGGCCTGCGAAATGCCTTATGGGATACTGGTTCAAAAATTGGCTTCACCTTTTCTCCTAGGGGCAGATCTGCAACTATCTATATCTTTGGCCAACATTTCACTAGTCAAGCGAAAGCGCCATCTATGGGGATGCTGTTTGGATAACAATGCCAATATCGGATGGCCAGAATAAACCATCACCTTATATTAGAGGCAATATTTGAAAAATAAGCGTATTTTACCTGTTGCTGTGCCTCAGTCCTGGCCTTGTGGTTTTGCATGTGCGACGACAGCGCCGCGGCCGTGTTGTACCCCCTGTTGCAGACCGCGCATTGGTAGGGCTTCCCGTTGTCGTGTGTACGCAGGTGTATCTTGAGGTGGTCGGAGCGGGAGAAGGCGGATTCACACTGGCCGCAGCGGTACTTGCGGTCGCCCGTGTGTAACTTGACGTGCCGGTCGCGGCTGCGCTTGTGCTTGAACAGCCGCTGGCAGTAGTCGCAGCGGAACGGCATCTGGTCGCTGTGGATCTGGTGGGAAAAGAAAAATAGTACATTGTAAAATATATATAAAAAAATCTGCTACACTCTTAAAACGAAAGAGCGATTTTAACTCAGTCTGATTGATTTTCACTCCTCCAGTTGGAAAATGCACTTCTCCTTTTGGAGTGGATCCTTTGTGAGTTAAACCTCCGACAGGATCACTCCAAACGAGTGATTTTAACTCAGTCTGAGATAATATTCACTCTTTTCCAGTGTCGAAAATGCACTTCTCCAACTGGAGTGGAATTCACTCCTTTGTTTTAAGAGTGTAGTTTTACAGATAAAAAAAACATAAATTTATATGAACAAAACTGTTATTTTAATTAAAAAAATCCATTCTCGGTAAAAAAAAACCTAATATGTTTTTTTAAAAAAAAAAGTTCCTTCTGTTTTTAACTTCGCATGCAACGTAAGAATAGTGGAAGAATCGTTCGTCAGAAAAGATCAATACCGTTGGATTGATGATTTAAAGGTTTGTTTTTGGAACCCGTGTTTGTTAGTATCCCCCCCCCCCACCCTGCTCCACTCTCAAAAATGAATGCTCAAAAACGACGAAATTTTCCTTAATTTTGACGATCCGTTTACTGGCAAATGCTCCGAGTTTTCGTTTCCTCAAAGTGAGGAAATTGGAATCGTCTTTTTATGAGGATTTGAATGTCGTCGAATCTAAAGAAATATTTCGTCATTTTTGAGCATCTGAATCACAACAATGAGATTCAGTTTCCTCGAAATCAAGATGCAGAATCGTCAAATCACGATCGTAAAAGTGAGGATTCGCGATTACTCAAAAGTTACGTGATAGTTTAACAAAACAAACCTCAAAATTAACGAAATGAGACTTGAGGATTCATGAATCATCAAAAATGAAAGTGTTATTTCCGAGAGTGTATGTTAAAAAAGAAAGTTCCTTCTGTTTTTAACCGCGCATGCAACGGATGAATAGTTGAAACATCGTTCGTCAGAACAGATCAATACCGATCGACTGATGATCTAAAGGTTTGTTATTCGAGTTCGTTAGTATCCCCCCACGGAGTGACCACTAAAGGTAAAAGTTGTTTCAGGATGTAGTTGCAAAAGTTGCATTCAACAAAGTATAACTAGGATATAGGGTCCGGCTAAGTTAAATTTACCATTATTAAAAGTCGCCAATGAACGGACCGGAATCTAGCTTAGTTCAATTTGTCCTCATACCTTTCATATATTTATACCTGGAAAATGAAAGAACAAAATGTTTTACCTACATTCCAAACTCTCCAACTAAACTCCGGTAATACACCTCTAAACTTCAAAACTTTTGAGTAACGTTACTCTTGCTCTATGGGATGACGTCAATGACAAGAATTGGCGAATTCAGTTTTTTACACCTAATTTATGGAGTAGTGTTACAGTGCAAATTTTTGTGGAGGAGTAAACTTCCTTATTATAACGCTACTACAGAAATATCAAATATGGATGGAGTTATAGGCTTCAATCACAATGTTGTGGTGTATAACGACTCCGAGAACAATTTTACAGTGCTTCAGTCAAGACAAAAACTTTAGAATTAATTTTTAAACCACTGCTACTTTTTTTTTTAAATATATAGTCAACATCTTCACGGCGATAACTAAGCTCACAATAAAAGCAATAACGAACAATAAAAAGCAATACAATGTAATAAGCAGAGAGACGCACCCAAAAAAGTCCTTTAATATATATCATATAAATGTACTGATGGTCAAGTTAGCAGGATCATGCTAAATGCAGCTCCGACAAAAATCTTTAGAATTAATATACAAACCCCAATTCCTTTGTGACGTTTTTTTTTTAAATAGAAGGAGTGCATATTCTTGACGGCGATCAAGTTTACAATAAAAGCAATAAAAACAATATAATGTAATAAGCAGACATACGCGCCCAAAAAAGTCTGCTAATTACTATCATACGTATAACAATGTACTGCTTTTCAAGTTAGGAGGATCATGCAAAATGCAGCTCCAACAAAAATCTCTAAAATTAATATACAAACCCCAATTCCTTTGTGACTTTTTTTTAAAAATAGAAATGGTGCATATTCCTGGCGACGATCAAGTTTACAATAAAAGCAATAAAAAAACAATACAATGTAATAAGCAGACATACGCGCCCAAAAAAGTCTGCTAATTACTATCATACGTATAACAATGTACTGATGGTCAAGTTAGCAGGATCATGCAAAATGCAGCTCCGACAAAAATCTTTAGAATTAATAACAAACCACAATTTCTTTGTGACGCTTTTTTTAATAGAAAGAGTGCATATTCTTAGCGATGACCAAGTTCACAATAAAAAACAATAAAAAAAAGTAATACAATGCAATAAGCAAACAGACGCACCCACATAAAAGTCCGCTAATTTCTATCCTCCATTACCCATCAAATCACTTACAATCTTATTTACGACGCGCCAAGCGTAGCATTATCGCCAAGCCATAAAACAACATTTTACCCTCAAGCCACGTGGGTGTGGGGAATGCCTTCACATTTCTTATTATTTTGTGCCTCCAACATCCTGAAAGATGCTTGAGAAAGTGTGGTGGTAAGAGCATATGATGAGAATGGCGTCAAGTTAAAAACTGATGCCAAATCGGGGGTGCTATTTGAAACTATTTATTGGGTTCGGAGGCAGGGCCGGATTTCTAAATAGGCTAAGCGGGCTGTAGCCTAGAGAGGCTGTAACTTAAAGGGGTGGCAAATCTTACGACTGATCAAAGCTGCATTCTACAAAAAAATATTATAAAGATATGAATATTTTTAAAACAGAAAACAATTAATTTACATTAATGCTTAAACTGTAAGCGTATTGCTAATATTTTGTAGCAAACATGGTCGCTGAGAGGGCAATTGCATCCTCTTCTCCCTTACTTCGAAGTTGAAAGAAAAACAGTAGAACAGTTTCAAAAATTCCCCTATTTCGCTTTCGATGTAGTGTGTAAATCTACATAGATGATTCTAATGTGTGTATCTATTTGAAACAGTACATACCACCCTATTGTGACAGGGGCGGCAAATCATTCGTAGCCTACAGGCGGCAAATCTTTAAATCTGGCCCTGTTCAGAGAAAAAAAAATTAGGAATTCTGTCTTGAAGGCTCTTTTTAAGTAGGATTTGTTTGGGCCTATTTTTAATATTTGGCTAAGCTTCACTTACAATCACGCCAATCATCTCTACCTTCCTCTCTACTTCATGTATAAAAAAGTCCCTCTCAGCAGGACTTGTGACGTCAATGTAAAAGCAAACAGTTTGCTCGATACCCTGTTATTACATCGTTTCACTTTCAACTTCTTTGTACAACGCCTACTCGGACTGCCTCGATGCAGGTGAAGGCAGGTGATTGGGTTGATAGCGCCAAAGTTGGGAAACTCTCCAATACAAATACTATAATTGGTATAAAGGCGAAATATTTATAAAAGTTGAATAAATTTAGTGAGTGAATATGAATTAGAAATTCGCAGTTTCAATTGAAAATATTAAATTAAAAATAGTTATTTCTATATAAAAATGAATTGATAATAATATATTATTATCAAATTTTCAGAAAAATGCAAAATTCAATTTTAGTAATAGGAGCATTCCAGCGTTCCGTGTGTTACATTCGGACCACATTTTCAGGATATTTGTTATATTTTCGTTTTGATAGCAGTATAAAACAAATAAGAGGGCAACTTATATCTTTTCTCAGATGTTTAATGATCTTATTAAGCTAATCGGAATCTTTTTAAACCAAAAAGTTACGCAGATATAACATTTTCATTTCGCGTTCCGTGTATTTCCATTTAACAGGGTCATTTTCTTTTCTTCTTCTATTATTTGAATAATTCTGCGAATTATGCAAATACTCATGAAAATAAAAATTATCAAACTCAAGCTAAGTAAATAAGCTTTAAAATAAGTGGCGTTAGAAATCTGAATTATAAATAGTTTGCCTAAAATAAAATAAATAACGCCGTTCCGTGTGTTACACTCAACGTTCCGTGCGTTACAGCGTGCGAATTGATTAATAGTTCAGTTTTTAAAATACTAATATTTTTAATAATAAACACTTTGGTTAGCAAATAAATAAATATATGAATTTGGTTACATATTTAAATACACAATTATTTATTATTAATTTATTAATTATTATTAATTTATTAATCATTATTAATTTATTAATTATTATTAATTTATTAATTATTATTAATTTATTAATTATTATTAATTTATTAATTATTATTAATTTATTAATTATTATTAATTTATTAATTATTATTAATTTATTAATTATTATTAATTTTACAATTATTTAACTTTGTAAAGCACATTTTTTTGTTATTTAATTTTTTATAATAAATATAAAAGTTCAATTGCTAAATTTAAATATTACTCTTAAATTTTTAACTAGTGAGAAATGATTCCTACCACATTGCACAACAATAACTAGCTCACTTTTTACATAACTGTATTGAAAAGTTCAATGCGACTGCCAGAGTCACATTTAACATGGTGAATTTTTCGTATTCCTGGTACCGAAACCAAAGTCATCCATGGATTCATATCCGCTATTTTGGATGTTATGTCCGATTGCCAAATATGAAGGACTTTGGTATTCGGAATTAAGTTTCTGACAATATCCGCAAAGTCCTTTGAATGCTGGACGATGGTCGGATTTGTTCTTTTACTCATAACTTCTCACCGCACGAGAGATTTGGCATTGCCACCAACTCCGTCGACAATGTCTTTCCTGGGAGACGTTGCGAAATACTTCCATTCAAATGTTTGTTTTATGTTTTTTTAATTTTAAGTGAAAGTTGTTAAAGTAAAACAATTCACTTTCGTTAAAATTAATTTTGTTAAAACATAACTGTTAATATCAATAAAATGCTTAATTTGAAATAAGGATTTAGCAACACATAACTTATCTAAAGACACAATGGTCACTAGTAAAAACAAAATAACGTCTGAAGCACTCTATATTTCAACTACTAATGATCTCCAATGTAAACATCCAATGCATCCTCAAATGTGTACATCTGCCAGAGCAGGTGGCTGAAACTTCCATAGCGTAAATGATAACGTTTTTGCAATTGTTTTTTTTTTTTTTTTGTAAAGGATTTCTTTGTTTTTATGGTTTTTTCACTACATGCATGTTTCTATAAGCACGCATTTCAATAAATGAATTTCTCAGGATAAATCTCGTTTTTTTATACTACACGTCAATTAGCTCCCACTTCTGTTTCCTTCATTATTGCCAAAATCGTTCCGTGCGTTTCAAGAAATAAATTACCAAATTCTTGCTTAATTTTTAAAAATACGTTTTGAAATTTTTTCTATATGTTCCCCATGTGTAACTAGCTTATACTTATTAAAATAGGCTTTGTTGAGCTTTTTTTACAGTTTTTATATAAAAAGTTACAGGTTTTCGTTCCGTGTGTTACAATGAGCATCTAGTAATTCATATTTTACCGAGTAATTAAAAAAAAAAAAAAGCGTTGTACAAAATATCTGCCTATGATACTCAGAAAAGATGCATTTGCTACAATATGCTTAAAAAAATTCATTTTACATGTTTTTTAGCCCTTAAACGTTTATCATACGTCTGGCAATTATTTCACTTGAAAGATCTATTTCTAAATCGGCCTAGTTTATTGCATTTTTTCGCACTAAAATTGAATTCAGATTCGAAAATCGGTATGATTTATTTGAAATATAAACCTTTAACTACATGTGACAATTTTTTCAGAATTTTATTTGCGCTTTAATTTTTTGGCACTTCAGGACCACTTTCCTTGGAATGCTCCAGCAATTGATAAAATTCAGAAAATGAAAAGAATGAGTTACTTTAATATCAATATTTTTTTTAACTGTTTTATTGAGTTTCTTTTCTGATTTTTTTTTACTGAGTTTCTCACATTCTAAGGCAGTGACACTTTGCAAAAAAAGGCCAAAATGTTAGTTTTGGAAAAAAAATTATACTTAACGACTGCACAAAATTATTTAACGTCTTTTTATATATGACTACTCTTTACTCTTCAAATATTACGGTATCTCAAAAGAAAATACTTTTCTGATATTTTTTTTCTGAAAGAAATATCTGTGTTACATAAAAAGGTTTACAAATTAACTATATTGACTGCGCCTGAACATCAGGGTATAAACCCCCTCCTTAATAATTGTGATTTTTATTTAGCAAATTGATCATTCGAAACCTTTTAAAAAGATTCAAAAATTAACTGTCTATTTAACACTTTTGATGAACTCACAAGAAAGATTTATTAAAAGAAGCATTTGAAATGCATAAAGTTGACTTATTTTTAGAACTTTTCTTATCGATAACTTCCAAAACCTTTTTTCCTGGATGCTAATTTTTTCACATGAAATGTTACCCCAAATAATAGAAATACTTCTTGCATGCAAAGTTTCTTATTTGTATGAAACTAGAGTTGAAAATCAGAAAATCAAAGTTTTCAGTAAAACCATCAGTTTGTTGAATCGTTTGTTCAGAGAACTGCTTATAAGCTTTGTATATATACGTACACTCTTAAAACAAAAGAGTGAAATCCACTCCAGTTGGAGAAGTGCATTTTCGACACCCTAAAGGCATGCATATTTTCTCAGACTGAGTTAAAATCACTCGTTTGGAGTGATCCTGTCGGAGGTTTAACACACAAAGGATCCACTCCAAAAGGAGAAGTGCATTTTCCACTCTGGAGGAGTGAAATCCACTCAGACTGAGGTAAATTGGGAGTGTTTGTTTTAAGAGTGTAGTACTTTTAATGGCTAGTGGAAAAAAAAGTCGGCAGTTAGTAACTTAATTCTGGATATTCTAATTTGTTTAACCCTCTAATGCATACTGTTGCCGCTTGGCAACAAGTGACATTATCCACTTTATTTTATTAAATTATGGTATGGTACATATATTCCAGCTTGTGTGCTTGTTCAGAGAACCGCTTACAAGCTTTCTCTATTAAATTAGAGCTCCCTCTCGACATTTTTTTTCATCTATTACATTCCATTTTGAAGTTTTAGTAACTAATAATCCTCATAGATGACAGTAGTAAAAGTACATTCAAAATAATGAGTGAGGTTATAAACTGTCGTGAAATTACGTTTTTGGCAGTATTCAAAGTATAATAATATTAGTACCAAATGCAAAAAAATTGTATTGAAAAATTAATTACAGTTAAAAAGGGTTATTTTGAATTATATTTAGTAGTTTTCTATTCATTATTATAAAAATTGGAAATTTGTAATTGGTTTTTGTCATATGGAATTTTTTTTTAAAAAAATTAAAATAACTTAATAAATTCTGATGCAGTTAAATTTTTTTTCAGCATTTTTTCCATAACGTATGAGTATTAAAGATACATATATATATTTTTTTGGGATGAAAATAAAAATTTATGGATTAGAGGTTTAATATTAGTTCCATTTTTATTTTGCGACCAATTTTGAAATAATTATATAGCAACAAGTCCAGTATCTCCGATTAAAACAATCGTTTTTATTATCACTTTCCACAAAGTCCCCCGGGCCCTCCTGTCCATTAGACATCCCACCACCAGACAGACTTCAATTGGAAGTTGGCGCAGTAAATCTTGGCCAAGTCGATAATATCCCAACTTTCACGATAAGAAGAGATTTAGTAGGTTACTCACACAAAAGGCATTGAAAAAAAATTCTTAAATGGATATAGAACGCCTTCTTCCTTTATGGGTTGGGTACCTGTACACGCCCGGCGAAAAAGGTTGACAAGTTTTGCATTATTCAGATTTAATTACAGCCTGTTTCTAAACTGTTTCTTGGGCCATTAACATTGGTTTTCGATATCGGCCCGATCGGTTTTTGTGATTGAAAATGATGCTTGATGGTTCTTATGCGAATGAATGCGATGGAATGGATAAGGACTGTGTGTCTAAGCATGGTGTATCTGATCGAATAGACACCATTTTTATACACTTTTGATTGTGTGTCATAATTATGTGTCTGAGGTGTTGCTATTTTACTCAAAATTTATGACTTGTTAAATGCAGTTGGTGCGCTTAGTCTTTTAATGAAAAATTTAGTGCTTTAAGGCAAAAGTTGCAGGAATGGAGCTATTTTTAAGCATCATAAGTGATGACTAACAGTACTTCGAATTTTAGCTTTAAGTTATGGTATATCAATTTATGATATTTAGGTTAGAGTTTGTAGCACAACAACCTAAATAATTAAATACAACTATAATTACTGAATGAAACTGATTTCTTTTTCTAATACATTTTGCTTCTATTTACGCGATTACTATTATTATTATTATTATTATTATTATTATTATTATTATTATTATTATTTGAAACTTTGATAGTTGAGAGCGAGCTTGATTCTATGACGTTAAAAGATTAATCAATGGCTTAAGGATACAAGCATTCAAAATTCTAGGAAACATTTAAAAGATTTAAAATTAATGCCATCTGCAGATATAAAATCCGGTCCGCCCATGGTCGACTTCGTCCAATAAAATATATGAACTCACATAATTCGTCAATGAATTGACCCTATATCATATTTTTACTACTATGGAAAATATAAGAGTTATAAAGAGTCTGGCTCAAATGTGAGACCCGAAAAGTGATTATTGCTATAGACTCTAGACCTCTAGGAATCCCATCAGAAATCAAATACGAACTTCTGAACCGTCACGCCATAAATACAAACACTATCCCAACGAGTAATTTCAATTACCTATGTACCATATATTTCACCAAAAAGGTCCTCCCACTGGCTACCCTTAAGTAAAGTTCGAAGAGTGACTTAGAATTTATGGTTGCCGGGATTCGTCACTGAAGAAACGGGCCTAATATCGTATTTATTGTTTAGAGAATAAGAGAGTTGCATGTATTTATTTATGTATATGAGAGTTATGTATTTTTTTTAGAAAATGTATAAGAAATATGAAATCTACCCAGCCAAAAAATTCTGCAGAATTGCTTCAAAAAAATTTCGATCTTGCAGTCATCTTTAAGAAATCAGCAGTTTTTTTGAATCAAAAGAAAATTGAAGTATATCGAATGGGGATTATGCAGTTTTTCTGTAGCAATTGTGCAGCAAATCTAAAGTCATTTTAATGCTTCAGAAAAACTGCAGTTATTTTGAAGCAATAGAAAAGTGAAGCCTGACTATGGATATATCTGCGGTTTTTATGCAGCAATTCTACAGCCATTCTGAAGTCATTTAGTCACTTTAAAAAAACTGCAGATATTTTGAAGCAATAGAAATGTGAAGTCTGGCCACGGTTGTATCTACAACTTTTCTGTAGAAATTTTTGCAACCATTCTGAAGTCATTTCGGCACTTCTCAACTGCAAAATTCTGCAGAATTGCTTCACAAAAAAACTTTAAAAAAACTTCACAAATTCTGAAGGGATTTGAAACACTTAGTCTGCAGAATTGCTTCAAGAAAACTGCAGCTATTTTGAAGCAATATAAATGTAAAAATTGACCACATGTGTATCTGCAGTTTTTTTTGCAGCAATTCTACAACCATTCTAAAGTCATTTCGGCACTTTAAAAAAAATAGTTATTTTGAAGCAACAAACTAAAATATAGTTTGCTCATATATTTACAGAACCAACTTCATAACAAGTTTCCGTGGCACAGTCGTTAGAGCATTATACAGCTGCCCAATTCCCATCAGATCAAATCCCGCGCTCCTACTTCCCAAAATGGTCAGAAAAACAGCCCACTCGTTCGATAATTTATTTCTTTATAATTTTTACTTTAATTACATTTCGCTAGATGGCGCCACGTTTTCTTAAAAAAAGGCCAAAATATTCTGCAAAAATGCTTTACGAAAACTTCAAAAAAACTTCAGTTTTCTTGAAGCAATTCTGCAGACTAAGTGCTTCAAATCCCTTCAGAAATTGTGAAGTTTTTTTTGAAGTTTTTTTAAGTTTTTTTGTGAAGCAATTCTGCAGAATTTTTTGGCTGGGTAGTCAAAACCCTTCTAAGTAGCTACGATTTCAATTGACCTCTAAACCGAAACTAGCTCTTTTTCCACTCTATTCCTGCTCCGTAAGAGTCATAGCTGCCGATGGCAGCTCAGTACGAGTCATTTCTCTACCCTACTATAGAACTCTTTAGGCGATCCCAGGGATCAAATACGGACTTCTGAACCTTCACGCTATAAACACAGCCCCTATCCCGATGTGCAACCTCCACCACCTACACCATAAATTTCACCAAAAGGGTCATCCACAGTAGCCCACTGATTACCCTCCAGTAAAGTTCGAAGGGCGCCTCGAAGTAGTGTGAGAAGTTTGGGGCTCTCGAGAGCTACCCGTTCTGGTGTCTTGACCTCTTCCACACTCAGGTGCCTCCTCCAGAAGGAAAGGTCGTGAACCCATTCCTCTTTCTTGTGCTCACAATCGTGGTGGTTTGAGCAGAAAAGTGGCATGTATAACGTAATAAACGGAACTAGATTGTGGTAGTAACTGAGGTTTTTTCTCACATTTAATACATAAAGTTTCCAATGAAGTATTGCAATTTGCTTTCTTTTACCTTTTTCAATGTTTTGTTTGACCTTTGATTAGGTTAGGTTAGGTTTGAATTTCGTCGCACTAGAGCTACATGCGGGCTATTGGTGACGGGCATCGTATTTTAGAACCACAGTCAAGTGACAAGCCAACAATTAGATAGGCACCCAACGCAACCGTTAAGGGCGACATCGTACGCAGCGGTAGGACTTTGAAGGATATTTAACGTGCACTCCCTTACACGGGGTATTATTCGTCGGACCTTTTTGGCTGCACGGACCGTTTATAGATAAGGAGTTATTTTGGCGATGCCCAATCACGAACCTAGGACCTTCCGCATGCTAGGCGAGTGCCTAACCGACTGGGCTCCCCAGCCCTTTGATCTTTGGACTTTGGAGTTAGGTTATGTTGTAAGTTTCCCGGCTGTTCAATTTTTATCATCCATGGAGCTTTAGCACAGATAACGCCATCGTGCGCTTCTGTAGACTCCACATATTTAACGAGCACTAATGTCGCAGTGTACTCGGGGCAAATACAGACCAACACACAACACAAATATCCAAGCCCATTTATGCCGGGAATCGACACTCTTAAAACAAACGAGTGATTTTAATTTTGTCTGAGTTAATTTTCACTCTTTCCAGTGTCGAAAATGCATTCTCCTGAAGGAGTGGATTTCACTCGTTTGTTTAGTTAAACTTCCGACAGAATCTCCACCACAGTCCCCTACGCTTTGAAATTTGAACTGCGGAGAGTGGCGCAGATGACACACAGAGCTTTCAAACAATGAGAATTAGAGCAATTTGAAAATACAAAGTTAGGTGTTGCAAATAGTTAGATGTATGTAAGTTGTACACTCTTAAAACAAACACTCCCAATTTACCTCAGTCTGAGCGGATTTCACTCCCCCAGACTGGAAAATGCACTTCTCCTTTTGGAGTGGATCCTTTGTGTGTTAAACCTCCGACAGGATCACTCCAAACGAGTGATTTTAACTCAGTCTGAGAAAATATGCATGCCTTTAGGGTGTCGAAAATGCACTTCTCCAACTGGAGTGGATTTCAATCTTTTGTTTTAAGAGTGTATCAAATATATTCTCTTCTAACAAATTTCATTCTTACACTCTTAAAATAAACGAGCGATTTTAACTCAGTCTGAGTTAATTTTCACTCCTTTCCAGTGTCGAAAATGCACTCTTCCTATAGGAGTAGATTTCACTCTTTTGTTTTAAGAGTATACCATTCAGCCACCCAGCCAGTCATTTGGAGTCTTGAAATGTGCTTTTCCCTCAAACTTATTTTCTTTCAACTTCTGAGATTTGCACAGTCTTCATTTTTCTTCCCATGCGATTTATTAAAATAGGTATAACATTGCTATTTTTGACAAAATGAAATCTTTTTTTAAAATGTTCTGACAGAATACGAGGCAGGGAATTAAAGAACACTTCGAGCCCCACAACATTAGTCCTGCTCGCGCGAATATTAGCCTTTGGTCCACTTCTCCTCCCACTCAAGTGCCTCACGATCGGTTGCCTCCCACGAACTTCAGGGCAATCTATCACCATGATTCCAGAAAAAAAAAACATGATCGCATAAAAAGAACTACTTCTTCCAGAACCTTTACTTTAAACGCACCTGTGAATAAGCAATTATTCTTTTCTATATTTATAGAACAGAAATTAGAGTTAATCGTTTTTATATTTAATGTATTACCAGCTCAGGAAGTCAACCCCGTCACTCTACCACGGTTTGAAGTTACGAGGGTGATGAGCTAAAGGTCATCCGGACGCTGGAAATAGGGAGTCGGAAAAAAGTAAAAAAAAAACACATATAAAATAAATGGTTACATAAGACTATTCTTTATTATTGCTACATAATTTCTACATTAAAAGTTTCCAATTGAAAGTTTTATGCGAATTTTGTCAATTCCAATAAAGTCGCGGAACTTTAAAAGTTTGTAGACATTCTCATTGACGCTGGTAAATAGACAGTGGAAATGACCAACTTTGCTTATCTATTAGCCTGTCGTCAATGCCTGTATTTGTAATTAAACGTTTTTAAATCGTCTTTTTTTAAATTTTACTTTGGTTTAATTGATTCTAGACCTTTATGAATAATCTCTTTTTAATAATTTGTATGGGTAGTAGTGGAAGAGAGGTATTTGAAATAAACGGAATCTCTCCGATTTTAAAGAGTTTTTTGTAAGAGAAATGTGGCCGTATAAATTGTCAATGGAAGAAGCACAGAAATAGACATTGGATTTACTTACGTATAGACTAGACAGTAATGATAATTCTGACTTTACGATAACATGCATTCACCAATTCTGGTGAGTACTCAGCGGATAGCTTTTTAAAGTTTTCTGAACCGGTAATAAATTGTTTGTGGTGGTAAAATAAACTATTCACCAACTATGGAAAATTGCTAGTCGTAGTGACTCCATCTGAATTGGCTCAAAAGGCGGTTAGGAGTAGTTATTAGTAAAAGTTTAGTTTGAATTATCATCGCACTAGAGCAACACGAGGGCTATTGGCGACGGGCGTCATATTTTAGAAGCACAGTCAAGTAACAAGCCGGCACCCAACGCAACCGTTAAGGGTGACATCGTACGCAGACTTTGGGACTTTGTGGGATATTTAACGTGCACTCCCTTCACACGACATTTGGCGACACACAACGACGGACATTTTGGCTGCACCGGCCGTTTTACAGGTCGTCACTTATTTTTAGCGATGCTCGGACCCGATGCTGGGGCCTTCCGCATGCTAGGCAATTGCCAAACTGACTGTGCTCCCAAGCAGCGATTTTAACCACTAAGCCACACTCATTTTGAAGGCATACATGTAAAAAAAAAGTTTAAAAAAAACGATACCAAGTAAGAACTATCTTAAAAAAAGATGACTATTCCTCGTGTACTTTAGCTGCACTATCTTCTTCTCCAAACACCTGTTGGCCATTGTTCTTAGCCCAAGGAGCTGTTTGTCTTTGGCGAGGGGCCTCTTTGCTTGACCCCGGCTTGTTTGGCGAGCGAAAACTATCGAGGACTGCTTTCGCGCTACCTTTCAAGAGCTTCTGTGTATTTGGAGTGGTTGGTATTTTTTTTTACTTGGGCTGCAGTTCAAGCAACGACCTGATTGAGCATTTTGTGATAAAGATGAAACTCATCTAGGGTTATAGATGAATTTACCATAAATGGGTACTGCACTCTTTAAACAAAAGAGAGAAACAAAACAATACACTCCTATAGGAGAAGTGCAATTTCGGCACTGGAAAGGAGTGAAAAGAAACTCCTAAATCGCTCGTTTGTTCTTAAGAGTGTAGGAGGTTTAACAAAACAAAAGAGTGAAATCCACTCCTATAGAGGAAGTGCATTTTCGACAACGAAAGGAGTGAAAATTAACCCAGACTGAGTTAAAATCGCTCATTTGTTTTAAGAGTGCAGGATGTTCTCATTTTTAGTGCGAGAGCAGTATTTTCATATGCAGATATACGTTGACATCTCCATTTTGAAGGTTGGTTAGCTGGTACACGTATTTCCGGCTTGTGTTCTTTATTAGAGACCCGCTTATAAACCTTCGTCAAGTAAGACATACACAAACAGAATTTTTACTGATACAAGGAGAGGAATTACACTCAGGGCAAAGGCGGGAATCGAACCCGCACCCGGCACAATGCGCAGACTGTTAG